>CM021105.1:578869370-578910188 GCA_007115665.2 Sequoiadendron giganteum
AAACCCTAATCCCTCAATCCCTATACCCTCTTAAATCCCTCAACCCTCAACCCTTAAACCCTAATCCCTCAACCCCTATACCCTCTTAATCCCTCAACCCTCAACCCTTAACCCTTAAACCCTAATCCATCAACCCCCATACCCTCTTAATCCCTCAATCCTCAACCCTTAAACCCTAATCCCTCAACCCCTATACCCTCTTAATCCCTCAACCCTCAACCCTTAACCCTTATACCCTAATCCCTCAACCCCCATACCCTCTTAATCCCTCAACCCCTCAACCCTTAAACCTTAATCCCTAAACCCTCTACTTGAGATAGAGAGAGAGAGAGAGGGAGAGGTGGTGGGAGGGACATGCTTGAGAGAGAGGGATAGGGAAAGGGAAAGAGAGAGGGAGTGAGAGAGGGAGGGAGTCACTGTGAGAGGGAGAGGGTGTAGGAGGAGGATACTTGGCAAAGAGAGAGAGGAAGATGGGGTAGGACAAAGATACTTGAGAGAGAGAAAGAGGGAGATAGGGTGGGAAGGAGAGACATTAGAGAGAGGGAGAGAGAAAAAGTGGGAGAGAGATAGAGGGAGTGAGAGAGAGAGGGAGAGAGACAAAGTTGGAGAGAGAGATGGAGTGGGAGAGAGAGAGAGGGAGAGACATAGAGACAAAGAGAGAGAGGGAGAGAGAGGGAGAGGGAGAGAGAGGGAGAGGGAGGGAGAGGGGGTGGGAGGGAGAAACCTAAGAGAGGGAGAGGGAGAGAGGTTGGGAGGGAGACACTCAAGAGAGAAGGAGAGGGAGAAAAAGTAGGAGATAGGGGGTGGGAAGGAGATACCTAAGAGAGTAGGAGAGAGAGGGAGTGAGAGATAGAGGGATGGGAGAGATACAAGGAGTGAGAGAGAGAGACTTGAGAGATGGAGAGGGGGTGGGAGGGAGAGGGAGTACTCAGGATAGAGGGATTCAAGAGAGATGGAGGGGTGGGGGGAGATACATGAGATAGAGGGAGAGGGAGAGAGAGGGAGGGGGTGGAGGAGATATTTGAGAGAGAGGGAGGGAGAGAGAGAGAGAGAGATGATGTGGGAGAGAGATAGAGGAGTGAGTGAGAGAGACAAAGAGAGGCTTGAAAGAGGGAGAGGGGGTAGAAGGGAGAGACTTGAGAGACAAAGAGGGAGGGAGAGTGGGTGGGAGGGAGAGACTTGAGAGAGAGAGAGAGGGAGAGAGAGAGTTGAGAGAAGAGAGCATCGAATGAGGGCATGAGAGAGAGAGGGACTTGAGAGAGAAAGGGAGGGGTGGTGGGAGGGAGTGGAAGAGAGATAAAGCGAGTGACTGTGAGAGGGAGAGGGGGTAGGAGGGGGAGACTTGACAAAGAGAGAGAGGGAGAGTGAGAAAGGGGGTTGGAGTAAGATAGATTTATTTAGGTACCTATGTGGGAGGGAAAGAGACTTGATAGAGGGTATTGGACTGAGAGAGTATTCTAGGTCGCATGGGAGGGAGTGAGACCTAAGAGATAGAGACTTCAGAGGGATAAAGAGTTATCCAGTTACAGTAACGAGTTAGAGAAGGTATGAAAGTTAAAACCTCAAATATCCATCTACGATCATAAACTGTGCACTCTAAGCATTATCAAAGTTGTTCACCAAAGAGAGGAAATTCTAGTTATGTGCAAAGTAGGCCATTTGGCACTCGCCAAATGGTTTGCTTTGGACGTGTTATTTAACAAGATTTGCCAAATTTTCTCATATTTTCCTCTGTGTTCCCCGTCTCATTTGCATGTCTTTCAATGCAAGTTTATAAAAAAACCATGATAACGTTAACCTCTCTCTTAGCTATCTAAATATATAATTCTTTTTTCATTTTGATTTAGTTAAGGTTTTGATCCATGGCTTCTATTGTAAATGCCTTCGTTTTTGGTCAAAAACCAACATGTGCTAGGTTTAGGATAGATTTTTACACGTTCATTGGAATGTGAAACAAATTAATTTTTTTTGAAACTAGACTCCATTCTACACATGATGAAAAAAAAATATCAATTTTCGATTAGTTTGCAAAACATTTGGGGGGGAGCACGCTCAAATTTCAGTTTTTCAGGATGTGTCCACTTTTAAAATTCATAAAATATTATTCATTAAAAAAATTATCCGAAAGAAGGAGGATAAACTACATGGTATTAGCTAATTTCTCACCGTTGGGATTTTGAAATTCCAAAAAAAAGTTAACCAAAAAGGGGGGAGCCCTCAGGCGCTATGCTATCCCCCCCCCTCTTTTTTTGAGACCCTTAATCTTCATTAATTTCAAAAAAAAAAGAAGCTTAGAAACTAGACTCGGAGCACTTCAACTTTTGTTCTTTCCATTTCTTGAAATTTTGAGCGTAACTATCTTCATTTTCTCGTGCAAATCAAATTTTGCTAATTTCAGAAGAAAAAAAGTGGCATCTTAAGAGCCAAAATTGTGTCATAGATTGGTGCACTTACCCTAAAGTATTTATTTCCCTTAATGTGAATGAAATTTGAATAAATTTATGGATGATCAAATGAATAAAATTAAATTCCTTCAAATATAAGTATTTAGAAAATATATATTTTTTGTTGGCTCTAGGAAATAAAAGAATGGGTATTAAGATTTACCAAAATTTGAATTTGAATTTTAAAATATAAAATGAGAAATCTATGAGTATGGGGTTTATTTCAAATTTTTAGAATAAACTAATAAATTTTATATAGTAACCCAGTCCATATCATGTCATTATTCATCCAATATATACATAAGAAGTGATTTTGGGTTACAAAATGGAAGTAAGAGTTAAATGTCTTAGGACGAGTATATGGATATAAATAATAATTGAAAACATTATATGAATATAGGAAATCAGGATGTGATGTGAATAGGAGATGCACACATGTGTGAAAATAAAGGGGTAATGACATTGGAGATAGAACCTAACTTTATGTACAAGATTGTACAATTTTTCAATATGTAAATATATTTTTTATTCTCCAAAATAGACACAAAAATAAATTGAAAATAGCATGGATTGTAAAATTGACCATTATATTTATCATTATTATGTGGTCCACCTAATTGACCAAATGATCATGTATCTCAAAGTTTGTAGCACTTACAAATATGAGCTAAAGTAAATATTTAGAAAAAAAACATATAAAATAATGTTCCTTAAAAGAGATGATCATATAGATTCATCCTTTCATATGAGCTTTTGGTGTAAACCTAAAAGGTATTATAAACATATGTAATGAGTAGCTTTATCTTGCAACAAAAAATTAGATACAAAATAGGAGCTCTCTTAAACTATCTAATAAATATAAAAATTAGGAAAATATTAAATTTAGGAAATTCCTCCTATTTGTGGATATAGGATGGTAATGCACATGGAGCAAATGGTGTGGCACGCAATCATTTTCTTTTTATTCAAAGTTATGAGAATTTGTGTCTTACGCTTATTACTACATAACTCAAATTATATATGAACATTATTGATAGTATTTTCCCTTTCAATTGATAATATAATTTAGGAGATGCAAGGAGTTGAAGAGAGGGATATAATTTTCAAAAATAATCCAATCACATGAACAAAGATCTAAATGAATAAAATTAATTTACATAAACTACAAGAAAACACACAAATGATCTATAATCCAAATATAGACTATTCCAATATTAAGGATGTGAAAATAATTGCTTAGAAATATATAACCTCTTGGATGCATGGCTCAAGGAGATGAAGGGACTATGCTAAGGTTATCTAGCACAATGTCATTAGGTAGTTTTATTAGATGTTTCTAAATTTATTTGTATATTATATTGAATTTGCAAAAAGATTTGTCTAAAACGACTATTGAAACAAATTAGTGACTTTTTTGTTCGTATACTAAATTGAAATATTATAAGTTTTCTCACGCATACTTCCCAATGTTCCAAAATCTCAATCATATGAGACCTTAATTTTCCATCCATTCCATAAGATTTTAAATTTCTTTTACTATGGAATATTTTAGTTTCTCTTAGTCCAAAATATTTTATATGTTTTGAAAACAAAAGAAACTTTCTCATTTTGACCATTTTCTTTAATTTGTTGAAATATTTTTTATTTCAATTATCTATTACATTTGACTTCTAAGAATTTTAATGTTTTTGTCAACTTAAAAATTCAAAAAACAAAAGAAAAATCTCTTAGGGGTAGATCATATGATCAAAATCTTGAAAGAAAAGATGATGGTTGTAGGTTCAATTCTTTTGGATTTACTGCTACATGAATAGAGAGAAATTGATGTGAACATAAATTATATTAATGTATGATAAGACTTTACATTGTGAATCCCACCAAATATTAATTTTTTTGTTAAATAATTTTTAAAAAATGATTTACAACAACAAAATGATGAGAATAATATGTTCCATCTCCGTCTTTTTATATATTTATATCGATAATATCATTATTTCACATATAGAATTGACACAAATGAGCGTCATGTTGAACATTATAAATAAGTGCCACTCTCCATGACACTTTTCATTGTAAGACCATAAGTTTTCATATTCTAGTTCAAGAGAATTCTATGATTGTCTTTCTAGTCCCCACATTGAATGAGAATTTCAAGGAAAGATGAAGTTGCATCACGTGCGACTCAAATGTAGAGACCTTAAAAGGTTCTCTAAAACGATGAGGAAAGCTCGCTAAATAGGAACTTTAGCATATGTCCTTCACTTAAATGCAACATCAAAGCAGCCATGGTGTGATGGGCCCGAGCGATAGAGCAAATTCGCTTTTGACCCATATTTCCATTTACTTTTGACTTGCTCAACCTTCACCTGCTTCGTTCTGAATTTCCTGGGGATGTTTGTGAGATTATGTTTTTAGTCAAATCCGAATCGGAATCATCCACTGTCCTTCCCTTCTTCCCACGTTACGATTTCACTTACGTCTATCATTGCGCGGTTCTGTTTGCTTGTGGAGCACGCCAATGTTGCATTGACGTGGCTCCTACTCCTCCATATGACGATTTCGCTTACGTTTCCACACTTCGTTTCACTAGGAAGTTACCTACCTGATTTTATTCCTATATAGGTATACAAACGAAGAGACTGGATCGACAGCTTCACTCATTCTCTACGTTTCAGAAATCCAAAGGATATGGGCAGTGCTCTATCTTCTTCCCCCAAAACTCGTCCGACTGCAAAGTTAATTGTGGACGACGGTGCGCTTCAGGAGTATGAGGATCCAGTGAAGGTAGCTCAACTTTTAAGCGAAAGGGAAGGCTTCTTCGTCTGCCTTTCTGACTCCATGGCCTTTAATGGGTATTTTTCCCCTCTTCCTGCACAGGAAGAATTGCAATTGGATCGCCTCTATTTTCTCCTTCCATTGACAAAATTGCAATACCCTTTACTGCCTTCAGAGATGGCTGCCATGGTCGTAAAAGCAGCCGCTGCCCTGCAATCAAAGCAGAACAAGCATAGCATTAGCCAAAAACGTCGAGGTCCTAAAGTCATGCATGCGATGGAGCAGGAAATGGATGGACGCCAAATTCATAAATCAGCTTTTTATAGTTTTAATGAATTTCCAATTTCGGGAGCGGAGTCGAAGCGCATAACATCGACACGGACGAAGTTCGACCGCAACAAGCATGCCAAGTCATGGAGAAGCAGACTTACCCCAATACCCGAGGCCTTCGCTTATTGACTCATTATCTACTATGCTCCATGCATTCCAGAACTTCTCCAATGCATTCCAAAATCTTTGGATGAGACAGAGATGGACAGAGTATCTTCCAAGCAGATGATGAGACAACAGAGGACACTAGTTTCATCCAAATGTACAAGGAAAGCTAATTTTTTTGAGTGGTTTCAGACAAATTAAGGCATTTATGGAATTGTCCGATTCTCTGCACATATTTCTTATCCTGAGTGCATTAGGCTCCAATTCAATAGTTTATCTCTGATATCTTAAAAATGTATTCTTAGTGAGATGTTGGATGTCTTGAAGTCAAAATCTTCATGTGATGGGGATGAAGTAGTGAAATTTGTTCCTCGTGAAAATTCAACTACAATGCTTCAGATAGAGTGGAATTTTATGTACAAGGGCCAAGGAAATGAAATAACCTGAAATATTCTGCTTCAGAAATGAAATATGTACATTTGTATGATTAGATGACAAAGCCATTGCGTAGAAAATTTGTAGTTTTAGAACTGTTGTTAAATCAATGCTTAAATCGAAATTAAAAAAGTAGAATTTTAAAATAATGAAAGTGTTTGGGAAGTAGTGTTTTTTACGATGATGTATGATTTTGAGTAGTAAATATTGTTAGATTATATATAATGAATGATTAAGGTTATGATTGTAACAAATATTTTTTATAACATATCAATTGTAAATTATATGCATCAACAAGATTGGTTAAGAAAACTATAACTTGTGGTACAATTGCATAATTGTGTAGGTCTAGTAAAACTAAGTGATTTATCACTACAAATTTTATTTCACAATAGTAGTTGTATAGGTATTTGTTTTATTGTAGAACTATGAGAGTTGACAAAAGACATTTAAGATATATTTAATGACTCTTGATTTAATCAAATCTAAATAGAAGTACTTTCTTAGATTATTTGGAATATTAACATGAATTTTAGGAAAGAGATTTAACTTTGTTTTCTTCAATTCCATAAGTTTACTATGGAATATTTTAGTTTCTTTTAGTCCAGATTTTTTGTAAGCTATTGAAAACAAAAGAAACCTGTTTATTTTGGTAATTTTGTTAATTTGTTCAAATCTTTTTAATTTCAACCATCTATTATATTTGAATTCTTAAAAGACTATTTTTTTTATCAACTCTTAAGTTTTAAAAAGTAGTCCTCAAATGTAAACGAAATGGTCAAGCCATTGGAAAACACAAATGATGGTTGCAAGTTCAATCCTTTCAATTTTTTCTTGCATGGGTGGAGGGCAACTCATATGGATGGAAGTTATAGTGGTGCATGTTAAGACTTCACTTTGCAAATCCCACCAAGTATTAAATCTTCATTAAAAATCTAGTTAATAAATACTCAAAATACTTACAACAAAATGATGAAAATAACATGTTTCATCTCCATCTTTTTTATGTATTTATGTCAATAATATTACCATTTCAAATACAATTGACACACCAACTACATTATTTAAGAGCTATTTTTATCAGATTTTTTTCTTATTGGAGGGTTTTATATTATACTCATCTCTTAGTTATCAGAACCTTATATGCAACAAGACTTGGTCTTTTGTGAGTTCATTCAAAATCTTTCGACTTCATCAATAAACCAAAGACCCATTGATAATAAGATTCATTTTGAAACATTATACATAAATACCAGTCTCCATAAACAATTTTATTATAAAACCATACATTTTTATTTTCTAGTTTAAAAAAATTCTATAATGGTCTTTTCTAGTCCCTGCATCGAACTAGAATTTCAAGGAGAGAGGGAGTTGCGTCCCGTCTGACTCAAATGTAGAGACCTCGAAAGGTTCTCTAAAGTGACATAAAACTCAATAAATAGGAGCCGAGAATCTGTCGTTTCCTGACTAAAAGTAGGCAACTGATAAGACTACTATGTTAAATTAGACGAATGCAACATAAAACCAGGCAGAGAGTGAGGGGTCAGGCGAGAGAGCAAATGCGCTCTTGACATATTTTTATTTACTTTTGACTTGTTCAACCTTCACATGATTGTGTGAGTTTGTTTTCTTGTCGAGAACGCCACTGATATGGGTCCTACTCTCTACACTCTTCCTCCATCCATCGTTATGACCATTTCGCTTACGTTTCCACGCCCTATTTCACTAGTAAGTTGACCTCATTTTATTCCCAAAAATGCAAATGAAGAGAGTGAATAGATAGCTTCACTCATTCTCTATGTTTCAGAGATATCCTGAAGTCATGCATGTGGTGGAGCAGGAAATAGATGGATGGCAAATTCATAAATCAGATTTTTATCGTTTTAATGAATTTCCCATTTCAGGAGCAGAGTCGAAATGCATAACATCGACACGGATGAAGTTTGACCGTAACAAGTATGACAACTCATGGAGAACCAGACTTAGGCCAATAACCGAGGCCTTCGCTTATTGATTTATTATCTGCTACCCTTTCATGCATTCCAAAACTTCTCCTCGGGAATTTCCTCGCATATCCAGCAAAAGTGGGCATTGATGCCCTCTGGGTTCCGCCATGGCTAATATACGAATAGACTTTGGATGAGGCAGAGACAAACAGAGTACCTTCCAAGCAGATGATGAGAGAGCAAAGTAAAATAGTTTGCTCCAAATGTACAAAGGAAAGATGAAATTTTTGAGTGGTGTCGGCCTACCTAGTTAAGGCATTCTGGCATGCTCCAGTTCTCTACAGATATTTCTTATCCCGAGTGCATTAGGCTCCAATTCGATTTTATTTTTTTAATATATAACAAAAGTATTCTTAGTAGGATGTTGGATGTCTTCAAGTCAATCTTCATGAGACCTGGATGGAGTCGTGAAATTTGTTACTCATGAAAATTCAACCACAATGCTTAAATGAAATGGCATGGACCATTCTGTTTTAGAAATGAAATATGTACATTTGTATTATTAGATGGCAAAGTCATACCATAGAAAATTTACACTTTATCATTATTGTCAGATGAATGGTTAAACTGAAATAACATATGATTTGTAGTAAATATGGTTAGATTATATTAGATCGATAGTGAAGGTTATGACTATCAATTATTTTTGTAGAATATCAACAACATAGATAGATATTAGTAAAAACAAGTCATCTAATTATTGCAAATCTTATTGCATAATAATAGTTTTATAGGAATATTTAATTTATTGTAGAATTATAAGAATTGACAAAAGATATTTAAGATAGACATGATACTGATAGAAAAATAGATGGTAATCCCTAGCTATAAAAACTTTTATAATTGTGTTTTACTCTTCTAATAATAATGCATTTGTTCTAAGTGTTGGATGAATGGAATATTGAGAGATTCTGACCTATATTAATCTATGTATATTTCAATAATGATTCTTAAGTTACATATTCATGATGTCTATCATCAAATAAGGAAGAAATCTTAGAGCCATAAATTTAAAGAAGTCCCTTTCATAGCTTTTCTAGATGCTTTCTTCCTACTTGAAGGGATTTTTTATATATTGATTAATATATTTCCATTCTCAATTACTATTAAACATCTTGAAAAGATATGGAAATTTTTATTTCTTCAAGAACCTTGTAAAGTAATACATAAACATATTTATGTCTATCAACATATATTATTAGTAAAAAAAATAAAAGAAGGAAGTGGCTAATGCTTGCATCTTTAAATGGCATCTACAATGTCAAATTTTCCAAGCTCCAACTCAATCCAATATTAACACAAAAATCCTTGTCCCTAAAACATTCATTTATCAAGATATAATACCAAATGAAGGGAATTAGAGATGTCAAATATGCTTCCTACACTAATCTATGTGAGGAGGTATATATAAAATTATAAAAACATCATAGAATTACAAAGAAAGAATAACAAAATATGCCATAACACAATTATTTATCTAGGGAAAACTATTTCAAGGTAAGAATTCTACGCTCAAAATTAACTCAATGTATTATTTAGAAATTAATGGTTATAATACACTTACATAATCTATCTTTATAGGAGTACTACTAATAAGAGTTTTGGAGCAATTTTGAAAATATAATAGTACCTACAAAACTCATTATAAACATTCATCTCAAGCACCCAAAAAATGGGAGAAGATATATGTGAAACCATCAAATGGTAGGGGAGAGGGGCCCATAGTAGAGCGGGGTTCATTAGTAAGAATAAAAATAGTCCTCAGTTGGCACCATAATGGAGCACCTTAATATCCAACTGCAAAATATTTTTTATCCATAAAGTACACAAACTAACAAGTCATGTGATGCCCCATTAGTGCACCAATAAACCATGACTTAGTGCACCACTATTGATCTCACCTTTTTTTGGGGCCTTTTTGGATACCTCAACAAAAAGCATGTTGATGTTGCATCATATATGATTATGTGGCTTTAAAATGAAATATACACGCACATGAGTTGCCAAATAAGCTGCTATACCAAATTGGGAATGATTTGAAATGTGCACATAGGATTTTGAGAAACGTGAAGTTAGAGTGCTCCACTATGGTTCCCTCTCCCCTATTCAAGAAATCATGAGCTAAAACCATTTGAAAATCTAATGACCAAATTCCAAGATAAGTCTACACCCTAAAATAGTATATTCCTTGCTATCATAAGCTCATGATAATCCACTAACCATCTTGAGGACTCCATTTTTTATATATTCTCCATTTAAATATTCTTTATAATTTTTTGTAACATGTAACATATGTTAGTTAACAAGTGCAACTCCCTCTTACAACTCTATTATGAATCACAAATGTTTTTTATATTTCTATTGTAGGAGGCCCAAATTTTCAAGGCCATAAATTCTAATTTAAGAATTCAATTGATCCATTTTATATATATTAAAGATATTTAGGAGGTCCATGTTTTTGTAACCAAATTTCTTTGGTTAAGGCATGCTTTGACAATTTTTAGGGATAAAATGAACCACTAAATCCCTAAAAATTGTTTTTTTATGTTCTACAACCTAAAAATTATCATTTTTTGTTATTATAGCTAGGTAAGTTGAGATAAATTTCCTCAAAGGAAATAATGTAGAGCACACTAAATTTTTAATTTTATAAGATACTTCCAATTACCAAATTACTTAAAAAATAATATTCACTAAAATATTTGAAGTACCATATGATCTTAGCTAACTTTCCACTAAATGGTTTCATAAAATATGTAAATAAGAATAAAAGATTTTTTGAGATCATGCTCACTTCTATGTTATGTTTTTTACAAAAAGATGACAATTTTGTGTTCTCTTGATGTTTGAACCTCTTAATGTCCACTATTTTATAAGAATTAGTAGTTTAGAATCTAAAATTAAAACACTAATTTTCCCATTATTATCACATCTCCAAATTCTTAGTGTAGATGTCTTGAATTAGTCATCCAAATTTATTTTTTCCTTAATTCAAGAACCACTTTTGACACAATTTTGGAGCACAACTTCCATTCATTTACTTATAGTGATGCATTATAAAATAAAACCACTATAATTTTATACTATTCTTTATGTTGTGTGTGTATGGATGTCAAGTAGGAAAATTTAGAAAGTATAGACTAATTTATCAGTAAAGGCTAGATCTAATAATAAAGAAGGTAAAAGGTATATGGCCATGTAGTAGAGGAGATTGGGATCAATGGAAAGGAAATTGGGAATGAGAAAATCCAATGGGTTGATGGACATGAATAAAAGTGAAGAAGAAATGGCCAGGGTGAATGGGAGGGTACTAAAAGTTTAGAAATGTATACACCAAGATTCATATATGGATCCAAAGACCCAATACCCTTTTGTAGTTGAATAGTATAAAAGAAGGATTAATAATGTGATGTTTTGCCAAATTTATATTATATACAAGAAAAGAAATTTAGGCTTTTATGTCAAAGGGGATTTTAAGTCAAATATTCAAATTAATATAATAATATTAGGGTAATAATGTAAAATTTGAATTGAATAGGATTTTATTGAATCAAGCATTTGGATTATATTTAATTTAGTCCTAAAAGTTTAAGAATTATATGTAACATAAGACTCTATAAAAGTTAGTTTATAATTTGTTAAAATGCATGAAACCATAGAGAATCTCCTTAGAATACACTTAAAATAGTATTCATTATAGTAAGAATAATAATGGAAGGTGGGCATTATGAAGTAGGTGATTTCATACCTTACACTATGTAAATTATCTGAGGATAAATGTGACAATTTAGATTAATTTTACAAAATTTATTAAAGTGTTTATTTTCATTAATGTGAATAAAATTTGAAAAAAAATATGGATGATCAAATGAATAAATTGAAATCCTTCAAATACAAGTATTTATAAAATATATAAGTTATGTTGTGTCTAGGAAAGAAATAATGGGTATAAGATTTACCAAAATTTGAATTTAAATTTTAAAATATAAAATGTTGAATTTATAAGTATGGGGTTTATTTCAAAATTTTAGACTTAGCTAACCAATTTTATATAGTAACCTATTCCATATCTTGTCATTATTCATGTAATGTACATACGAAGTTATTTTGTGTTATTGTTCAAAAGTTATAATGAAAATTGTAGACAACTATATTTTATACATAAGGACAAAAATGTTACAAAATGAAGGTGGGAATTAAATGTCTTAGGATAAGTATATGAATATCCATAACAATTAAAGAGTGTATGTGAATATAGGAAATAAAGATTTGATATGAATAGGAGATGTGCACATGTGTGAAAATGCAGGAGTAATGGCATTGGAGATAAAATTTAATTTTAAACAAGATTGTACATAATATTTAATGTATTTTTATTCTTTAAATTAGGCTTAAAAATAAATTGAAAATAGCATGGGCATGCAAAATTGACCATTATATTTATCCTCACAATGTGGTCCACCTAACTCCTTGAATGATCATGTATCTCAAAGTTTGTAGCACCTACAAATATGAGCTAAAGTAAATATTTAGACAAAAATGTATAATGTAATGTGCCTATAAGGGATGATCATGTAGGTTCATCCTTTCAAATGTGTTCTTGGTGTGAACTACAAGGTTTCATAAAAAGATATGTAATGAGTAGCTTTTATCTTGCAATAGATAATTAGATACAAAATAGGGGCTCTGTTAAACTATGTAAGAAATGTAAAACGTAGGAAAAGATTAAAGTTTTGAAATTCCTCCTATTTTGAAGTTGATAATGTTGTACTTGGCTTAGAGGATATAGGATGACAATGCACATGGAGAAAATGGTGTGCCATGTGATCATTGTCTATCTATTCAAAGTTTTGAGAATTTGTATCTTACACTTATCATTACATGAGAGCTCAATATATGAACATTAGTGATAGTGTATTTCCCCTTCAATTCTTTATATTTAAAAGATGCAACTTGGAATTGAAGAAGAGGGATGTAATATTTAACAATAATCCAATCACATGAGCCAAGATCTAAATGAATAAAATTAATTTAAACACAAACTACAAGAAAACACACAAATGATCTAGAATCCAAACATAGACTATTCTAATATTAAGTATATGAAAATAATTGCTTACAAACATATAGACCTCTTGGATGCATGGCTCAAGGAGATGAAAGGACCATGCTAATGTTATCTAGCGTAATGCCATTAGGTAGTTTTATTAGAGGTTTCTAAATTTATTTGTACATTATATTAAATTTTCAAAAAAGATGTGTCTAAAAAGACTACTCTAAAAAGACTAATGAAACAAACTAGTGACTTTTCTTGTCCATATACTAAATTGAAATATTATAAGTGTTTTCTTACACATACCTCCCAATGTTTCCAATGTTTCAAAATGTCGATCATATGAGACCTTAAATTTTTGTCCATTCCATAAATTTTTAAATCTTTTTTACTATAGAATATTTCAATTTCTCTTAGGCCAAAACATTTTTGCAAGTTTTGAAAACAAAAGAAACTTGCTCATTTTGACCATTTTGTTTAATTTGTTGAAATATTATTTTATTTCAATCATCTATTATATTTGACTTCTTGAAAGATTAATATTTTATGTCAACTTTAAAATACAAAAATAAAAATAAAAATCCCTCAGGATAGATCAGATGATCAAGCCATTGGAAAAAATAGATAATGGTTGTAGGTTCAATTTCTTTAGATTTACCTCTACATGAATGGAAAAAAATTCACATGAACATAAATTATTATAAGACATGATAAGACTTTAATTTGTAGATCCATCAAATATTAATATGTTCCATCTCCATCCTTTTTATATATCTATGTGAACAATATCATTAATTCAAATATAGAATTGACACACCAACCGCACAACTTAAAGTGCTAGTTTTGATCAGCATCATTTTGAACATTCTATGTAAATGCCACTCTCCATCGAGACTTTTATTATAAGACCATAAGTTTTCATGTTCTAGTTTAAGAGAATTCTATGATGGTCTTTCTAGTCCCCACATCGAATGAGAATTTCAAGGAAAAATGAGCTCAAATGTAGAGACCTTAAAAGGTTCTCTAAAACGATGAGGAAAGCTCACTAAATAGGAACTTTAGCATTTGTCCTTACTTAATAGGCAAGCAATGCGAGAAGAGCTTGTTACATTTTACGAATGCAACACCAAAGCAGACATGGTGTAATGGGCCCATATTTCCATTTGCTTTTGTCTTGCTCAACCTTCACCTGCTTCGTCCAAGTTTCTTGGGGACGTTTGTGATATTATTTTTTTGTCAAATCCGAATCGGAACCATCCACTCTCCACCCTCCCCTCTTCCCTCTTCCCTCTTCCCTCTTCCTTCCATTACGATTTCACTTACGTCTACGATTGTGTGACTTTGTTTGCTTGTCGAGCACACCAATGTGGCACTGACATGGGTCCTACTCTCCACACTCCTACTCCTACTCCTCCGTGTGACGATTTCGCTTACGTTTCCACACTCTGTTTCACTTGTAAGTTGACCTCATTTTATTCCTATAAATGCAAATGAAGATAACGGATGGATAGCTTCACTCTTTCTCTACGTTTCAGAAATCCAAAGGATATGGGCAGTACTCTATCTTCTTCCCCCAAAACTCGTCCGACAGCAAAATTAATTGTGGACGATGGTGTGCTTCGAGAGTATGAGGATCCAGTGAAGGTAGCTCACGTTTTAAGCGAAAGGGAAGGCTTCTTCGTCTGCCTTTCTGACACCATGAACTTTAATGAGTATTTGTCCCCTCTTCCTGCGCAGGAAGAATTGCAATTGGATCGCCTCTATTTTCTCCTTCCATTGACAAAATTGCAATACCCTTTACTGCCTTCAGAGATGGCTGCCATGGTCGTAAAAGCAGCTGCTGCCCTTCAATCAAAGCAGAACAAACACAGCAGTAAGAAAAAACGCGGGGGTCCTAAAGTCATGCATGCGGTGGAGCAGGAAATGGATGGACGCCAAATTCATAAACCAGATTTTTATCGTTTTAATGAATTTCCAATTTCGGGAGCGGAGTCGAAGCGGATAACATCGAGACGGACGAAGTTCGACCGCAACAAGCATGACAACTCATGGAGAAGCAGACTTACCCCAATACCCGAGGCCTTCGCTTATTGACTCATTATCTACTACGCTTCATGCATTCCAAAACTTCTCCTCAGGAATTTCCCCGCATATCCAGCAAAAATGGACACTGATTTAAAAAGCTTTGGGTTTCGGCCATGGCAGATATGTGAAAAGCTTTGGATGAGACAGAGATGAACAGAGTATCTTCCAAGCAGATGATGAGAGAACAGAGCACACTAATTTCATCCAAATGTACAAGGAATTTTTATTTTTTTTAGTGGTTTCGGACTAATTAAGGCATTTATGGAATTGCCCGATTCTCTGCAGATATTTCTTATCCTTAGTGCATTAGGCTCCAATTCAATATTTTTTCTCTGATATCTTAAAAATGTATTCTTAGTCGGATGTTGGATGTCTTGAAGTCAAAATCTTCATGTTATGTGGATGGAGTAGTGAAATTTGTTTCTCATGAAACTTCAACCACAATGATTCAGACAGAGAGTGAATTTTTATGTACAAGTGCCAAGGAAATGAAATGGCACGAAATATTCTGCTTTAGAAATGAAATATGTAAGATGACAAAGCCATTCCATAGAAAATTTGCACTTTTAGAATTGTTGTCGAATGAATTCTTAAATCGAAATTAAAGAAAACAGAATTTTAAAATAACGGTGGTGTTTGAGAAGTGTTTTGGAATATGATGATGATGTATGGTTTGGAGTAGTAAATATGGTTAGATTATTTAGGATCAAATAGTTGAGTTTATGATTGTAATAAATATATTTTTACAATATATCAATTGAAAATTATATGTAGCAATAAGATTGATTAAAAAAATTATAACTGTACCAAATCATAAGTTGCAATACAGTTATGTAGATCTAGTAAAATCAAGCCATGTGATCTCACAATAGTAATTTTATAGAAATTATGAGAATTAGCAAAGAACATTTAAGATAGTTAATGATTCTTGACTCAACCAAATCTAGTTTAAGAGAATTCTATAATGGTATTTTCAAGTCGCTAAATCGAATTAGAATTTCGAGGAAAGAGGAAGTTGCGTCACGTGTGACTCAAATGTAGAGACCTCGAAAGGTTCTCTAAAGTGACGGAGAAACCTCAATACATACGAAGTGAGAATCTGTCCTTTCCTGACTAAAAGTAGGCAACTAATAAGACAACTTCTTTGTTAAATTAACATAAAACCAGACATAGTGTGAGGGCCCGGGCGAGAGAGCAAATGCGCTTTTGACATATTTTCTTGTACTTTTGACTTTGCTCAACCTTACAAATGATTGTGTAAGTTTGTTTTCTTGTCAAGCACGCTACTCTTCCATTGATATGACGATTTCACTTACATTTCTACACTCCTCCTCCCTTCATCGTTGTGACGATTTCGCTTACGTTTTCACTCCCTGTTTCACTAGTAAGTTGACCTGTTTTAATCCTATAAATTCAAACGAAGAGACTGCGCAGCTTCACTAATTCTCTATGTTTCAGAAATCCAAAAGATATGGGCAGTGCTATATCTTCCTCCCCCGAAACTCTTCTGACTGCAAAGTTAACTCTAGACAATGGTACGCTTCGAGAATATGAAGATCCAGTGAAGGTAGCTCAAGTTTTAAGCGAAAGGGAAGGCCTCTTCGTCTGCCTTTCTGACTCCATGAACTTTAATGAGTATTTGTCCCCTCTTCCTGCGCAGGAAGAATTGCAATTCGATCGCCTCTATTTTCTCCTTCCATTGACAAAATTGCAATACCCTTTACTGCCTTCAGAGGTGGCTGCCATGGTCGTAAAAGCAGCTGTTGCCTTGCAATCAAAGCAGAACAAGTACAGCAGTAGCAGAAAACGTCGAGGTCCTAAAGTCATGCATGTGGTCGAGTACCTAGTTAAGGCATTCTGGCATGCTCCAGTTCTCTGCGGATATTTCTTATTCTGAGTGCATTAGGGGAGAGGGGTTCATAGCGGAGCGGGTTTCAATAGTGGGGATAGAAGTAGTTCTCAGTGGGCTCTAGAGTGGAACACCTTATATCCAATTGCAAAACACTTTTTATCCATAAAATACACAAACTAACAAATCATGTGATGCCACATCGACACACCAATAAAACATGACTTAGTGCACCATTATCGGTCTCACTTGTTTTTTTAACCTTTTTTGGATACCTCAACAAAAAACATGTTGATGTGGCATCATATTTGATGATGTGAGCCTAAAATTAAAAAATTTAAGCAAGCTAGTTGCCAAATAAATTGCTGTACAAAATTGAGAATGATTTGAAATTTCCATATAGGATTTTCAAAAATGTGAAGTTAGGGTGCTCCATTATAGGCCCCTTTCCCCTAGGCTCCAATTCAATATTTTTTTTGATATGTAACAAATGTTAGGATGTTGATGTCTTCAAGTCAATCTTCATGTGACATGGATGGAGTGGTGAAATTTGTTACTCAAGAATCTTCAACCACAATGCTTAAATGAAATGGCATGGAGCATTCTCCTTTAAAAATGAAATATATACATTTGTATTGTTAGATGAATGGTTAAACTGAAATAAAATAAAATAAAATAATTTAAAATTATGAAGGTCTTTAGAAGTCTTTCAATATGATTTCAACATATGATTTGTAGTAAATATATCTAGCCAGATTATACTAGATTAATAGTCAAGGTCATGACTATATCATTTATTTTCATAGAATATCAACAATATAGATAAATACAATTGTATAGATATAGTAAAAACAAGTCCTCTAATCATTGAAAATCTTATTTCACAATAATAGTTTTGTAGGAATAATTAATTTATTGTAGAATTATAGGAATTGACAAAAGATATTTCAGATAGGCATGATGTTGGTAGTAAAATAGAGGGTAATTTCTAGCTATAAAATCTTTTATAAGTGTGTTTTACTCTTTTAATAATAATTTAGTTGTTCTAAGTGTTGAATAAACGGTAATATTGAGAGATTTTGAACTATATTAATCTATGCATATTTCAATAATGAATCTTAAGTTACACATTCATGATGCCTATCGTCGAATAAGGAAGAAAATATTAGAGTCGCGTATTTAAATAAGCCCCTTCCATAAATTTTTCTAGATGCTTTCTTCCTATTTGAATGGATTTTCAATATATTCATTATTACATTTCCATTCTCAATTACTAGTAAACATCGTGGAAAGATATGGAAATTTTAATTCTTTCAAGAGTGTTGCAAAGTAATACATACACATATTTATGTCCATCAACATATAGTATTAGTAAAGAAAGTAAAAGAAGGAAGTGGCTAATGCGTACATCCTTAAATGGCATCTACAATTTGTTGGCCAACAACCAACTTTCCCAACAAATGCCTTCTTAGGTAGTTACAAAATCCTTATGATTATAAAATAATAATAAAAATATTATAATCATAAAGATTTTGTAGTTGCTATATCAACAATACACAAAATACACTTATAGTAATGAAACTTCATCCTAGCACTATGGTTTCTACCATGGCTTTAGTAGTGTCTAGTACACTTCTTAGACAAACTACAAATTTGAATAAAAATATTCTTCTTACATTTATCCCTAAGCATCACTCTATAGTATTTATGCATTATTACCAATGTAGCAACCAAGGTGGGACCCATGATGCTCATATTATGTCAATGCATTTACTAGCTCATCAATGACAATGCCACAATCAATTTAGATTTAAAGCTACTTAGATATAAGTAGTAAAACATAATATATGTTTCCATTTCCAAGGGACACATCTCAACATCCTAGTGAATCTTGACCTTGATCACATGAATCTATGTAATCTAAATAGATTTTTTTGTAGCATAGTTTAGTAAATTGGTAAGAGATAGAAGACAAATAAACATACACTTGTCTTAAGTGTATGTCATGTACAAAAAAATAGATGGATGAAATTAAATTCACAATTTCAGTCCTTCATCTATTTATCTCTATTTTGAATATTTTCTTATAATCTTTTGTATATACTTTTGACCATTCAGATCATCATCTAACGATTTGTTTACTAAGATTTAACCCCAAGCCCCAAAATAGTGTTGTCATGCCTATTTTATTTAAATACTATATGTCTTGATAAAATGCAATTAGATTACTTCATCCCCAATAATGAGCTCCAAAATCTATTAGAATTCTTGTCAAACCATATAAATACAGACAAACTAGTGTAGGGGGAGATACACACAAAGATCAATAATGAGATTAAGGAAGCACTCATGAACTAGAAAAAATCCTGTTTAATGAACTTTTAGTGGCCCTTAAGCAAGTATGTCTATAATTTTTATCATCATGAAGAGATATTTATAGTTCATATCCCCCAATTTTTAAGTAAATTTAGACATTATATTTTTTAGGATAATATCAATGTTGATGCTATGGATGACTAGGAAGATGAGATATAATCATAAATTTCCATGAATTAATTCTTTGATGTTCAGAGAGGACTAAAATGGATCTCTTGGAATTCTCACATTTCATGAAGTGGTGGAAAACTCATGCACTCTATGTTCATAAGACTATAATGGAGAGAAATATTAGCTAACTTAGGATCAAATTTGGGAAGCCTTAAAGGATGATTTTTATCCTAAGAGGGTTGTATTTAACACTATATTTAGTGGTCACAGTAATTTTATAATTACTAATATTTTTTCTATTATTTCTACAAGGTTGGGTTTCTTAGAGTTAGAATAACAATGATTCCTCAAATACTATTATTGGCATTTTTATGTGTAAAAAGGTCATATGTTGAATCTTAGGAAAAGTTTGAACAAAGAATAAAAGCATGCAAGTGATGGAAAAATTTAAGTAAAATGGAAAATAAACTAGAAGACCAAGTGTTTTTAGGCACCAAGAAGATAATAGTTTTCATATTTGCTTTGATCACATAGCAAGAGTTGTGTTAAGGTTTTTATGGCATTGAAGGAGAAGTTGAACCACATAGAAGAAATTATTGGAGTCCATGGAAAGGAAGAAAAGTTGCAAGGCACATTACATGAAGAAGGAGATTATTCAAGAGTTAAAGACACATCATCCCCACACATTCAACCATTTCAAATTGAGATTCTAAGTGCTTCTTATTTATTTTTTTAGGTATGATTTGTGTTGTTGAAGATTCATATATCTTAGGCCAAGGTTTACACATACACAGTTTTAGGGGAAGATAAATGAAAGTGTAAGGAAGCAAGGTTTTTTTACAAATCATAGGGCTTTTTCTTTACATGGAGATACCAGTTTCTCATGACTATTACTACCTTTGTTAAAAGCTTCTATTATGGTTATGCCTTCCTTATTGTATGTCTATGTATGAAAATGTTTTATGATAAAAATGCATTGAACAACCTTATTAAAATAAGCAAGAGTTTGTAGATTCCATAGAACAAGGTTCTCTTGCAAGAAAATAGTGTCAAGATGTAGTGGAAGAGGAGTTTGTGGTAACAATAATGAGGAGAACAATCATATGGAACCAAAGTGACAAATGTAGGACAAACCTCTTAGTTTTCAAAGGACCCTATAAGAATCTTTCCATGAGTAGAGCAAGAAAGCCAAGATTTTGGGTAATTTTTATGGTTGCTACAACAACAGCTTTGATGTGCATAGTTTTGGATACTATAGAAGCAACTCAAGTTTTGAACGCAATCTCAACAGTCCATCTCTAAGAAATAGAAGAAGTATACTTTATTTTATCAAGGAAAATAACACAACATTGAATATCAAAAGGTCTCCATCAAATAGAGCCTCCAGAAAAATGATGTTTTGTTCCCAGTTTATCAAATCCTTATGTTCCCAAAATCAATTTCATCTTTGGAGAGTAAGGCAAAGGAAGCATGTGTCTTGGGAGCTATAGTATTGGATAGAAAATATAGATCTAAGGGATTTGTTTCTTCAGTCCATATCTATGACTGGTACAGTATAATCAAAAGTTAGAGATGATAGAAAGAAATTGTGAAAATGTTGACGAGAAGAAATTGATAAGTATTGACTTTAGATTATAGGACAAGGTTAGTAGAAGTATGAGAAATTCATTGGAACATCTATTAAAATCAAGATCTGAAATAGACATGTGTTGATTGAGGTAAAAAAATAAATTTACATGTGCCAGAGGAAGAATGTTGTTTCTTGCCTACTATAGAACTGAAATCTATAGTGATCAAACCCCATTTTACATAGTCAAAATGTGTAAAAGGATGAAATTGCAAAGATAACTTCTCAACAGATTCAAGGATAATGTTCTTGTGGATAATGGTGATGCCAAGTGAAACAAGTTGAAAAATAGACTTGCACTATAATAATGTGCATAATGCCAGATATCTAGTGAAAGGTGGAAAATTGTTGCTTTTGCACCTAGGGATTTAGGACCTAGAAGGGCAATTTTCACCAACTTTCACTCAAGAACAAACCCTTGAGACCTCAATGCAAAATGAAAGAGATCTTGCAAGAGGGTTGTTCTAGGGGATAAATATGATCTAATAAGGGGTTCACCACCAAGTTAAGACTTGGAAAAGACAATGAAATGCAAGATGAAATATAAAAACACTAATTTGATGCAAACTTGAATAAATGACCTAAAAATGCATATAAAACAAAATAAAAAACTATAAGATGAAATGTGTGCACCTGGAAACTTGAAGATGACTGGAAGGAGTGCTGAAATATTGGAAATTCTGACTTTTTGACCTAGTGGGACTCATTCACCATTCTGGGTGAATCATTCCCAGTTCTGGATGTTTGCACTGGAGCAAATTTCAAACAAAAGGGTATTTGAATCTACATTTAAAAAAAAAAAACCTACAGTGGGACTCATTCGCCACTTGTGGTGAATGAGTAGAGTTTGGATTTTATAGAACTTCAAGGTCTAAATCTATTCTTCTTAGTCTGCTCAATCTACTTCTCTAGGTTTTTAGATCTAAAATTCTAATTTTGTGGTTGTAGGTGACTTTTCGGTGATGATTATGACTTTGCCAATGGGGAGACAAATCCAACTATTGGCATATGGCTTCTAGAGATTGTTGGCATCTGGTGTTTTCATTAATGGCAACCTAACTCATTGATCTAGTCCACACTTCAATATTTATTCATACCAGGAAACAGAATTAAGAACAGGGTATCCGATTGAAGTCAAATCTATTTGCATTTCCAACTTATCATTTCAAGTTGCAGATCTCAGGGAAGGTATTTTGATGATCATACTATCTTATCCAAGAATCATCAGGGTGTGCCCTCATTGGTGTACAAATTGGGAGATTTGGTTTATTGATTTCCTGTTTATTAGTTCTAGAAGGATGACTTGGTGGATATAGTTGTTGTGGATGTTTAAGGAGTAATCAAGTTTAAGTATTTTTGTGTTTGAAAATTCTTATTTAGGTCCTCACTATGCTATGGCAGACTTTGGATGATGTGCATTGAAAATCATTTGTGGATTTAGCCGACAGATGAAAAGTATTTTATGTTTTATTAAAGCTGACATATGGTTGATTGAATCTCTTGTTGCAGATATATATAAGTGACGGGTTATATCATTTTGATATGAGTGCGAAGTGTATTGGTGTGTGATGTGAAGATCAAAAGGATAGTAGAGCGATTTCACCTACGCATATAAGATTTGTGATGTGAATTATAGCAGAGCAGAGCAAAAGAATAGAATCAGACATAAGGTTGAGAGATTGAATAATATGCTTAATAGGAACTATAACTAGGCATGAGTAGATTCTATTCCTTTAGTTCAATCCTTCAGATGGGCTTAATCTGGACACTTTTTAAGGCAGTGTGCCTGAATCCAAGTGCATTCCCATTTTGTAAAAATTCTATTTGAGTACTCAATTTATGGATTGACCTCCACCATGGGGGCGGGTGCATAGAAATGGGTATCCATTTTGTGGCCACATTCAAAAAAATCTTTTGAAAATTCATAACGCGAGCACGTTATAACGCGCTCATGTTATGGCTTGTTGTGCCAAGCCTAAGGCTCGGCAACAACAATCCAATAATGCGACTGTGTTATAACGCGCTCGTGTTATTGCTTGTTAAAAAAAAAGAGAGAGAGAAATGTTGTCATTTTCATTTCGACTATTTTTTTCTTCTAGCTGCGGCCAAAACCCCTATTTTTCGTGCTTGTGTTCTAGGAGGAGCCATTCAACATAATTCTTCACCAACAATTGTTATTTCTTCACAATGATGGCACCACGACGAGGAGGAGGTGTGAGAGGTAAGGATTGTGTGATTTTTGTTTTGAATTAGTTAGTTTTAGGTTGAATTCAAATGTTATTTTTAGGTAAATAAATTTGATATATATTTTTTGAATTTTCAGGAGATGCAAATCAACCTGCAAACCCTCAAGATCCTCAACAAGAAGACCAACCAAATCCTCAAGATCAAAATCAACCACAACAACAACCTCCTCCACCAATCACTCAACCCCCTCTTGGAACTCAACAAAATTTAATGAGTGAAATTGAGAACAACAAAAAGAAAATTGAGGATTTGATCAGTAGGTTGAGTGATCCAAATGGTTCAACTACAGAAAGAATGACCCTGGAAAATTCATTGAAAGATATGTTAACAAATGTAGATTCAATTAGCAAACAAATAACTGGATGGAAAGATAGGAGGTAGGTGGCTAGGGATTATTATGCAAATAAACTATCATATAAAGATGTAAAGGATTTAAAAATTACAAAAGGTGATTTGTGCTCATTATTCACCGACCCACACACAAATCAAAATCTTACCCTCAATGTGAAGAGGTTTCCTATCCATTGGTTCCACCACCAACATATTAGGGACCATTTTTATGATAGGTGGTACATGGTCTTTGATTACCCACCGTGTAACAATTGCGAAGTCCCGCTATATTTCCTTAGGAAACTATACAATGAGTTAATATTGAACAAAATCCCAAATTATTTTGATATGAGGGATTTCTAGGGGAGAGGTGGGGAGTTAGCTTAGGATAGACCCGGTGCACAGCCGGATCCTATGCGGCAAGGTAGACGAGCTCTCGCTAGGCCACCTCATGAGCACGTTGTTATGTTTTCCGCTGCGAAGGAAAGTGTTGACGTAGAGACATTGCAGGTGATCAACACTTTGACCCAGAGTGTCATCCATCATACTAGCCCTATTCTACAATGCCATCCAAGGGAGTCTTCGAGTGGTGGCCTTCAAACCCATGTGTGTTAATCTTGTGGGGCGACTTATTCATATGACCCCACTGACACTCAGGAGGCTTCTACACAGGATTCGTCTGCAGCTATGGAGATGGAGAGGGCAGCTGACATTTTGCATGAGGCATATGGCATTGATAGTCAAGTAAAAGTTAGCATGTTCATTGAATTTAATTTATTAAATTTCAATTTTGAAATGCAAGATTAACTAAAAATGTTTTATGATTTTAATAAAATTGCAGGGTCACAGTGTTGACACTGGATACACCGCCCCCCCACCTACTTATTTTTGTAGTACACCTATCGCTGGGGTATGTAACTAGTAAACAATTATAAATTTATTACATGTTAATAGCATTGTTTTACGAATGGTAATTTAATATGCAATTTTGGATGTTGAACAGACTAATATTGGAGGTTTCAATGGAACACTTCCCAGTGGCGGTGGATTTACTCAAACCTAAACAAAGGTAATAGAATAAAGAGTTTAACTAATGAATTTTACTTAATAGATTTGTGTAGTTTATATGTGCATCGTTGATTATGTTGAATAATTTGTTGTTTTATTTTCAGATGTTGGAAACTGAAACACCTCTGAATGTGACGAGGGAAATGGAGATTGATGGGTCATTTGCTATGTACAATCCTCGATGGCTCTGATAGGGGAGGTATAGGGAAAATTAGTAAATTTAAATTTACATTCATTGTTATAGATGCTAGTTAGTGAAAAATCAAACCATTATTGATTCACATAGTTTAATTTCCATTTGTATGGTTTATACAGGGCTTGAGAATGCTTGAGCATGGGTGTGAGAATATATCCCTCGTGGAGAGAGATCATGAGATGGCGGTAAGTGAGTATTTTGTCAAATATATCATTTTTTATAATGCAATTTCTATATATTCATGTCTTTACTTCTTAATGTAATAGTTAAAACTTCACCATGAACTAAACACTAGGAGGAGGAGCAAGAGCACTCCTCAAGCATAGCATAAATGAGTGACAAACCTATCACCATCCAATCGAAAAGAAAAGGGAAAGATTTTATTTTCAGAGCATGGAGAGCAATGACTTTTGATTCCAGAGCCCTTTGTTGTATGCCTACATGGCAGTTTTGTACATATTTTGTATTGGACATATATTTGACATTGTATGCCTATATGGCATTCTCGTAAGCCTATATGGATATTTTGTACATATATTTTATACTTATATTGACATAAATTGATGTATGCCTACATGGCTATTTGGTTAATACAAATATATTTTATCGATGGTGTCCATATTTGCATTCTAAATTGATGGTTCAATAGATATGAATTACGTACATATTCAAGTGTATACTTTACAACTTACATGTTTGTGACTTGTGTGTGTTATAATGTATACTTTGTGGCTTATGTGTTTTCATGTGTATACCTTGTATTCGTGCATATACTTTGTATTAATTTGTGTATTCTATGTATTCGTGTGTCTAATTTTTGAGGCTTACATATTTTTGAGTACTTGTGCTTCCCTTATTGACATGTACATGTTTGACTTATTCACATGTATAATTATTAATTTGTTAGCCCTAGCATTGATCATTGTTGTTCTCCATGGTTTGTCTTGAATATTAATTTATTGATGCTAAACAAATTTATCTAAAAGAAAAAAACACATTTTCAATTGGTATTCCATGAAATGATTCATAAAAATATTGCAATATGTTCTTGATGCATCACCATCGAAAGATTTATATGTCAACTTTTTGCAATATTATTTCGTGTATATGAAATCGATTCGGGAGAAAGCAAGTTATAATTTATAAAACAAATAAGAAATGGAATCAACATTGTCCTAGACCCCCGAATAGGTCTATTTAACAAAGAAACACACTCTCAATCACTCTTTGAATAGCAAAACACCATTGGTGATGGGTATGTGCAGGATCATCATGGAAAAAACAGGCCCTTAAGTGGCAAAAAATTCAAAAAAGTCAGAGTTAGGAAAATTGACGTAAAAATTTGAATAAGTTATCTATCTTAGTTCAAAAATATGTAAGAATAGAATCTGTAGCAAATTGAATGTAGTTTCTAAGCTACTATGTTTATTTAAAATTAAAAAAAAAATCTATTTGGTGAAAATTTGAAATTTCAATGCAGTAGCACTTAAATTTCAGGGAAAAAATAAGTACATTTTTGTCTGACCACCTTAACCACAATAAAATGATAATATTATTTTATAACATTTTAGATATAAGCAGAGGACTCATGTCCCAATGTGATGCATATTTTTTTGTAATTATTTTCCAAGTAAATAATTAATTATGATTTTTTTATTACAACTTTTTTAAAATATAAAAACTCGTATATCTAACCACCTTAACTTTATCAAAGCTTCATGAAATTCAATTTTATTTTATTTTAATCCTATATTATTTGAAGCATAGAATGTGATGCATGTTTCAGATTCTATAAATATTTTTCAATCATCCTATCAATCAGGACTTTAGTCGTAATTCAAATAGAAAATGAATAATAATTATTTATTAAATTCAAAGTAAAGCATAATTTATATTGGTGGAAAGTTTAGAATCTCCTTTAAAAACCTATTTCATTTCAACAATTTTGGGTAAAAAAAAAGTCATCAGCCACATACCCTACACATACCCATCATATCACCACTTTTTGGCCCATAATGATCCTGCACATACCCTGATGTAGAGTGGCTCAACCAAGTTGTGATTTGACACAACTTCTCTCAAATATGCCCACTATGACTCCAACATTCACTTGACTCAACAGGGTAACTCAACTACCCAACCATGGAATCTATCAAACCAGATATGACCAGAACTTGGAGCAGACTTGGAAACCTCCCAACATGACCAACCCAACTCAACACAACTCACCTTATGCTTGGGAACCACCTCTGACCTATCGCTTCCAAAGTAGGCCTCTTATTCCTTGCAGCCTAACCAACTAGGATAGTCAACATAAGAACCACTCAAAAGGCATTAACCAAACCAGGGAAACTGGTTCTAGGAATCTTATACCAATTCCTACAAGTCCTCAAAGGCCCATGTCTTGACAACAAAAGACAAAGCCTAGACAGGCCAAAACAAAATGCTACAAGGTAGGCCTAATTAGGCTACTCCACACAAGGAATCAAGTAACTTGGCTCACCCTAACATGCCTTAGCCGAAAATAGGTTCTTACAACCTTTTCCAACAAAAATCAAATTCTCTCGAGCACCCTTGTCACAAAACACTTATGAAAACAATCAAAAATCAAATTTTACACAAAATCAGGCTTGTCACATAGAGATGTCGGGCCTAAAATGCCAAAGATATCTCTCCCACATTCAAGCTATTCTCTGAAACCAACATGGAATCAAAATATACATGGTACTCTTCCATTTCACCCAGATCTAGCCTTCGCACATGGTGGAGATGGAAGATATGAGGGAATTTCACTCAAAACCCTAGTTTTTGAGGGTTTCAGACCACTTGCAAAAAAATGATAAGAACTCCCCTATTACTTTATGGTTTTGCACCAAGCCATCGCCAAAAGAAATCCAACTCAGCCCTCTTTCAATCCATTTCATCCTTGGGACCATATAGGAAAGCTACAGGTCGTACCAAGTACGAGATCAACAAGTTTGTATCAAAAATCTGAAAAATAGAGAACAATGTGAATAATTCTTATTAGATCTTCTCCAAAAGTTCAACAAAAACCTCCATTCAAGCCTCTCAAGGCTTTACATAGTATTTTACACCCTTCTCTAACTGATCCATGCCCTCAACTAACTAAAAACCAACTTTCAAAACAAGTAACCGTTGCATTTCAAATTTGTTGCTTTAAGTAACTTACAAATTTGCAACTTTAGACTCCTCCAACCTAATGAATACAAATAATGACCTCTAAACCCACAAAAATGGCTTAGAAATATCCTTATTACATCAACAAAACTCCATTCTTTCACACTCATATACAAATTCACAAATTTGCCTCCAAAGGCTACAAAGACAACTTCTAGTGCAAGATTGAAATTTTCACATTTTTTATCACTAAAACCAAAAGTCACCCTAAAACATACCTAATGGTCTTAATTGACCTTATTCAAGACAAAGCATGCTCAAAATACCCACAACAACCTATTGACCAACCTATTCACCATTAGATAATCACTAAAACCACCGAACTAGACTTTCTTCATCAAATGGAGGAACAAGGTGCTCTGCACCAATGATCATATGCTTTTTGTGTGGAATACTCAAAATTCTCAACCGTCATTTTTATGTTTCTCTTTTCCATTGTTTTGCATGCCATCATAAGGGATCAAGCTAGTTGAACGCAACTCAGATCAATTCCGCGTGTTTGGGTGTGAAAGAGGACCATGCCTAGCGTAAACCTACCTATCGAGATGCATTGGATTAGTTAGTTTGGTCACACAAATTGCAAAATAGAATTTTTACCACTTTACAACTTTACATTGCTTCCATTTGACACTTTTCCCATCAAGTGAAAATTCGCTGCCACGGGAAAACCACTTTGAGATAGCCAAAAACGAGAAAGGTTTTTGTAGAGGGGCCCAACATGATCCTATAGGATCAGATGAGAATTTTCTAAGCATCGCGGTATCCAAGTAATAGCATGTTGAAGTTTGCAGTGATTTAGCACTTTGAACCCTTAAGGGATTGATCCGGTTGAACGTACCTCGAAATGATTCCACATGTTTAAATGTGAAAGAGGAGCATGTCTAGTATAAAAATACCTATTCAAATACATTGGAACAGTCTGCTTGGTCACACGAGTTGCAGAATGAAAGTTGCACCACTTTGCAACTTTGCACTGTTTGTATTTGATGCTTTTTCTATCAAGTGAAAATTTGCCGCCACGGGAAAACCACTTCGAGATAGCCAAAACCAAGAGAGGTTTTTGTAGAGGGGCCCAACGCAATCCTATAGCGTTAGGTGAGAATTTTATAAGAATAAAAAAATATTTATAATAGCATTCTGAAGTTTGTAGTCACTTTGCACTTTAGACCCTTAAGGGATCGATCCGGTTGAACGTAGCTCGAAGCGATTCCACATGTTTGGGTGTGAAAGAGGATGATTCCTATTGTAAAAATGCATTGGAATAGTCTACTTGGTCACATGATTTGCAGAGCGAAAGTTGCACCACTTTGCAACTTTGCACAACTTGAATTTGACACTTTTTTCATCAAGTGAAAATCAGCCGCCACGGGAAAACCACTTTGAGATAGTCAAAACCGAGAGAATTTTTTGTAGAGGGGCCCAATGCAATCCTTTAGGATCAAACGAGAATGTTCTAAGCATCATGGTATCCGATTAATAGCATGCCGAAGGTTGCAGCCATTTAGCGATTTGGACCCTTAAGGGATCGATCCGGTTGAACTTACCTCAGAGCGATTCTGCGTGTTTGGGTGTGAAACAAGACCATGACTAGCATAAAAATACTTATTTATACATTTTGGAACATTCTACTTGGTCACACGAGCTGTAGACCGAAAGTTGCACCACTTTGCAACTTTGCAACTTTGCATAGCTTGCATTTGACACTTTTTCCATCAAGTGAAAATCTGCCACCACGGGAAAACCACTCTGAGATAGCCAAAACCAAGAGAGATTTTTGTAGAGGGGCCCAACGCAATCCTATAGGATCAAAAGAAAAGTTTATAAGCATCACGGTATTCGAATAATAGCATGCTAAATTTTGCAATCATTTAACACTTTGGACCCTTAAGGGATCGATCCAGTTGAACGTACCTCAGAGCGATTTTGTGTGTTTGGGTGAAAAATATAACCATGTCTAGTGTAAAAATACCTATTCAGATGCATTGGAATGGTCCACTTGGTCACATGAGTTGTAGAGCGAAAGTTGCACCACTTTGCAACTTTGCACTGCTTGCATTTGACACTTTTCCCATCAAGTAAAAATCCACCGCCATGGGAAAACCACTCCGAGATAGCCAAAACTGAGAGATTTTTTTGTATAGGGTCCCAATGTGATCTTGTAAGATTAAGTGAGAAGTTTCTAAGCATCACGGTATCCGAGTAACAACATGCTGAAGTTTGCAACCATTTAGCACTTTGGACTCTTAAGGGATCGATCCGGTTGAACGTAGCTTAGAGCAATTCCATGTGTTTGGGTGCGAAAAAGGACCATGCCTAGCAAAAACATACATATTCAGAAGCGTTGGAATAGTCCAGTTGGTCACACGAGTTGTAGAACGAAAGTTGCACCACTTTAGAACTTTGCACAGTTTGCATTTGACACATTTTCCATCAAGTGAAAATCCGCCACCATGGCAAAACCACTCCGAGATAGCCAAAATCGAGAGAGGTTTTTGTAGAGGGTCCCAATGAAATCCTATAGGATTAGACGATAATTTTCTAAGCGTCATGGTATCCGAGTAATAGCATGTTGAATTTTGCAGCCATTTAGCACTTTGGACCCTTAAGGGATCGATCCGGTTGAACGTACCTCAAAGCGATACCGCATGTTTGGTTGCAAAAGAGGACCATGCATAGTGTAAAAATACCTATTTAGATGTGTTGGAATAGTTTTCTTGGTCACATGAGTTTCCAAGCGAAAGTTGCACCACTTTGCAACTTTGCACAACTTGCATTTGACACTTTTTCCATCAAGTGGAAATCCGCCGCCACAAGAAAACCACTCCGAGATAGCCAAAATCGAGAGAGGTTTTTGTAGATGGGCCCAACACAATCATGTAGGATCAAATGAGAATTTTATAAGCATCATGGTATCTGAGTAATAGCATGCTAAATTTTACAGCCATTTAGCACTTTGGATCCTTAAGGGATCGATTTGGTTGAACGTATGTCGGAGCGATTCTGCGTGTTTGGGGGTAAAAGAGGACCATGCCTAGCATAAACATACATATTCAAAAATTTTGGAATAGTTTGCTTGGTCACACGATTTGCATAACAAAATTTTCACCACTTTGCAACTTTGCACTGCTTGCATTTGATGCTTTTTCCATCAAGTGAAAATCCGTAGCCACGAGAAAACCACTCTGAGATAGCCAAAACCGAGAGAGGTTTTTGTAGAGGGGCCCAACGCAATCATTTAGGATTCGACAAGAAGATTCTAAGTGAAAGGGAATAAATTTTATGTTGTTTGTGTTGCTACACCTTTAGATTTTGATGGAAAAGGGCATGAAAAATGAGGTTTCACCCTAAGGTTTGATAAAATATTGCATGTAGAGGTTGGTTGATTTCATTTTAAGTTTATGCAGCTGATTTTAAGAATTCGTGAGGCTGTGGCATATTCTGGTAAGGTGTGGAACCATTCCTTTCAATAAACCCTCCTTATACTAGCATAAAATAAGGGTTTTGGTTTGGCATGGTGGAGTGAGTTTGTCCTGAGAAAAATTGTGGATCTGAGGGTTTGGATACATGATAATTGCTACCCCAACAAGTTAAGAGGGTTTTTGAATGTTTAAAGGTATGTTCCTTTGTAAATTAGGCCTAGTTAGCCTAATGAGGACAACGAAGAAGGTCTTTACAATGCCTTAAGTACTTCATTCTCACAGATCTTTTACAATGTCACTCATGCATTTGAGATTATCTTTAAATGTCTACATCATAGGTGCTCATTATGAGGTTAACTTCAATTGAGTAACTTGAGATTCTCTCACTGAGCTTCACATGCTCTTTTATAATGGTTTGAAATTAAAATTGAGATTTGTCAAGATCATCAAAATAAGGATCTTGCATTGCTTTTTTGGCTGAGATTCTCTTTGATGGCTCATAAATCAACATTTTTTCCAATGAGAGATCAATCAATTTTTAGTAGTTTACTTACAAATATGCAAAGTAAAAGAGAAAAAGAAAGAGCATCCAAAATGGAAATGAAATAAAAATAGATGGAAGGCACTTACAGATAGGCATGCAGGTCTCACAACTTAGTCACTCCTGGTCATACATCTTCACTAGGAATTCCAAAATACCTATTGTACAAAACACCTCTCATGAATAAAGTAAGTTGAAATTTCAGATGATCTTATAATTTCTACATTATAGCTACTCATGATAAGGCTAACTTCAAATGAATAACTTGAAATTCCCTAACCAAGCTTTGCACACACTTTTCTAATGGCTTAAAATCATGATTGAGATTTGTCAAGATCATCAAAATAAGGATGTTGCATTATTTTTCTAGCTGACATTCTCTTGGATGGCTCATATATCTATATTTTTTGTAAGGGGACACCAATCATTATTTAGTAGGTTACTTACAAATAGGCGAAGTAAAAGAAGATGATAGCATTGGCATCAAACAAATTAATGTGCATACTAGTATAAATTAATAAGAACCAATGTGCATATACTTATAAATTAATCCAACGAACCATTTGGGTCTACTCTACTCTTTATTGTGTCAAGTATTGCCTCATGGTTAGACTCATAGACCTTCCACAAGGTCTTGTTCAAAGGTCTACCCCCATATTTGTTCAAACGAACATTGGATGCCACGAAAAGGTTCACATAATGAAGAATCTTACAATGCGTGTCAAAGTCCTGAAATAGCCAATGATTAACACTCGAATGTGGGTACCTTCTAAGCCATGTTCCAATAATCACAACTGAGCCTGTAGGGTATTCAATGTTTTCTCCATCTATAACTGGGGCCTACAATTTCTTTTTGGCCTCAACATAATGACACAAGTAATAGTATGTTCCCTCTTCATTGTCTTCATCTGTAATAACTACATAAACATGCCCTACATTGATATGTGCAACAAATCTCTTGAAATTAGTCAACATTATGAATACAGTACAAAGTAAGATAATGATATGGAATTTCAATAACTAAGCAAGTAGATATATCACCTAGTTGAACTAGATATGATATGTGGTCAAAGTCAATCGATGATTCCATCAGTGTCAGTTCCAATGCCATTGAAGGGCGATACGTGTGAAGTGGGCTAAGATAACTTGTCAACCATTTGTCAACCCACTCCCCTAACTCACAATAATTTTAGGCTTGCATTGTACATGAAGAACAAAAGCATTCCATATTTCGTGTATTGATACTCCATGAACCTGCATTTGAGCTAAGGAAAGATTGTACCTCACTCGATCCTGTTAGTGTACAAGAGTCCTCATATGGTGCAATGTTAGTATCATCCATCAACCAAAAAATCTACGAACTGAAGACATGCCTTCATCACCTGGACCCATCAAAACATTACACCACTCGATGATTGATTTTACATCTGTCAACTTTGCATTGTCTTTATACTTTAACTCTTCTCGTTCTAATGCTCTTTTCATGCATGCTCCTACACCATCATGCCCCCCCTTTCCATGTTCAACCTCACAAAATTTCCACATATGTTGAACACCTATAATGACATGCATCCTGCACAACCAATAGAACATGCACGAGTTCTTGAACTGTGTTGCACAGTTCTCCAACCATATTATATGTCGGTCGTATGCTATGCCCCTCTGATCCAAACTAATGTAGAACATCTGGAAGCACCTTGCATAGACTCTGGAGAATGTGTGCGATCATCACTAATGTAAAAGTGGTACTCCCTCAATACCTTCCTTTGGTCATTTGTACTATTAGATGCATGAATGAATGTTATGTGCACAAATATTGAAACTTGTGTGGAGTTGTAATACTGTGACTGCACCTCACACTATGGTTGTAGAGTGTAGTTCTCTACAAATTCAACCATTGATACTATGTTTCCAACTAGAAAGGTGTCCTTGCATAGATTGAATTGTGTGTTCAACCATTAGGATCTACTGGTATGCATTGCATACTCAGATAGTATATTATCATGAAAAATGGACATAAATTGGTACACTGGAATATTCTCAATAACCAAATCACACCTTTTTGCTTGAGACCCATCTTTTGTAGCATATGCCACTATTTTATACTTCCTGAACTCTACTAGTTTATGTCCCACCTCATCTGTGCTTTCCATATGTTGACATACTTGCATACACTCGAAGCCACCACAACGCTCGCATGATCCATCCAAGCATGTTGTCCTATAGAATATATGGCCATCCTCTATTTCACATAATTTTTTTGATAAGAACTCTCTTGAAGATTTTGGTGGGGCTTCTATGCCACAATCCTGCAAAACATCGTTAGTATGCAAATCTAAACATATAGAAAGATAAACATCATAATGGTTAGATAATTCAATATGTAGTCTACAACAACAAGTAGTGCTTGTGTGATTTATCTTGGCATAAAAAGGTTTAAGCATTTCAAAAAATCTTTGAGAAATACTACTTTGAAGATAATCATTTTCAAATTTACAAAAAAATTGAGTTTGAGTCATATCCAAAAAATGCTTTGGATGTGGCTCACGATTCTGACTACTGATTCTCCTTCTTACCACATCCCTTTGATTCGGAGATGGCCTTGTGTTATTCTTTGAATACTCTTCAATTAGTGTTCTCAAGGCTTCGACAACTTATTTATTGTTTCATGATAGTCTCCCCGAGAATGCCCATAATTCATTTGAATCAATGCCCTCAATTCTTTGTCACCTTTGAATGGCTCATGATAAAGTTTATCTACTAATTCTCGTTTGTTCACTCATCTTTATAATAAGACGAGCTCTCTTTGTTTGACAGCTTACCAAAGTCGATGTAATGACACGTCGGGTGACATGACTATCCTTTGAGTGTGATGTCTTACCCACACTCTCATAATAATCCATTAGATGCTTCACAATAGTGTCTTCACTCGATGCATTCGATGTTCTCAACCCAAGAGTCTTCATGATGTTCCTATACTTTACACCCCACATCATTTCAACAAATAGTCGACATCTTGCGGTCTCATTTGGCCTTTCAAAGAATCGTTTCCAAATATTATCAACATATCTTCTACAAGTGTGTGTTGAAATCTTACCTTCCATGTGCTACAAAATCTCATTGTCAATATTAATCAAATACTTTGACTTTCTACACAAAATTCTAGGTGGTGTTCTCCTAGGTACATACATCTCAACATTAGGAATTTCATCAATATTTAATTGAGGTGGGCTATATTGCATACCTTCGATCGAGGGTGGAGAAGAAGACATACCTTGAGGTTCACGTGGGGATGATGGCATACCTTCTTCGTCAAATCCGAGTGATGATGTACTCTCAACTTGAGATGTGTTGGATGGTGTCCAACAATATTCACTTGTGGTAGATGGTGTCTCTCCATATTCACTTGCAATAGATGGTGTCCATCCATATTCACTTGTGGTAGATGGTTTCCCTCCATAGTCGCTTGTGCTTAATGGTGTCCCTTCATATTCACTTGTCATAGAGGGTGTGTCTCCAACTACGGTATCTGAATCTATCTTACGATGATGCTTTCGCAATTGTTCCTTTTGTGTTGTCAATGCATGTTCTCTTTTTTGATGGTTGAGGTTCCTTTTCAATTGTCTTGTTTTCATCAATCGTTTCCAATTTCTTCTTTTCACGATATGCCGCCACCCGAACTCTCTCCTTTTGTTTGAAGGTTTCGTTCTCTTCGTTTGTTAGTTTCCTCTTTGTCTTTTTCTTTGGGATGGCGGATAATTTTATCTGTACCATGGTAATGAGATGAGTATTAGTTCCTAAACAATGTATCCATTCAAGTTAATCAAAATATATGTCATTCAAGTCTTCATTTAAAGAATACTTACAATCATCACGTACAAGAGTTAACCTAGCATAGACAAAGGTGACATGATTTTTTTTCAATCCAGAATTCCTTAAAGAAAAGTGGTAACATGGCATGCCATGATTGCAAGATATGCTCAAAATGGAAGCATGGACAAGCATACAAAATTTCAACTTATGTCATATATATGTATACAAACTGTGGAAGCATACATGGTGCGAGAGCACCATTGAATGAAAATTATCAATTCAAAAAGTTGTTGTCTAGGCTTTAGGAAAACATCGATGCAAAGACTGATTTAGAATATTTGAAGGAATATCATCAATAAATAGGTGAGGTAATGTTGTTTGTGTGCATGGGAGGTCTAAAAGGGTGTTGGGCATGAAGCCCTAGAGTGAAATTTTGAGTTTTCCATGAGACTTCGAGTGGTTTTGATATGCTAAAGTGTGTTTTGCATTAGGGAAGTGTGGTTTCTTGTTGAATTGAGTTTTTTCAGACCATTTTAGACCTATTTTAAGTATTCATAAGATTATGTGAGGGTTGGATGAGTGTTTTTCAATAAACCACTAGTTTCTTGGGTAAAAAGGAGGGTTTTTGGTGCATGTGAGGATGGGTAAAAGCAAGGTTCTTATTGTTTTTGAGTCTAATATAATGATCTATGTTAAATAATGTCTGTGCGACCACTCTTAATATTTATTTAGCTCTTTTGAGTCATTCTAGGTGTTTAGGGGGGAGATTTGGCTTGACATTTGCAAAAAATTGCATTTTTGGCAAAGTTGTCAAGATATAAGTTAGTTAAGCAGTTACAAAAATAGTTAGATACATTGGGGGAGTTGATTTTTAAGGGGAACAAGATAAATATCATGTAAATTCTCAAATGGAGGTTGCTCTTCAAGATTTGAATAAAATAAAATAAAGGAATTCTCTATTTTTTGTGATTTTCCTGTGTTCTTTCTCTATGTACGGACCCATATTGGTGTGTGATGCCTTGAAGGTTTGGTAGATAATTGATGCATTAATTTATCTTCACTTGAATAAGGTTTGGTGTCTTAATACCATTTTAGAAGAGATTTTCAGTCATTTCTCCAAGTCTGTCCTATTTTGAGAGTGTAAGGGTTTGAGGCTATATGTATTGATTTCCACCAATCCACCCACTATGATGGATCTATAACTCATTGGATTGGTGTGTAATAAAATAATGTAGCTATCAAATGTGTTTGAGAGTCTGGAAGAGCGTGGGTTTGGTCGGTGGAGTGATGCACTAGGCTGGCCAGACCACATTTCTATGTCAAAGTGAATAACCATGATGGTGATTCTAAAAACTAATGAGTGTAATGGCATTGTGAGTGTTTGATAAGTTTTTCAAAGGTATTTGAAGGTTTTTGAACCCTTGGGAGGAATGGGAGAGGCTCGGAGTTGTGAAATCCTTGAAAACCCTTGTTTTTGCTTGTGTTTTGGAGGGTTTCTTGGGATAGTAGGGTAATGACCTTATGTGGGAAAAGTAATCATGAAATTGGTGGTTTGGTATCATGAAAATTTATTTTTCTTGGTGTTTGAGTGGAAACCTCACCTTTAAAAGGTACTTCCTTTGTAAATTTGGGGTAATTGGGAAGCCTTTTGCTAGGTAGGCTTATTGAAAGTCAAACATAGTTTAAAGAAGTCACCCTTGGTTCTAATGTATGTTGTGTGCCTAGAACCAGGTTGATGCAGAGTTGTGGGAACCCAAGATATAAATTGACATAGCCTCTCTCAAATATGCCAACCAAGACATCAACCTTCAATTGACTCAATAGGACAACAGGGTTACCTATCAACCATGACTCTTAATTATGACTCCAAATTGAAATTTGATGCAAGAAAAGAGTTTCAAAACCTTCAAGATGTCATTATATTTAAATTCAACCACCTACAAAAAGAAGATCAAACAAACTCTTCTAAAAGCCACTTTTGACCCAAAATTGCCTTTTAGGCTTCACAAACCAATTTTAGGGATTTTTCTCACAAACCTCCCAAAACACCTGTCAAACAAATGATTTATCTAGATATCCATTTCAATGGTATGAGACATATAAAAAATCCACATATTACTCTTTTAAGACACTTTCCTCAAAATGACAAATTTCATTGTTTTAGGGCCCAAATTAGCCAATTTTACAAAGGGACCCCATGAAGAACCCACCACCAGGCCTTCATGACCAAAAAAAGTCTTATATTAGGTTTCAAAACTAAAAATTATCAATGTTTGAGGACCCCAAGTAATCATTCCATCAAAAAAATTCAAAACCCTCTCTAGAACGTAGGAAATAAGGGTTTCTAGGCCTCCTTACTGAAACTCTACCTTTCACAACTTCCTAATTCAAACAAACTTCCCAGAAACCTCTATATAGGTCCCCCCAAGATTAAGTAACCCTCATATGCCCTCTATCAATGCTGCACCCCTCTTTCTTAGGTCTGCACCATTGTTTTCTATGAGAAAATAGGGTATTTCCCCTTAAACCAGCATCATTCATGAAGAAACTTTAAACTTGTTCTTCTCTACTTCTAATAAAATCCTTTGTACATCCTACATGGTCACCCCACTGAGTCACAGAGATCACAATAGGTGGGATTCCATCTAAGACATTAAATTGCCCTCAAACCCTTGACTGTCCAAGAACCCGGTTTCTAGAAATTTATGAATTCCAAGCACAAAGTTCAATGAAAAACCTCTTTAAAGGGAGAAAAATGAAAGTAGGAACATTCCTTTATGGAAGAATATCAATTTCACACCATTACTAAGCCTGTACAGCCCGTACAAGGTCTGCAAACACACAAAAAGTAGTGAGATCTTCAGAAAAAACTGTGTAAATGCGAGATTTTTTCTTATTCAAACTCCACCAACCTCTTGAACGATTCCATACCAGGTTTTTAAATATAATTTTATGCCCTTCTCCAACTGATCCAAATCCATAACCAACCTATAACCACCTGTTAACTACCAAGACCTTCATTTGTCTTAAAAATTGCTAACATTGACAACTTTTGCTAAACAAGCAACATTATGCAACTTTGTTGTCCAAGACACCTAAGAGCACTAAAAAACCTTTATTTCATCCCTAATAAAACTTCTAGAGTCTTTTCTTTCACTTCCATTTACAATTTGAATAATTTTCCTTCAAGGATTAAATGGCAAAATTGACAATTTTCTGAAGCAAGAGTGCATACTTGCACATTTGATCACCAAACTCACAAAATCCCTAAATACATGAAATATTGGTCTATTTAGACCTTATTTTCAATAAAATCTATGAAAAATAATCTAAAAAATATTGAACTCACCCAAAGACCTTAAGACAAACTGTCACCAAAGTAGATTTTGAAACATGGTTGCAGGTGCCTCTACACCACGGATTTGGAATACTGCTAGGGGAATCATGCTCAAAGGATGAATTTTGGTGAGATATTTGGAATGTTTATTTGGTTTATGTTAATCAATAACATGTTGATTATAGTGTCTTGGATTTTTGGATAAATTTTGGTAGTTACCTTCCATGATTTGTTGTTATTTTTCCATGTAAGTTGCAACATTGAGTTCTTGAATTAGTGAATCATGAACAAATTGAATGGTTCTGATTTTCTAATCAGGTTTATGCTATGTTGCAATCAATTTTATGATGGTTAATCTATTATTGAGTCTAACAAAGAGTTGAAGCCAAGTTTTAATGTTTTGTGGAAATATGAAATAAAGTGAAATTAAAGGATTTTGATGAAAAGATGATTGAGTTTGTTTGTTGATCTTCTTCAATTTAAGTTAGGGTCAGAAGTACCCTTGATGATTTTTGGATCCTAGTAGATGCTCTGCATTAGGTTTAAAATGGTAATTGGCAAGTGTATATAATTGTGTAATTTAAAATGTGCATTGACAACCTAAGGTTATAATGACAAACAAACAATGGTCAACATGGAATATGCAAAATAACAAAAATGAAAGCAAGCAATAATAGAATGAAAGAAAATGTGTAAAGACTTCAAATACCTAAAAAACCAAAATTTCAAATGGAGGAGTTCAACCCAATTATGTAGCCTTAGCTTCTTCTTTCTTCAAACTCCACAACAATTTGAATTTTTCAAAAGCTTGTTCCCCTCCAAACTTCAATTGTATATCAGTTTTCAATGGAATTCAAAATTGAATTGATATTATATGTCTTTCAACATGGAAACTCTACTATTTCTTGCAAAGTTGGTAGAAAGATCATGGAAAAGGTGGGGGAATGTGAAAAAAATGCTTGCACACTTCACAACATCATCAAAAAGCTACTTTTTGTTGGAGCACGCGCAGAACCAGGAGAATATGCAGACTGTGGGCCTTGACATCATGAGTATATTGAGTTTTTTTACCATTTTTAGTGGAAGACAAAACCCGCTTGTGTTATAACGTGAGCATGTTATTTCTTGCTAAAATGGTAACAACTCTACTTCTTCAAAATTTGCATGCATTATATGAAATATGGTTTTTTTAACATATTTATTTTCTCCCTCTTTGTCTGTACCCTCTATCCAAATTCTATATCTCTCCCCTGTACCCTTATAGTAGAGGATATAGAGGTGAGTGTGTGTGTGATAGAGAGAGATAGAGATAGAGGTAGAGGGAGAGTGGGAGAGAAAAAGAGTGGGAGAAAGAGAGAGTGGGAGAGAAAGAGGGAGAGAGAGGGAGAGAGGGAGGGAGAGGGGAATGGGGAGAAAGAGATAGTGGGAGAGATGGAGATACAGAGAGGAGGGAGAGAGAGGGGAGAGTGGGAG
>CM021105.1:578912126-578978729 GCA_007115665.2 Sequoiadendron giganteum
GCCTTAATCCCTCAACCCTCAATCCTTAAACCCTAAACCCTCAACCCCTATACCCTCTACCCTTTACATTGGACCCTGAACCTAATCCTTCAACCATATACCCTCAAACCTATACCCTAAACCCTCTACCCTCAACCAAGTAAACCCTAAGCCCTTCAACCCTAAACCCTTAAACCTTCTACCCTATACCCTCTACCATCAACCCTATTCCCTATTCCCTTAACCCTCAAACCTTAAACCCTAATACCCTAGAAACCATCAACCCTATAGGTCCTCCACCCTAATCCCTCAACCCTATACCCTCAACCCCTATCACTTTATCTCTATCTATACATCTCACCTCTCCTTCCCTCCCTCCCTCCTACCCTCTCTAATTGTCTCTATCTACCCTCTCCCTCTTTCTACGTACCTCTTGTTCAATCAATCCCTACCATCCTCTCTCACTCCCTCTATCAATCTCTCTCTATGCCCCTCCCACTCTATCCCACTCTATCCCACTCTCTCCCACTCCCTCTCTCTCCCTCTCTCTCATGTCTCTCCCTCCCACCCCCTCTCTCTCTCAGGTCTCTCCCTCTGAAAACCTACTTAGGTAACTCTCTCTATCTATCCCTCCCACCCTACCTAGATAAGTCCCTCTCACTCCACCCTCCTCTTTCTCTACCTCTATCAGGTCATGCCCTCCCACACCCTCTCCTTCTCTTAGGTCTCTCACTCACACTCCCTCTCTCTAACACTCCCTCTCACTACCTATCTCTCAAGTCTCTCCCTCTCACCCCCTCACACTCTCAAGTCTCTCCCTTTGGCACCCTACCTAGATAACTCTCTCTTTCTCTCTCTCTCTCTCTCTCTCTCTCCCTCTCTCTCAATTCTCTCTCTCCCACCCCCCCTCTCTCTCTCTCCCTCCCTCTATCCCTCCCACCCTACCTAGCTAAGTCCCTCTCACTCCAACCCCTTCTCTCCCACTCCCTCTCTCTTAAACTCTCACTTCCACCCCCTCTCCCTCTCTCCAGACTCTCTCTCTCTCTAAATTCTCCCTCTCTCTAAAGACATACGTAAATACATACATACATACATACAAGAATAATACATATGTACATACAATCCTACATCCATACAAGAATACATACATACATGTACAGATACAATCTACATACATACAGGCATACATACAATATACATGCATTGATACATACAAGCATACATACATACATACAAGCATGCATGCATACATATGTGACATACAAGTATACATGTACATATAAACATACAAATATATCAACATACATTCAATAGACTGTCATTTAACATAAAGGAGGACATAACGCAAGCGCATTATAATGTGCTCGTGTTATGTCTTAGTTGACATGTTACTCACAGAAGCAAAAACCATGTCAAAATTGAGATATAATGCACCATAACGCGAGTGCATTATAACGTGCTTGCATTATGTCTTAGTTGACATGTTTCTCATAGAAGCAAAAACCATGTCAACATTGAGATATAATGCAAGTGTGTTATATCTTTATTTGGGAATTCCCAAGCCTTAGGATTGGTATTTGCCTTGGAATACCAACCCAAAGGCTTGAGGGCATTCCCAATGACCAGAGACGTGTTTTTACAAAATCTACCATATTTCACATAATCGAGTTCGTGCTCACCGTCAAGATTGCATGTGGTTCAATATCGAAAAAATCGAACACATGGGTAATGTTGGGTTCTCTCTTAGCTATTCAACGATGTAATTTTTTTCACTTTCTGACAATGTTAAGCCTTTCATCCATAATATATTTTGTTTGTATGTCTTTTTTTTGCCAAAAAGCGATGTTTGGTATTTTTTTTGTTAAATAATTTTTTTCACTTTCTAACAATGTTAAGCCTTTCATCCATAATTTATTTTGTTTGTATGTCTCTTTTTTGCCAAAAAGTAGTGTTTGGTATTTTTTTTGTTATAAATTAACCGTTCATCAAATTTTTAAATAAATTTCATTTTTAGAAACTAGACTCCATTCTACAAATTTTAAAAAATATATATAAAAAAATTCAATTATTTTCCAAAATTTGTAGGGGTAGCACGGCCAAAATTCTATTTTTCAGGAAGTGTCCAGTTTGAAAATTAGTAAAAAATCAAATATTCACTAAAAAATTATCAAAAAAATCGTGCATCAACTACATACTATTAGCTAACTTTTGACCATTGCGATTTTAAAAATACTAAAAAATAGTTCACCATACAAGGGTCATATAAGAGTTGTGATGTTATGTTTTTCTGACAAAAACAACACCAATTTGTGTACGTCCCTCTTTCAAACCCCTTAATCTCAACCATTTTAAAAAGAAATTAGTAGTTTAGAAAGTAGACTCGGAGCACTTCGATCCTTGTTTTTGTTCCATCTCAAAATTTTGAGTGTAACTATCCTCAATTTCACGTCCAAGGTATGTGTTTCTTGATTTCAGAAAAACGTTGTCCACTTAAGTCCCCTCTTTGGGAACCATCTTGGTGCACTTACCCATGGTTTTCCCCTAACAAGGTTTCCACATAAAAATCCTTATGTTATGGTGTTGTGGATGATTGCTTTGTGTGTTTGCATCCTTCTTTCAATTTAAAGTTGTAAGTGGTTTAAATATTAGATTTATAAAGTTAAAATTTGTAGAACACTGATTCACCCCCCCTCTCAATGTTCCCAGATTCCAACAATTGGTATCAAAGCTTAGTTCCTCAGAAGGAGTTTAATAGCTTGAGGTGGATCTTGGAATGTAATGGAATCTGGTAGTCTTCAACATCAACTTGTGGTGGCACTTGATGGTCTTGATTAGTCCAAAGCAGAAGTTTGGGAATTGAAAGCAAATCTTAAGGATGCTGAGAAATTCATTCAGACATTGAAGGATCAAATTGTTAAATCCAGGGAAAAGAGAAATGATCTTTGTGATTAAATTAAGCAAAAAGAGAGAAAAAACATGGATGATGTTCACCTGAATCAAACCTTGAAAGAAATAACTAAAGAATGTGAAAAGTTTGCCAGATACAATGCTACCCTAAAGCATGAGATGGAATCTATGGTGATGAAGCTGACTAAGGAGATTGAAGAAAGAAAGAAGAATGGGGAGAATCTCACTCTGTCCTTAAAAGAAAGATATGATGAATACAAAAGAATTAATGGAGAATTCATTCAATTGGAAACTAAAGTACAACAATCCAGAAATAATGAAGAAGAGCTTGAAAAATAGAATGTTATTCTCAGGGATGAACTTGCTACTACTAATGAATACAAGGAGAAGTTCAAGATTAACTCAGTTAATCTTGATGAGCTAACTCAAGGTTAGAAGAATGGGAATGACAAGAGAGGTCTTGGATATCAAAAAGGAGAAAGTTATGGATCTGGACAAAGGAATTTCAGGCAAGGAAATCAGATGAACAAAGCATAAAGGCATCTGGTAAGACAACCTAATGCTCAAAAGTTTAATGGATACTATTTTTCTTGCAATAAATTTGGTCATATGGTTGCTCAATGTAGAAGTAAAATGAAATCGAGTAATCCATCATTCCTCAGTCAGTGTTTCAATTGCAATAAGCTTGGTCATAAGTCAATTGAGTGTAGAAATGGGTCAAACAATTTTGTCAGTAAAATAAATGCCAAATGTTATACCTGTGGAAGATTTAGGCATATTTCTAGTCAATGCGGGTCAAGCAAAAATCAATGGAATGACTAGTCTAGACAAGGAAATGCTATGTGGTACAATTGCAACAAATATGGTCACATTGCAAGATTCTTCCGAAACAAAAATATGAACAAATACTGAAGTGTGGACCAGATCAATGAGTTAGGTTGTCATCAATGACAACACTAGATGCCAACAATCTCCAAAAGCCATATTCCAACAATCTCCCCCTTTGGCATTGATGGCAACACTTAGTGAAAAATGACTAAGTGTCAGAACCAACATACTGTAATCCTTCAATACTTCAAAAAATTTATAATTGACACAACTCCCCCTAAGTTTGAAAAGGCATTTTTCACTGCTCTCTTTTAATTCATGTAGCAGATGTATGTCTTCAAAGTTTTGAACCAGTTTTTGAATAAGTAAGTTTTTTTTACACTCCATAAGGGATTACTGTAAGGATTTTTTTGTTTTGTTTTGTCATTGATGTCAAAGGGGGGGAGAGACCAGTGATAAATGCCTTATCAAACTTAGGGGTAATTGTGTCAGTTATAACTTTTTTGAAGTATTGAAGGATTGTAGTATGTTGGTTCTGACACTTAGTCATTTTTCACTAAGTGTTGCCATCAATGCCAAAGGGGGAGATTTTTGGCATATGGCTTATGGAGATTGTTGGTATCTGGTGTTTCCATTAATGGAAACCTAACTCATTGATCCAGTCCACACTTCAGTATTTGTTCATACCGGGAGACAGAATGAAGAACAGGGTATCTGACTGAAGTTGAATCTATTTGCATTTCCAGCCTATCATTTAGAGTTTTGGATCTCAGGGAAGGTATTTTGACACTCATGCTATCTTATCCAAGAATCATCAAGGTGCACACTCATTGGTGTATGAATTGGGAGATCTGGTTTATTGATTTCCTATTTATCAGTGCTAGAAGGCTGACTTGGTGGATATAGCTGTTGCGGATGTTTAAGGAGTAATTGTTTAAGTTTTTTTGTGTTTGAACATGCTTATTTAGGTCCTCACTATGCTATGGCCGACTTTGGATGATGGGCATTGAAAATTATTTATGGATTTAGCTGACGGATGAAAATTATTTTATGTTTTATTAAAGCCAACATATGGTTGATTGAATCTCTTATTGCTGATATATATGAGTGATCGATTATATCGTTTTGATATGAGTGTGAAGTGTATTGGTGCGTGATGCAAAGATTAGAATGATAGTAGAGCGATTTTACCTGCGCATATAAGATTTGTGATGTGAATTATAGCAGAGCAGAGCATAAGAATAGAATTAGATAGAAGGTCAAGAGATCGACTAATGTGCTTAATCGAAACTATATCCAGCCATGAGTAGATGCAATTCCTTTAATTCAATCCTTCAGATGGACTTAATCTAAATACTTTGTAAGGCAATGAGCCTTTATTTTTTGAGAAGTGAGCTCTAGGAATTGTGCCTAAATGCAAGTGCATTCCCATTTTGTAATACTTATATTTGAGTACTCAAATTATGGATTGACCTGCACCGTGGTTTTTCCCCTAACAAGGTTTCCACGTAAAAATTCTTGTGTTATGGTGTTGTGGATGATTTCTTTGTGTTTTTGCATCCTTATTTCAGTTCAAATTTGTAAGTGGTTTAAATATCAGATTAATAAAGTTAAAATTTGTAGAATACTGATTCACCCCCCCTCTTAGTGTTCCCAGATTCCAATACCAACAAATTTCTCCAAGCTTGTAACCTAGTCTTCCATGATCCTTCAAGTCTTCAAAGCACCTAGATCTACAATTACACAGAGAGAGAGAGAGAGAGAGAGATAAATTTTTGATTGCTAGGGAATAGGGGTTTGCCTTGGTCAAACCCCTTTTAGGTAATTAAACCAAATGATGAAATAATGGAACAAGGACATGAAACATGAAATATGAACAATGATACCTTGAATGATTCCTTATAAATGATGTCATGTAAATCTACAACTCAAAATGAAATGGCCATGAAGGATGTAGATCTTGATCTTGACAATGGGTGTAGAAAAATGCTTGATCTTGGATCTTCAATGCTACATCACAACACTAGCTCAATAACATTCTTTACACTTGATGACCTTGAAATGATGGTGGATCTTGAATGGCAGCAACAATTGATGAAGAATCTACCCTTGAATGCCTTAGAAATGATCTTGAATATTATCATGATGATATTGTAAAGTCTTGGAATGCTTAACTCTTGAGTGCTTGGCTTGATATCATGTAGGCTTATGTGAAATAGTGACTTGAAATATTTTTATATAGTAAATGCACTCAAATGATCGTTTATTTGATCCCAAAGGTCGACATAGAAGAAATTTGAACTTAAAACCAAATTTCCTCACCTAAAACCTTGAAAATAGGCCAAATGGGACTCATTCGCAATCTGTGGCAAATGGGTCCCACCTGGATGGGATTCATTTTCCCAAAGTGGTGAATGGGTCCCATAGTGCCTATTTTGAGTGCTAAAGTGTCAGGGAGTGTGTAAATTAAGTTTATTTATTGATATTGTCAGGTTTTTGATTGAAATATGCCTTAGGATGCATAATATAGGGTCTTAGGGGCCTATTAATGATGATATAAAGGTTGTAAATGCAAGAGGGCCCAAAATCCAATGTGAAAGTGTAAATATATATACTTTATAGCATTAAATTGAGGCCAAATCGGGTCTATTTAGCTTAGGAGGGCCCTAAATCCCATGTGAATGTGTAAAACACATTAGAACACTAGATTAGGATCACTTAATTTACAAGCCTCCTAAATTTAATGTGAAGGTGTCAATAAATATACTTTACAATATTAAATTAGGGAAAAGGTTAAGTTTATTTAGCTTTAAAAGGGTCCAAGACCTAATGTGGATGTGTGAAACTCATCACAACACTAGATCAAGGTGATATCAAGTCCAATTTATCATTAATTATTCCTAAATTAAGTGTAAAAATGTACACAACAACATTTTTTGACACTAAATTTAGCCCCCACCTTAGTGAGAGGATGAACTTGCTTTAAACTCACACTAAAGCATACATTCAAGAGGGGTCCAAGTGTACTAATGTGGATGGTCTAGGATAACAAAGATCAAGGAGGTTGTCAAGCCCTCAGGATCCAAGATCATACGTCAAACCAACATAAGCACAAGGACACACCCAAGGTGCATGATATGCAGCAAAAGAAGATACATGAACATACAATGTCAATAACTAAAAGAAAGAAAAGAAAAAATAAAAAGAGGTGGATCAAGCCTCAACCGTTTGTCCAACACGATGTGGATCAGATCTAACTTGTTTGTCCAAAGATGCACACTCACTCTGAGGCAATGAAACTTCTGGTTGTCCGCTGGGTGAGTAATTCAAGAGGGTGAGACACATACACATGCTCGGTATGTGCTTACCGCACACATGTGAGTGGCTAAGGGAAATTCATGCCTCAAATCATCTTCTCGTCCAACCATACCAAATTTATACCTCCTAATAAATTTGATAAGGCGCCATGCAAAGATGAACTTAGAGCTCCATGAGGCAAGTAAACATTTGTATGTACTTGAAACTCATATACATTGTAGATGCAAAATAGTGTAAGGTTTGTTCAAAGGGTTTTTTCTTAATTCGTGTAAGGTCTCTTCTTAGGGAACATCGTGTCTAACATCTCCAAGAGAGGACAATTCAAAGAAATATCACACTCTCGAAGGGAATCAATCCCAATGACACCAGCAATAAAAGGATGCATTGCAAGAAGAAAGAAGATCACACATTGAAACATGAGTGTCGATGTATTCCCCCACTTTAAAGCAGTTGCTAACACCATTGCTGTGAGAAATTTCTTTAAAGTAGAAGAAGACATGAGAGCTTATTCGGAAAGCACTATGCCAAGTCATATGTTCTTGAATGAAACTACATCATGGATAAGTATGTCACATGTGAGTCAACTTAAGGCATGTCATCCACATCCCAAGATTTCTCTTATATGTACATGAAAGGCAGTCAACTAGCCAAAAGAGATAATAACAAGTGACATACAAGTACAAGGATACCTAACCCCTTGCCCCCACTTAGTGCAAGACAAGGATGAGTCAAAATGATTGATTTGAAACATGTTAGTGTTAAAATCAGTATCAATTAGAGGAAGTGGGTGCTTCAACACAAGGAAGAGCACCACACTCCTTAAGATGTTGAATTTTATCACTTAAAGCCTTACATTCATTAGTAGCATGACCATGGACTCTATGGTATGCACAAAATGAACTCTTGTAGTAAAATTTCTTGTGTGTTCTTAGACGAAGGGATATCAAACGATCTTGGAGGAGTCTCGACAAGATACCTTCTTGATCAATAGTATAAGATGTTCCTTTATCTTGTGACAAAGATATCTCTTGATTAGCACAAGATGTCATACTTACACAAGACTTTATAGATTGTGAGATTTTGTTCCCTCCTTGAAAGGAGGATGTAAAATTTAACAAATTCAAATCATTATCATTTTGTGAGATGACATTGACATTAAGCGAGGATTTCTTTGTTTGTTTGATTTCTTACAAGGGATAACAATCAAGACCACTAGTGTCTATCAGTTTAGGATGCTCTATTGTTAAATTCAGCTTAGAAGAATCTTTTGTAAGAGTGTTGATATTTTGTGAATTATTGTTTGATGGTTTGATTTCTATCAAAGGACAATAACCAAGACCATGAGTTGTTTCTTGTGTGTGAGGATCTATAAGGACATGAATACCTTGTTCTCTAGCAGCACATCATTTTACACTATATCCAAGTTGTTTCATAAGTTCACAACCTCTTCCATAAATATTTTTCATTTATTTAGGAATCAAAGGTTGTTGATAGCCAATTTTGTTAAAGTTTTTTGTGTATGTTGTCCTTTCTTTTTAAGTGGTTGAGGTGGATGCTTTCGAGGGGTCTGCTGAATTTTGTGTTGACATTACCATTTTTTATTTTCCCTTGTTTGAATCTTTGTTTATGATCTCATATTCACCCATGAATGATGTGAAATCTAAGGAACCCCAATCATCTTCTAATAGTTTTGACACTTTTTCCATTTATTGTTTCTCTTCATTTATAGGTTCTATGTTTGAAGTTGGAATCAATGTGTTTAAAGGATTTTTCCTTTCTTTTTCAACTTGTAAGTAACTTTTAGGCTCGGGGTCTATTTCAACTTGGTATACCTTGTTTTTATAGACATATTTCATAATGTGATTAAGAGTCGAAGGCACCACATGCATCGCATGAGTCCAAGGTCTTCCTAAAAGAAGATTGTATAAAAGATCATGAGGCATAACATGAATAGGAGTTTGTAAGGTAGCCTTCCAAATTGTAATAGGAAAAGTAATCACACCAAGCAGTTCCTTTCCTACGTTGTCAAATCCTTGAATGGATAAGGAGTTAGGTTCAATTCTTAATTTTCCCACGCCTAATCTATCTAAAAGCTTCACACTACACACATTCAAAGTTGAGCTATTATCAACAAGGGTTCTCTTTATTCCCTTCCTATTGAATCTAGCTATTATCATGAAGGAATCATTTTTCTCTCTCATTTCCAAAGGGGGGAGCTCATGTTGATGAAAATTAATGTCTACATTGTTCGAAGTAATGGCTTGAATTTGAGTTTCCACATCATTTGAATGTGCATTAGGAGGGGTAGGAACTTGTTGTAAATCACTTTGAATCATGTTGTGATAATGAGGGAAGGATTGAATAAGGTCCCATAATGATATCTTAGTAGGATTATTCTTTAATTGTTCAACAAGATCACACTCCTTTCCACTTTGTGGAGGTAAATGAGGGGGACCTGGTAAGATAGGGTTAGGAAATGGAAGGGATGTTGAAGGTTTTTTTCTTGGTTATGCATTGTTTCTATTTTTATATGTATGAGCAATGATATTATGACTTAGTTGCTGTGAAATATTATTCTTAGGTGGGTAAAAGGATAAATTCAAGTTTATTTTGAGTTCATGGTTTGTGTGAAGGTGGGTAAAGGATGAGTTGAGGTCGAATAATATTAACATCCCTTAGTGAGTGAGAGTCTAGTTTTTTTTCATCATCTTCATCTAAGGGCACTATACCATTATTGTCAATGTTATCCTTTTCTTGCACCATTATATCTTCCCTAGGAGGAGAGTTTTTAGGAGAACTGCAAACCAAATGTTCTTGACATTCAAGGATTGGTTCTTCTAGAATGACTTCATCACAAGTAAAGGAGTTATAAATGGTTGGATTTTCTTATTTATCGATAGTGGGGATATTAAAAGAAGGTTCAATTTGATTGTCTGTAACTTCATTTTTTTTCTCTAAGGTCTCATTCTCTTGTGTTATACTATATACCCTAGTAGGAGAGCTTGTAATATGTTCATCACATTCCATGGTTATATTTTGTAAAGTAGCTTCATCACAAGTAGGGGAGGCATCAAGAGAAGGAAAACTATGATTTTCATGCTTACCAAATAGATCTTTCCAAATGGTAGGAGCATTAGGGAAGGGAGGAAATGAGATTCTCATGACTCTCAAAGGGTTCATCTTCTAACACCAAGCTATCTTCTTCACATCGATGGGGGATATTAGGAGAAGGAAAAAAATTATTTTCATGGCTATCTATGATATCATTTTCTTTCACTAAAATATTCTCACACACAAGGGATGAATGGAGACTAGGTAAGGTGATGTTTAGAAATGTTTCTATGATCTCCTCTTCTTGTTTTCTAATATCTTCCCAAGGGGTAAGAGGAGAGGGACACTCAAGATTCTCAATGCTCGTATCTTCTTTCACCAAGAGACTTCTGTCACTAATAGGAGAGGTATCGGGAGAAGAACAAGTATGATTGTTATGATATTATACACTTACATCCTCTTATATCATACCATCCTCGCCAATAGGCAATGCAATATTGTAGTGTAGAAAAGTACATACATTTTCATTTTCACATTTAATTTGGACCTATTTTAGCACTCCTTGCATTAAATTACCTTTAGGTCACTTATTATGGGCCCCTAAGACCCCTTTTTATGTATCCTAAGGCATATTTCATTCGTAAACCTGATCAAAATCCATAAGCAATCGCTAATCTTGGTAACCCACCTTTTAAAATGGAAAATTAAGCCTTGTGGGACCAAGACACCCTTGGTGGAGTCTTAGTCCTGATGGCTTTATTTTTGGGAATTAAGAGCGGGAAATGAAAATCCTTGATTTCAAATTAGTGTTTTGTTGGCATTTGGGATCTAATAACTAGTTTATTAGATAAGAATTCCTATAAAAGTAAGATTCACACCCTATTTTCACCTAAGCAACTAAGTTTTGAAATAAGCAATAAATTTGAAGTCAATTTGAAGCAAGTTTTGAAGGAGAGTTTCAAGAAGCAAGGAATTGAAGTCTTGGAGCAGCCTTTTATTGTGTTTTTGCAAGTTTTCAAGTCCATTTTCAAGTCAATATCTAGCATTGTCAAAGATTAATGATACATTCTTATAGATAATCATGAGATATTCTAGGTTGGAGATGCAACTAGCCATTCTTCCAAGCCTAAGGACTTGTTTCTTGATTGATTTCATCTTCCATTTTCATTCTATTTTTTACCTAAGGTATATTTCATGTTTATGACTTATTAGGGTGATTAGAGAGCTCCTTTGTAGGTCATTTTCATTTGCATCTTAGGAATTATATTCTAACACATTTGAATAGGGTTTCTCCATGTTCTAGCTTGCATAATCTTAGACACACTTAATATTAGTGAACACACATTTTCATTTTTATATCTATGATTTTTCATCAAGGTTTAATTAAAAAACAATGGGTTTGACCAAGGAAAACCCCCATAAACAATCAATCAAACTTCCTTTGTTTTGTAGGTTATTTTATAGGTTCAGATTTGGAGATTTGGTGAAGAAGGAAGTGCAGGACCTGGATCTCGAGATCACATTCAAAAATTGTAGAAATTCAGAATGATACTAATTCTCCACCTAAGGTATCTTAGTCCTCCTTGGGTCATTTTTTAGAAATTCCTTCATATCTAGTTCGGCGTCCAAAGACTCTGCATTTCCCTTGAAAAACAATAGCAAGACTAAGTCAATAGTAAGGGCGTCTTAGTCCTCCATAACAATTTTTGACAAATTATTTGCATTTCTAGAATCCTCATTGCATTTTCATAACTTTCAGGTACACATATCCTAACTTGTTGTTGCATAATTTTATTGTTTGCGTTATTCATTTATCTTGCATTACTATATTTTGTGAGTTGAATGCTTATTTGTCTTTTCCAAGCTCTTGCTTGGTGGTGAACCCCTCTAAGTTCAAAATAACCCTTCCTAGGTCCTTCCCTATTTAGAATTGGCTCACCTTTGAGGTTGATAGTCAATCCAATTTGGGACCCTAGGACAATATTGAATGACCTAGGCAGAATAGGTGAACACACATTCCCCTATTTCCCCATGGTTCAAATATTAAGGATTGTGTCAATGGTTTGATCCGCTTTCTCTAAGATTTTCTCATAACTATAAAATATAGTAGAAGGATGACTAACACGTTCTTAATAAACCATGGGAAAATGGATGCCTTATAACCTAGGTCATAAAACACCCCTATTTTCCTATGGTCATTCAAAATTGTCCTAGGATCCCAAATTGGATTGACTATCAACCGAAAGGGTGAGTCAATTCTCAATAGGGAAGGACCTAGGAGGGGTTTTCTTGGGCTTTGAAGGGTTCACAACCAAGAAAATTCTTATAAAAGACACTTTAACATTCAACTCACAAAACCTAGTAATGCAAGCTAAATGAAGGATGTAAATGATGAAATTATGCAACAGCAAGTTAGGGTATGTGTACTTGGGAAGTCTGGAAATGTAATGAGGATTCTGAAAATAAAAAAATGTTTTCAAAATGTGCTATGGAGGACTAAGATGTCCTTACTGTTGTCTTAGTCCTGCTATTATTTTTTGAGGCAGATGCAAAATCTTCGGATGTCGAAACTGAATCTGAAAGAATTTATGAAAAATACCCTCGGTAGGACTAAGAAGCCCTAGGTGGAAACTTAGTCCCATCTGGAATTTTTGAAATCTTTGAATGTTGTCATGAGGCTCAAGGTCTGCACTTCCTTCTTCTCGGATCTCAGGTCCTGAAACTTTCAGATTTGGCTGGTAGGTTAGTTTCTATGAAGATGACAACTTTGTAATGCAACTTTGTGACTTTATAACTTTTCACTTCAAACAATCTTCAAGTCTTCGACCTAAATCTACAAACACAAACATGTAAGAGAGGAAAAACTTGTTGATTGTTAGTGAATGGGGGTTTTCCTTGGTCAAACCCCTTGTTGGTAATTAAACCTTGATATAGAATTAAATGGAGGTAAATGATGAATGAACAAAACACTATGTTGTAACTCACCAAACCCTTGTGACAAGGTGTTGCAAATATGTTTGAAATGGTTGCAATGGATGTGGTTCTTGACTCCTTCTTAAATGATATGGATCTTGCATGAAAAACTTGCTTGAATCATAAATCCTACATCATAATTGTTAGCACAACAAAAAACATGATGCAATGATATCCTTGATATGATACTTGAATTTTGATGGTGGACCCAAACGCTTGAATAACTACTCTTGATCTCGTAAACTTTCCTTAGGAATGAATACTCAAGTTGCTAGATGCTTGATTTCTTGATAGGATCAAAATGAGTGAATGAACCTTGTATTTATACTTATCCATGCTTAATATCCTAAAATTATACCACAACAAGTCGACATATGAAATCATTAATTAAAGGAGGCTAAATCCTACCAGAATTTGAAATTAAATCCCCAAAAAAGCTTAAGGGGGACTAAGACGACCTAGGTGGCATCTTAGTCCCAAGTCCTGAAAACTTGGGGCATAGACTCCAAAACGAGGCCCATTAAGGCACACTTGAAATTAGGATCCCAAGACTTTCAGGGGACAAATACGCCCTAGGTGGTGTCGTAGTCCCAACCCAAAAATCAAGGACACAGACAAAATCGTTAAATTATCATTTATCTTTTGGATTTTGTCAAGATTATCCATAAAAATATGTAGTTTATTAGGCTTGTGGATGCAAAATAGAACCAATTAAGACATAAATAGGGATAAATAAAGAAAGGTGGGCCCAAAAAAGAGTGAAAATATAAGGGTATGAATTTTCCTACACTACACTTAATGACCTCATTAAAGTACTCAATTGAACTCATAAGAGGGGATGTTGTACTTATGAAATACATTTTTAACCATATCAAAGCCACATCTCTTGAAATAAAACATGATATTATGGAAAAGTAAATAAAGTGCAATGTAATGACCAGAAGTGAAATGTTTAAATGCAATTGTTAGATTTCAAACAAGGTAATTTGATGATTACACTATGCAACAACCTGAAAGAAAAAAAATTGTAAATGCAAATTCGGAATTAAGGAATGCATGAAATGGATCAATTTAAGCTAGGTTTAGTGAAATGCATGTAATAGAAATTCAAAAAACAAAAGTGTAAAAACAAGGTTTTTAGTGTTATAAAAGGCAATTTTAGATGTGCACAGGGATTGATTCGCCCAAGGTGGCGAATGAGTCTAGTAGGGATTTTTTCAAAAATTTCAGAAATTTTCAATTGCTTTTTATGATTTTTAGGTTTTATGATCTAAAAACTAAATGAAAATGAAAATTTTGTTGGATTTTCAATTGAATGAGATGCAAAAATGCAAGCTATATGATCTTTCACTGATGCAAGATTTTGAAACCCTAAAATTTGAATTAACTAATGCAAACCCTAATGCAATGTTAATGCAAGCTGAATCTAGGATGATAATATACTCTAAATCAAAATTATGATGTTCTGAATGCAGGTTCACCAAAATGAAAGGTGGAAAATTGTTGCTTTTGCACCTAGGGGGTTTAGGACCTAGAAGGGAAATTTTCACTAACTTTCACTCAAGAACAAACCCTTGAGATCTCAATGCAAAAGGGGAAGAGATCTTGCAAGAGAGTTGTTCTAGGTGATGAATATGATCTAATAAGGGTTTCACCACCAAGTTAAAACTTGGAAAATACAATGAAATGCAAGATGAAATACAAAACCCTGATGCAAACTTGAATTAAATGACCTAGAAATGCATATAAAATATAATAAAAAATTGTAAGATGAAATATGTGCACCTGGAAACTTGAAGATGATAGGAAGGAGTCCTGAAATGTTGGAAATTCTAACTTTTTGACCTAGTGGGACTCATTCAGCATTATGGGTGAATCAGTCCTAGTTCTGGATTTTTGCACTAGAGCAGGTTTTAGACAAAAGGGTATTTGAATTTGTAAACAATTCCAAAAAAAACCTACAGTGGGACTCATTCGCCACTTGTGGAAAATGATTCCAGTTTGGATTTTCTAGAACTTCAAGGCCTGGATCTATTCTTCTTGGTCTACTCAATCTACATCTCTAGGTTTCTGGATTTGAAACTCTGATTTCGAGGTTGTAGATGACTTTTTGGTGATGATTATGACCTTTCCAATGGGAAGAAAACTCCAAAAAATTTCTCAAAGCTTGTAACCTAATCTTCCATGATCCTTCGAGTCTTCAAAGCACCTAGATCTGCAATTACACAAAGAGATAAAAAGTGTTGATTGTTAGGGAATAGGGGTTTTCCTTGGTAAAACCCCTTTTAGATAATTAAACCAAATTATGAAACAATAAAACAAGGACATGAGACATGAAACATGAACAATGATACCTTGAATGATTCCTTGTAGATGATGTCTTGTAAATATGCAACTCAACATGAAATGGCCATGAAGGATGTACACCTTGTTCTTGACAATAGGTGTAGAACAATGCTTGGTCTTGGATATTCAATGCTACATCACAACACTAGATCAATAACATTATTAATGCTTGATGACCTTGACATGATGATGGATCTTAAATTGTTGCAAAAATTGATGAAGAATATGCCCTTGAATGCCTTAGAAATGATCTTGATGATCCTGTAAAGTATTGGAACGCTAAACTCTTGAGTGCTTGGATTGATATCATGTAGGCTTATGTGAAATATTGATTTGAAATATTTTTTATGTAGGAAATGCACTCAAATGACCATTTATTTGATCCCAAAGGCGAACATAGAAGAAATTTGAATTTAAAACCAAATTTTCTTGCTTTAAACCTTGAAAATAGGCCAAATGGGACTCATTTTCCATCTATGGAAAATGGGTCCCACCTGGATGAGGCTCATTTTACCAAAGTGGTGAATGGGTCCCATAGGGCCTATTTTGAGTGCTAAAGTGTCAGGGAGTGTGTGAATTAAGTTTATATGTTGATATTGTCAGGGTTTTGATTGAACTATGCCTTGGGATGCATAATATAAGGTCTTAGGGGTCTATTAATGATGATATAAAGGTCATAGATGCAAGAGGGCCCAAAATCCAATGTGAAAGTGTAAATAAACATACTTTACAGCATTAAATTAAGGGAAAATTGGGTCTATTTAGCTTAGAAGGGCCCTAAATCCCATGTGAATGTGTAAAACACATTACAACACTAGATTAGGTCCACTTAATTTAAAATCCTCATAAATTTAATGTGAAGGTGTCAATAAATACACTTTACAACATTAAATTAGTGAAAATGTTAAGTTTATTTAGCTTTAAAATGGCCCAAGACCTAATGTGGATATGTGAAACTCATTACAACACTAGATCAAGGTGATATCAAGTCCAATTTATCATGAATTATTCCCAAATTAAGTGTGAAAATCTACACAATGAAATTTTTCAACACTACATATAGTAATAGTGAAGGGACATATATCAAAGCATGACAATAGAATAATTCTTGCTAGATGTTGTTGTTACAAGTGCCCTACTAGGCATACATGAAAATGTGGAAGCTTGGACTAAGGTATGTTCATATTTTAAATCTATTCATCAAAGAGTTACAAAAAGTGTGGGTAGTAAAGAAAGGCATTAAGAAACATATTCAAAATCAAGAGATCCACAGTGGTGACACAATATGAATTCATGAACATGATGAAGTGCCATATGATTTGGTTCTTCTAAGAACTTCCAGAATCACAGAGCACATGTTTTGTAGAAACTACAACACTGGAAGGTGAAACTGATTTGAAGATATGAGTGAAACCTCCTCCTTGTTTTGGTCTCACTCCAGATCCATTATATAAAATCAAGGGAATGATTGAGTGTCCAAGTCCAAATAAAGATACAAGAAGATTTGATGCAAATCTAAGACTTTTTCCACCTTTTATAAATAATGAGGTATGCATGTTAAATGCAAGAATACATTGTTGCAATCATGCTGAGGAACATAGAATGGGCATATGAAGAAGATTTTAACGCTGGAAATGAAACAAAATTGGGCATAATAAAAGGTCTACCAAAGCATAAAATTACGGTTGTAGATGCAATGTTTGAACAATGGTAGGAAATACTATTTAAATTAGTGAGCAAAGGTCTCAAGGAGAGGCATCAGGACAATGTACAAAAATCTCAAGGGAAAGGATTGTTATATATTTTAATCAAAGGAAGTCATGTGAAAAAAAAACAAGCAAATATTATGATCCCTGCATAGTCAGACACATGTGCCAGAAGGCAGTTTAGGGTTAGGGAAAGGGTTGTCTTATATACCTAAGATTGTCAAACATGCAAGATTCAGTGTATAATCATAGAACAGAAGAGCTTTGATATACATTATTGTGGTCTTATGACTATGTTTTGGACTATAATAGGTGTGATTATGTTTTCAAAAGCTTAATAGTTACCTTTAAGGCAAAAATTTGTAGGTGTATGGTATGAATCACCATTAAAGGCATGAAGGATAGTCACCTTGAAATTACTGGTATTGATCATAAACCCTAAGTGATAGCCATGGAAACGCCTTCTTGATAGTGAGAAACATTGAGAGAACACAATTCCACAAGGTCAAGATGCCAATACATCAAGGGACTATCAACATCAAGGTTTTCTAATGGTAGGGTAATATGATAGAGGACTGTGAGTTAATGGAGCAATTGATTTCAATGGCAGACATGTAGTTTAAGAGGATAGTCATAAAGACTATCAAAATGGAAATCTACACATATCAATGGAAGGTAAAATGATAGTTCCATCAAAAGGATAGCATATTGATAGTGGTTTAAAGATGAGAGTCTGTGTAAGAGTTTGCAAGAAGGTGTTAAAGAGAAATCAAGAAAGACTTGGTATGGTGAGGGAGAAAGCATGCTAGTAATGGTTGTATAGTATGTGTAGGTTATTATAGAAGTCAGTCCTCATACTCTTGATAAGGACTACCTAGTAGAATGTGTCAAGTAAATGCTAAAGATAATGTTCATGGGCATTCAAAAGATAGTTTGAGCCTTGTAATCATAGCATCATCAATAAGTAGACAGTCAACAATCCAAAAGGAATAAATAATAGTTCAAGGGGCATCATCATTCAAAGGGAAATGTATGGAATAGAAGGACATGCCTAATAGAAGTTGGTCAAATAGAAAACAAGCAATGGTCTTTGTTTATAATAGTCTATAATCAGAACATGATAGACCAAAGCCACCATATGCATAAAATGATCACAAAGTCATGAGAATGGACTATCACAAAGACTAAGAAAATTTATTAGCAAAGAGATGACTAATGTTAGGGATGAATATCATATCAAAAGGGTGATATTTAGTGTCTAAAGCTCCTTTTGATGATAATACATTAAAAAAGATAATTCAACTATTAGTGGATAGTTTCCAGGATTTGGATGGTATCAAATGTTCTCATTTTTCTAGAAAGGTTGTCATACTTGAAATATTTGCAAAATAGATTGGGAAACATCATGTTAGATTTGGGATTGAATGATTTGATTCACCAAATGTTTCACAATTTCTTTTCTACAATTAGAAAATATCATGCTAATAATGTTATTGCAAACATGCAAACCATTTTGATTTTGGTTATTAATGAAAGTGACATTATTTTCTATCCCATCTTATATATATTATTGGCTATTATGAGATAATAATAGGTTAGTCCTAAAGATTCATATAAATCTAAAGCTTCATATAGATTGTTTTACATAGTTTTTGAACAGTGTGAGAAGCTTAAACCTATCTTGGAGAAGGAGTTTATAGGAGAACATTTGGATGAAAAAGAATCACTTTTTTGTGACTTGCATGCCACAAGTGATCATGGGGAAAGAAAAAATATGACATCATCTAGGAGTCCTAAAGAATATGAGACCATGTTCACAAGTTCACTATTGCCATATGAGAGTTTGGATCAAGAGGAATCACATATTGCACCCTTGAGTATTCAAGTTGATCACAAAGAGGAAGAGAATGTAAACATGGATTAGCCACTTCCATAGATGTTGAAAACATGACACAAAGGTATGACAAAAAAATTGATTTTTGCAACATCAGTCATATTTCCTTGTATCATCATGAGACATAAGCCATTTAACATGAGGATGATGGTATTGTAGAGTCTTATAATGTTGATACGCAATATTTGGGTGTTAAAGATGAATTATATGTTGTGCATTCAATCCACAAACATTCTAATTTTGTATATCAAACCTTGGAATATGTGAACAAGAAACAAGTTTTGTGTGATGGGTGGTTACAAAGAGATAAGAAGGCAAAGATGTTGGCTACCCAAGCAAAACAATACCTTCAGGAAATCAATGAATGCTACAAACATATAACTCAAGCAAGACAATGAATAGAAGCCTATCTTCGATCACTATTTCTTCCTAGGGAAGAAGACATGGAGACAAAGCATTCAAGGGATGAGACTCTTGGGATGATGAAGCAATAAGAACATGTAGATGTGCATGAACATGAGAAAAGGTATGAATCAACAAATTCTATTTGTGTACCTAATTTACATCTTGAGACTCATGAGTTACCTCTAGTTGAGAGACCATTAAAGGCTCAAGCCATAGAGTTGGGCGGAGTAGTTAAATACACACTTAGTGGATTAGCCACTAATGTTATGGATACACATGTGGATGGAGACATGGGTGAGGCGGATTTGGATTGGTCTATTAGAATTCTTGACACACCTAATGAGATACAATCCTCTCATGATGAGGACTCTTTGGTAGAGTATGTTGCTTCTCTATTTTAGATATTTGTGATGCATCCCATGGAGACACTTTCAACTATTGGGCATACTTATGAGATGAAGATGAAATATGACACAAGCACTTGGAGTTTACACAATGAGGTTATTCAGAACATTTTGATCAAGTGTCCAAATGAGAGACCACTAATTGTTGTACCCAAAGGTATTTTTTGTTCTTGGATGATTGAATTCAAGAAAAGGCCAGTGGAGGAGATTCCTATGCATAATTTATATGAGGATGATTTTCAGATTTGGGACTTTGCATTATTAATGGAATGCTTCATAGGTTGTTGCAGAATGATGGTTATGGGATCTCGGTATTCAATTTTGGTGTGTAGGTTCAGATTGCTTGAGGGCAAGCAATCTCCAAGAAGGGAGGACTATAATGTCCCTATTTGCTAAGTAATGGAAGATACTGATATTTAGCTTATTTTATTCCCATAAGCTAAATAATAGAACTTTATAAGGGAATAATATTAAATCAAGTATTTTTAAAGTTATCTAAATAAATTAAATCATAAAAGTAAATTAATTGTGATTAATTTAGTTTAAGTGACTTAAATAAAAGAACACAATATTATAAAGTCACTAAATATTAAATATTTTAAAGTGACTTAAGTGAAAAATAAAATAATATTATAAAGTAACTAAATAAGAAATATTAAAATATTCTTCTAGAAGCTTTATGAAGGTTATTTTGGATATTTTTAGAAGATCAAGGGTTTCTCTAAAAGGAGATGAGAGTTGGTCATTTGGTCATATTGTGGATTTGATAAACTTGATTTTTCTCTATCTTTAGTTGAGGATTCAGTTGCACCTATCTCTAAGGATGAAAACCCTTGGAGATTCACAGGTTGGATGAAAACCCAATCCTACTTGTGAGGTGGATTCATCAATGATTCGCTATTGGACTGATTCAAGTAGATTTGTGAGTAGTTTGGGGTCATTTCCAACTAGGGTTTGAACCCATTTTTGGAGCTAAATCACAAATTTGAAGTTCCGAAGACTTCTTATGCATTTTCTATCTTGGTGAAATGACTAAAAATGGGTGATACTTTCGTATGGTTTAGGACATAGAGAAACCCCACTTCCCAATTATTTCATTGAAGGGAAACCCTAAAGATCTCAATCTAAAGTATGCAAAGGGGAAAGAGATCTTGTACTAGGGTCATCCTAGGGTCTGATTGTAAACTAATGAGGGGTTCACCACCAAGCTAGGGCTTGGAAAAAATTAAACACAAATCAAAATTCTTAAACCTAATATGATGCAAGACTTCACTAAATGACCTAAAAATGCATGTAAAATAGAATAGAAAACTACAAGATGAAATGTGTGCACTTGGAAATCTGAAGAAGGCTGAAATGAGCTCTAAAATGTTGAAAATTTTGATCTTAACTATTTTTGGGACTCATACGCTAGTCTAGGTGATTTGGTCCTAGATCTGGGTTTCTATGCAAAAACTCAAATTTGGCAAATGGGTATCTAGAACTACAAAAACTTGAAAAAATGACCTATTCTAGGACTCATATGCCAGAACTGGTGTATCAGTTAGATAGTTAGGGTTTTATGAAGCTTAAAAGTCTGAATCTACTCTTTAATTTTTTCTTTGTACTTCCCAATTGATTTCTTGATCCAAAACCTCAATTTGCAACCTGTAGAAGTCTTCCAAGTATCTTCAATGCAAGGTGACAACTTTGACAACTTTGAACACTTTTAAAAATTTCTCCAATAAATTTCTATTCAATGTTTCTTCAACCTTAACCTATAAATCACACACTAGATAGAGGAAAAAATGTTTTAATAGTGGAAAGGGGTTTGCCTTGGTCAAACCCTGTTTTGGTAATCAAACCTTGAAATGAAATGAAAAAGGAATGGAGAATGATGAATGAAAAAATAAGACGTTGCAACTCACCAAACCCTAGCAATAAAGTTCTACAAACATGTATGAAGTGGCTCCAATGGATGTAAATCTTGACTCTTGCTTGAATAGGATATATCTTGAATGGAATGGTAGCTTGAATCGTAAAACCCTACATCACAATTGTTAGCTCCAAAAAAACATGATGCATGAAGACTTTGACATGATGCTTGATGCTTGAATAATACTTTAAATCACTTGATAGTCTTCCCTTGAGTGCTCTTGAATGCTCTTGTAGACACTTGAATGCACTTGTGAACTCAAACATGCTATATGCATGATTACTTGAATGCTTGGGGGTTAAAATGAGTGAAAGAAACTTGTATTTATACTTAATTATGCAAAAATTCTTAAAATTACAACACTACAAGCCAACATCAGATATAGGAGGATAAAATCCTACCAATAATTTGAATTAATTTTAATTTTGGGCAACATGGAACTCATATGCCCAAGGTGGCATATGAGTCCCATTAGGCATAATTCATGGGACAATTTTCAAAAATGCATAAAAAGGTGTGAAATCCAGATCGGGACACAAAACCCTAGGTGGGACCCATACGCTCAAGGTGAAAAATGAGTCCCAGACCACCAAATATAGGCCACACAACCTAAAAAAACCTAAATTATGATTGGATGTTGGTTTATGTTGAGATCATCCTTGAAAATATGCATTAAATGAAGCTTGTGGATGCAAAATAAGGCTAATTAAAGCATAAAGAAGCTCAATTATTTAATAAAACCATGTAGAAAAGTGTGAAAGTGTGTTACAACACTTTACAACACTCCAAATAAGGCACCAATAATCAAGGCCTAATTTGAATATGTTAGACATATTACAACACTAAATCAAGGCCATGTTAGAGAGTACTTTTTCTGTCATTACATCTAACCCCCACTTTAGTGAGAAGAGGAACTTGCTTCCAACTCACACTATTAAAGTAGACCAACACACCAAGAGGGGTCCAAATGCACCAGTGCTAGTAAGATAGGATGACCATGATCAAGAGGGTTGCACAAGCCCCTAGGATCAAGGTCCTATGGAAAACCAACATAGGCAAAAAAGAACACACATTAAAATGATATAAAGAGAAATAACAAGGCACAAGCATGCACTGCCAAAGATTAAAAAAAAAGAGGTGTGGATCAAGCTTCGATTGTTTGTCCATCATGATGTGGATCAATTCTAGGTTGTTTGTTTGAAAGATGCATGCTCACTCTGAGGCAAAAAAGCTTTAGGTTGTTTGTTGATTGAGTAATACAACAAGGTGAGATGCATACACTCATGGCCAGTATGCAATCACACACACACACATGAGTGGCTAAGGGAAAGTCATTTCTTGGTTGGGCTTTGTTAGAACCAAAAATTTCCATTAAAATTCCAAGGTCTTTTCTATTTAAACCTAATATTTTCCTATCTTTTTTTATAAAAATTCATTTCATCGCCCTCCACAATGCTAAAATACCTTATACCTTTTACCGTCACCATACTTTTTGTGGTCTATGTCATTTACCGCTATACCGCGGCCTTTTGCAAAGTGGCTCATGATATCATGGTGGTGGTTAAGCACAATCATGGTGATTGTTACCGCTACACCACTGATAGTCTTCAAGTCGGCGGTGGCGCAGTAAACAGTCAGTCAGGTCAGAGACAGACAGAAGTGGCGGTGATTTAAGTGATGAGCTGATGGTGAAGGCACGACAGTTAAGGTATCTACCATGGTACCGCTATAAGTCAAGCCAGTGACCGCGGTAGTGTGGTGAGCAATCAGTGGAAGCGGTTAGAGATTCATGAGGCGGTTACCACGGTACCGCCACCGGTCAGAGAGGAGACCGCGGTAGCACGGTGGGCGGTGAGTTAATGATGAGGCGATAGTCAAGGTGGCGATTGCGATACCACCAAGGGTCAGAACAGTGACCATGGTGACACGATGAGCAGAGACAATGGGCGAGGTGGTGGTCAATGAATGGTCACCGCAGTACCGCTGGTGGTCAGAGAGGAGCCTGCAGTAGCGCGATGGTCGTGGAGATAGCAGCAAGGAGTAGTCACCGCCATACTGCACGGGGTTAGAAATCAGACCACGGTAACATGGTAGATGGTGAGGGAAGTAGCTAATAGTTACACCACGGAACCGCCAGAGACAGAAATGAAGCCCGTGGTTGAGCGGTAGGGGCCCGGTGGATGACAGAGCAGTCATAGTCAAAGCATCGCAACACTGTGGGAAGGAAAAAGGTTGACCGCAATGGAGCGGTAAATGTAAAGGGAAATAAGGAGACAAGAAAGAACAAGAAGTTTCATGGTAGCATGTAAAGAGAAATATAAAGGCGGCAAAAGGTATAATGTAAAAAGTAAAAGTAAAGCAAGAGTATGTTAGAAATATTTAATTTTCCAATAAGGCAACTCAATTAAATATTTTTATTTCTGTCAAACCAATTCAAATGGTTGCAATAGGAAATTGAAGGGTCATGACCCTTGAGATATACTGTATAAATGTATTGAAAAATCTATTAGGAGCAAAACAACAGTTAGATTTTTCACATTGGGGGAATGCAAATAATGTACATACCTTTTTTAAGCAAAATCAATGGACAAATTATTTTGAACTAGTGAAACCCATTCTGTGTTCAGTTGTTGTGTTTTAATCATTTATATTTCCTATCTAGTTGTCTCCAATTTGAAGTTCTCAGATCATTTAAGTCAATATATCAAGCATGTGTTTGGTTTATCAAGGTGCAATTTTTCACTTTTTGTGATTTCATTAACTGGTGTCTGCAAGTCAGAATCAAATTATTTTAATAAATCACAGTGGTTTTAGGATTTCTTTTGGATTGTTGAAGAAGAACTTGGTAGGAAAACATCCCAACACTATTTATGCAAGACATAGATTAATGAAGTTTTATGCCAATCATTAGAACTTTATTTCTTAAAGTGCTTAACAACTCGAATTATGACAGAAAGGGAAACATATATAGTTTTAATTTTTGACTCCATTGCTCATGTGGATAGAAGGCACTAATCTATCACAACCCAAAGAACAAATTTCATATAAAATAACACTTTCAAATCCTTTCTTTTATGCAGTAGGAGTAGCAGTCATGATTTTATCTATTCACTTCCATTTGCCATTGTGAATAGATTGTTTGAGCAGGAAATACATTTCAAATCTGCATTATTCATGTAGGTTCACCCACCTAGGTCTAGCAGAACCTAAAGAGAAGAAGGTTCAATTGTGTAATTGGCCTTGTACATTGGCCCAAAGTGTTGTAAGAACTTGGAAAACTCTTCTGGTTAAAACTTGCGTTTTTTAGAACCAATAGTTTGGCGACTCCACTGGGGATATACTCAGGAAAGTTTTACAGCCTATCCATTTATAGAGTCAACAAAGTTTTACATTTTTTTTGGAGATTCCATTGGGGCAAACCAAATCAGTATCAAAATCTTTTTCATTTTCCTACTTTTGGGAAAAGTAGGTGGCAACTCTGTTTCAGATTTGATAAATAATGCATGGATATTGTGGAACAGTCACATTTTGTCAAGATGTCAGAAGAAGAAAGAAGACAACAGTCAATAAGAGAGTTGAAGGAATTGAAACAACAAAGGCTACAATTGGACCAATAGATGCTACAAGTGAACCAACAATTTCTACAATTGGGAATCAAAAGTGTTCCATATACATCACCAAATAGGCCATCATGCAGTGATAATGAATACAAAAATTCCAGTAGATCTTGGACACCACAAGTGCCCCATGATGCAACTAAGAAATTTGGTAATAAAGGTAATGTACTCTATTCATAGCAAAACACTTTTAATGAGTATATTCAAATTCAAGAGAGAGGTAAAAATCTTGTGGATGCCTTTTTTGACATAAGGAGATATAAGGGAGGATTTGTGGGTTCTTTATACAATAGGATGGTAGACATTTGTATGCAGTTACCTCATTGTAGGCCTACATGAACCACATTTGTTGCACAATTTTTAAGAGCATCGAAGCCTGAATCAGTTTATTGGTCAGAGTCATCAAAACAATGTGCCTTTGATGTAGTGAATAAACTTATTGATTCCATACTTGGGACGAGGTATGTGGATACTACCATCAATGTTTCAGAAGTTGGATTAGAAGAAGATATCATGCCATCCAACAATGAACATATGGAGAGTCTCTCTTGCATAACAAATTGTGATTCAAATTGTGAAGATGAAATTGTGGATGTTGATCTACAACAGGGTGATTGTTGCAGTTCTTATGAAGATCAAGAAGTTGGAGACATAGTAGAAGATATGGAAGCAGAGACCTGTTCACTCAGCAATGAGCAAGTTTCAGATTTGCTGACTCTTGAATACCAGAGATATGCACACAAAGATGATTCTAAAGTTTTGGGTCCAACTGACATTTGCTTTGACAGTGAAAGTACTATGTGTAATAATTCAAATGACTCCATTTGCATTTCTCAGAGTGATGAAGAATTCTTTGAAGCTGATCAAGAATCCTTGTCTGTCCAAGAAGAGGTATGTGACTTGAACATTTTTTTCTTACAAGAGAAAGATATTGGTTTGCATGTTATTGATGATAAGTGTTCAACATTTGTTGATTCAATAATGTGTAAGGATGACAACATGAATCAAAAGTGTGTGTCAGTGCCAACTGGTGATAGAAAAGAAATGGAAAGTAGTTCTGATTTGATTGTTCCAGAAGATGCTGATGAGATAGAATTTGTAGATTCTCATAAAAAGCATTCATATTTTCAAGTCCCAGTACAACTACTGGATCATTCAACAACATATGATAATGAGCAAGCCTATGAGTGTTTTGTTGAATGTGGGTACACTTTGTATGATGAAGGTCACAAGTATTTGTTATATGATGAATTGTAGAGTGGTGTGTGTTAGGTTGAACACAATGATCTCCTAAGGGTTTTCAATGATAGTGCATGTAACAGGACAGATGGAATGAACAGTTTCAAAAGAAACCTAATGAGCTCAAATCAGAATAAAATCTACGACAGAGGAAAGTACAAGATTTTCTTTTGGATGGCCTAGGGCCATCCTTTGTGGTTTAAATTTTAAACCATAGAAGATACAGAGGATTAAGGATTTCCAGTGCATGGACAATTCTTAAACAAGCCTCTATAAACATTCTTTTCCATGCACAGTAGTTTTAGGAATTTTGAAGGTCTTGGGTTTGCCAGTACATGGACAACCTTAGAGGTTCCCTTGTTGAAAAAAATCATTTTCTTTCCATGTACAGTAGTGTAGGGTCATCTTCCATTTTCCATCTCTTTTTTCCCTCCATCTTCCATTGCCTTTATTTTTCCATCCTTGTCTTGGTCTTCTCTCCTAGAGATATTCTGGATTCTTGCAGTGATTTGCAAAACCACTCATCCCCAAAAGGAGCCACTATTAGAACCAAAAATTTCCATTAAAATTCCAAGGTCTTTTCCATTTAAACCTAATATTTTCCTATCTTTTTTCATAAAAATTCATTTCATCACCCTCCACAATGCTAAAATACCTTATACCTTTTACCGTCGCCATACTTTTTGTGGTCTATGTCATTTACCGCTATACCGCGACCTTTTGCAAAGTGGCTCGCAGTATCACAGTGGCAGTTAAGCACAATCATGGTGACTATTACCGCTACACCGCAGACAGTCTTCAAGCAGACCGTGGTGGTGCGGTAAATAGTCAGTCAGGTCAGAGGCAGATAGAAGTGGTGGTGAGTTAAGCGGCGAGGTGATGGTTAAGGCACGTCGATTAAGGTGGCTACTGCGGTACCGCTATAAGTCAAGCCAGTGACCTCAGTAGTCTGGTGAGCAGTCAGTGGAAGCGATTAGCGGTTTGCGAGGTGGTTACCATGGTACCGCCGCTGGCCAGAGAGGAGACTATGGTAGCATGATGGGCAGTGAGTTAACAGCAAAGCGACAGTCAAGGCGGCCACCACGATACCACCAACGGTCAGAACAGTGACCGCAGTGGCATGGTGAACAAAGACAATCGGCGAGGTAGCGATCAATGAACGGTCACCATAGTACTATTAGCGGTCAGAGAGGAGCTTGCAGTAGCGCGGTGGTCATGGAGATAGCGGCGGGGAGCATTCACTGCCATACCGTACGGGGTTAGAAATTAGACTATGGTAACATGGTAGATGGTGAGGGAAGCAGCTAACATTTACACCGCAGAACCGCCATAGACAGAAATGAAGCCTGCAATTGAGCGGTAGAGGCGCGGTGGATGACAAAGCAGTCACAATCAAAGCACCGTGGCACCATGGGAAGGAAAAAGGTTGACCATGGTGGAGCGGTAAACATAAAGGGAAATACAGAGACAGGAAAGAACAAGAAGTTTCGCGGCAGCATGTGAAGAGAAATATAAAGGCGAGAAAAGGTATAATGTGAAAAGTAAAAGTAAAGAAAGACTATGTGAGAAATATTTAATTTGCCGATAAGGCAACTGAATTAAATATTTTTAATTTTGTCAAATGGTTGTAACAGGAAATTGAAGGGTCATGACCCTTGAGATATACTATATAAATGTATTGATAATATGTTAGGAGTAGGATAGTAGTTAGATTTTTTCAGACTCGGGGAATGCAAATAATGTACAGACCTTTTTAAGCATAATGAATGGACAAATTATTTTGAACTGGTGAAACCCATTATGTGTTCAGTTGTTGTGTTTTAATCATTTATATTTCCTATCTAGTTGTCTCCAATTTGAAGTCCTCAGATCATTTAAGTCAATATATCAAGCATGTGTTTGGTTTATCAAGGTGAAATTTTTCACTTTGTGTGATTTCATTAACTGGTGTCTGCAAGGCATAATCAAATTATTTTAATAAATCATAATGGTTTTAGGATTTCTTTTGGATTGTTGAAGAAGAACTTGGTAGGAAAACATCCCAGCACTATTTATGCAAGACATAGATTAATGAAGTTGTATGCCAGTCATTAGAACTTTATTTCTTAAAGTGCTTAACAACTCGAATTATGACAGAAAGGGAAACATATACAGTTTTGATTTTTGACTCCATTGCCCATGTGGATAGAAGGCACTAATCTATCACAACCCAGAGAACAGATTTCATATAAAATAACACTTTCAAATCCTTTCTTTTATGCAGTAGGAGTAGCAGTCATGATTTTATCTATTCACTTCCATTTTCCATTGTGAGTAGATTGTTTGAGTAGGAAATACATTTCAAATCTGCATTATTCATGTAGGTTCTCCCACCTAGGTCCTAGGTCTAGCAGAACCTAAAGAGCAGAAGGTTCAATTGTGTAATTGGCCTTGTACATTGCCCAAAAGTGTTGTAAGAACTTGGCAAACTCTTCTGGTTAAAACCCGCATTTTTGAGAACCAACAGTTACTGTTAGAACCAAAAATTTCCATTAAAATTCCAAGGTCTTTTCCATTTAAACCTAATATTTTCCAATCTTTTTTCATAAAAATTCATTTCATCGCCCTCCACAATGCTAAAACACCTTATACCTTTTACCGTCGCCATACTTTTTGTGGTCTATTTTATTTACCAGTATACCACGGCCTTTTGCAAAGTGGCTCACATTATCACAATGGCGGTTAAACACAGTCATGGTGACTGTTATGACTATACCCCAAACAATCTTCAAGCCGACCGTGGTGGCATAGTAAACAGTCAATCAGGTTAGAGGTAGACAGAAGTGGGGGTGAGTTTAGTGGCAAGGTGACGGTTAAGGCACGATGGTTAAGGTGGCTACCGTGGTACCCCTGGCAGTCAATCTAGTGACCGCAGTAGTGTGGTGAGAAGTCAGTGGAAGCGGTTAGTAGTTTGCGAGGCAGTTACCATAGTACCGCCGCTGACCAGAGAGGAGATCGCGGTAGCACGATGGGCGGTGAGTTAATGGCAAGGCGACAGTCAAGGCGGCCACTACAATACCGCCAATGATCATAATAGTGATCGTGGTGGTGCAGTGAAAAGAGACAATTGGCGAGGTGGCGGTCAATGAACAATCACCGCAGTACCACTGGCGATCAGAGAGGAGCCTACGGTAGCGTGGTGGTCGTGGAGATAGCAGCGCAGAGCAGTCACCGCCATACCGCACGAGGTTAGAAATCAAACCGTGGTAACGTAGTAGATGGCGAGGGAAGCAGCTAATAGTTACATCATGGAACCACCAAAGACAGAAATGAAGCCCACGATTGAGTGGTAGGGGCGTGGTGGATGACATAGCAATCACAATCAAAGCACCGCGGCACCGTGGGAAGGAAAAAGGTTGACCATGGTGGAGCGGTAAACATAAAGGAAAATACAGAGACATGAAAGAACAAGAAGTTTCACAGCGGTGTGTAAAGAGAAATATAAAGGCGGGAAAAGGTATAATGTGAAAAGTAAAATGAAAATGCAGAACTATGTAAAAATATTTAATTTGCCAATAAGGAAACTCAATTAAATATTTTAATTTTTGTCAATGAATTCAAATAGTTGTAACAGGAAATTGAAGGGTCGTGACCCTTGAGATATACTGTATAAATGCATTGAAATTTTTTTTATCAAGAGGGGACAATAGTTAGGATAGTTAGATTTTGATAGAAAATAAAGACTGGGAATGTAAATAATGTGCAGACCTTTTGAAACAGAATCAATGGACAAACTATTTTGAATTGGTGAAACCCTTTCTGTGTTCAGTTCTTGTGATACAATAATTTAGATTCTTTATTTGGTTGTCTCCAACTTGAAATCCTTTAATTATTTAAATCAACATATCAAGTATATCTCTAATTTATCGAAGTGTACTCTCATTTTGTGTGATTTAGTTGATTGGTGTCTGCAAGTCAGATTTAAATTCTTTTAAATAAGTCAAAGTGATTTGAGGATCTCTTTTGGATAATTAAAGAAGAACCTGATAAAGAAACTTTCCAACATAATTTATGCTAGTCATGAATTAATGAAGTTTTATGCTAGTCATATAGTTTCATTTTTCAAAGTGCCTAACAACTAGAGTTAAGCCAGAGAGTAACATATACAGTTTTTTTTATTTTTGACTCCATTGCCCATGTGGATAGAAGGCACTGATCTATCACAACCCAGATGATAAAATTCATAATAAATAACATTTTCAAATCCTTTCTTTTATGTAGTAGGAGTAGCAATCGTGATTTTATCTATTCACTTCCATTTGCCATTGTGAATAGATTGATTGAGTAGGAAATACATTTTAAATCTGCAACATACACATAGGTGCACCCGCCTAGGTTTAACAGAACCTTTAAAGAGAAGAAGGTTCAATTGCATCAATTGGCCTTGTGCATTGGCCAAAAGCGTTGTGAGAGCTTGGCAACCTCTCGTGGTTCAAACCTGCATTTTTGAGACCCAACAGTTTGGCGACTCTGTTGGGGATCAAACCCACTTAAACTTAGGGAACATTGTGCCTAATGTCTCTAAAAGAGGACCAATAAACGAATAAAAGATTCACAACTTAGGGGATGTAGTGCATTGCATCAATCCATTAAGAGGAATATAATATGCTAAGAGAGATCATGCTCTTGAGGGACATCACACCCAATGTCACCACAAAGCGAAAAATGCATCATGTGAAATAAGAAGATTACACCATAAAATATGAAATGCAAAAGAATAATGCCAATGTATGCCCCCACTTTAAGGAAATTTATAAACACAATGCTATGAGCAATTACTTTAAAGTAGGAAATGATAAATGTTAAGAAAGAAGATATGAGAGCTTAACTTGGAAAGCCCTATGCCAAGTCATATGTTTTCAAATAAAGCTACGTCATGCAAAAGAGTGTAGAGTAGGAAAATGCATACCCTTGCATTTGCACACTTTTTTGGGCCCGCCTTGCTTTATTTATCCCTATTTATGTCTTAATTTGTCCTATTTTGCATTCACGAGCCTAATAATTTATATATTTTTATGGCTAATCCCGACAAACTCCAAAAGATAAATGATAATTTAATGATTTTGGCTAAGTGTCCCTGATTTTTAGGTTAGGACTAAGATGCCACCTAGGGTGTCTTTGTCCACCAAAGGTCTTGGGACCTTGATTTCAAGTGTGCCTTAATGGGGCCCTTTTTGGAGTTTGTGCCCCAAGTTTTCAGGACTTGGGACTAAGACGTCGCCTAGGGAATCTTAGTCCCCCTTAAGCTTTTTTCGAGATTTAATTTCAAATCTTGGCAAGATTTAGCCTCCTTTAATTAATGATTTCATATGTTGGCTTGTTGTGGTATAATTTTAGGATATTAAGCATGAATAATTATAAATACAAGGTTCATTCACTCATTTCTCATCTAACAAGCATTCAAGTATTTATTCCTAAGGAAATTTTATGAGATCAAGAGAAATTCTTCAAGAATTTGGAGCCATCATCAAGATTCAAGCATCATATCAAGGATATTGTTGCATTGTTTTTTTTGTTGTACTAACAATTGTGACATAGTATTTATGATTCAAGCAAGTGTTTCATGCAAGATCTGTATCATTCAAGAAGGAGTTAAGAACCACATCCATTGCAAACATTTAAAGCATATTTGTAACACCTTGTTACAAGGGTTTAGTGAGTTGTAACATAGTTTTTTGTTCATTCATCATTTCCCTCCATTATTCCATTCTATTTCAAGGTTTAATTACCAACAAGGGGTTTGACCAAGGAAAACCCCTATTCACTAACAATCAACAAGTTTTTTCTCTCTTGCATGTTTGTGTTTGCAGATTTAGGTTGAATACTTGATCATTTGAAGTGAAAAAATGTAAAGTTGCAAAGTTGCAAAGTTGCATTGGAAAGTTTTCATCTTCACGGAAACTCGCCTGCATGCCAGATCTAGAAGTTTCAAGACTTGAGATCCAAGAAGAAGGAAGTACAAATCTTGAGCCTCAGAACCACATTCAAAGATTTTAGAAATTCTAGACAGGACTAAGTCACCACCTAAGGCGTCTTAGTCTTCCCGAAGGTATTTTGTAGAGATTCTTTGAGATTCGGTTCCGTTATCCAAAGATCCCGCATCTGCCCAAAAAAATAGCAGCAATACTAAGACAACAATAAGTGTGTCTTAGTCCTCCATAGCACATTTTGACATATTCTTTTCATTTCCAGAATCCTCACATTTCTAGACTTCCCAGGTACACATACCCTAACTTGTTGCATAATTTCATCATTTGCATCCTTCATTTAGCTTGCATTACTAGGTTTTGTGAGTTGAATGTTAAATTGTCTTTTCCAAGATTTTTCTTGGTGGTGAAGCCCTCAAAGCCTAAAATAACCCCTCCTAGGTCCTTCCCTATTGAGAATTGACTCACCTTTGAGGTTGATACTCAATCCAATTTGGGACCCTAGGACATTATTGAATGACCATAGGAGAAAAGTGGTATTTTATGACCTAGGTTATAAAGCATCCATTTTTCCTATGGTTCATTTTAGTGAACCCAGCATTTTTGATCATTCATTTTCTGATTTGGAGTCCATTAAAGTCCTAGATCTAGATTGCATTCATTCTTTCATTGCCTCTTGCATTCTAAATAACAAAATATTATTTAATTAAATGGATAAATGGGAACTAGGACATAATTAAATATATATGATTTATTTAATTATTGAGGAAGGGTAAATTAAAATTACTTAATTAAATGATGTAAAATCAATTAATTAATAGTAAAATATTATATTTGATAATAATTAAATAATGAAGTATTATTTAATCATTAGGGGAAAGATGATAATTAGTACATTAAAATGCTAGTTCACAGTCTAGGACAATTTCAAGTATCTACAACTTAAATCCATCAAGGATATCAAATCTAAGTGGTGAGTTGTAGAAAATTATCAATTCATTACTTGTTTATCATTTAGCCTCTATCCCTCAAAAGGATAAGCTCTCTTTTATCATCAATTTTTTCATTATGGAGGTAGGAATACCAACACAGGGTTTGACTTAGGCAAGCCCCTATATGGAACAACCCTTCCCCTCTTTTCATGTGTGCAAGTTGTAGATATAAAGTGAATTGGAGGAAGATTGAAGGCTATTTGTTTATCTTTTCACTTAAACCATACAAGTTGTCAAGTCACATAATCTTCATTTTCTCATTAGTAGATCTGAAGTTTTGAAAACCAAATTCGAAAGATAAAAGCTATAGACTAGGGACCTCTGGCCTGTGAAAGAATTTTTCTAAAATTAGGGGCTCATTCTAGGAATTAAGGCACCCAAGATTGGCTAAATTCATCTCAAATTAAAATCCCAGGTTCTTATGTGTCTTCCTTCTATATTTTTGGATTCTAATTTTGTCTACTTGTTTTCAATTTCTAAGAATTCCTAATAGAGTGGTTCATTGAATTTTCATAGTTTAAATAGTTACATCATTGCATCATATCAAAATAAAAATCTAAAACCATCAAAAGAATCTAGATCCATGGTTGATTGATTCATCTTTTAGGTTGTAGGTCAATTTCATATCCTTGCCGATATGGATTCTTAATGTTTTTGGAAAAGGATTGATTTTAATGATCTAGCCATTAGACCTAGGATCTCTTTTCCAAATAAACAAGCATTATTACTTTTATTCAAGGTGTACAACACACCTTTTCGAACATTCCAAATAAACAAGCATTATTACTTTTATTCAAGGTGTACAACACACCTTTTCAAACATTCTTGCACTTATTTATATATTGTATAAGGGGTCAAAAGCAAACTAAATTATCAAGAGAATAATCCCTATAACAAACATGTACCATGTAAAGGTCTATGTTATCCATGTGCTCATCAAGATACCTCCAACAACAACCAGAATGACCATCTTAAAAAAATACCCTCTCATCCCCCATCATTCTAATGAAAGAAAGATAAGAATATTATCTAAAGGTGATGACACACTAACTATCACATAGAAGCACAAACCTTACTACATCTTGACATATATAACTATAAGGAAATATCCAACCCAATCCATAATCAAGTCCCTATATATATATATATATTATTTTACACAAAAAATTCATAAATTTCTTCAACACCATAGTATAATTTGACCATCCAATAAATAACACATTCATCCTAGAAATTATCTCAAAGTATGAGTAATTTTAAATCTCAAATCAATAAAATCATCTATATATCAACTAATAGCACTCACAATAAGGGTGTGGCTACTATCATCAATATCATCTATCACCAAAGAACATACACAATGATATATAAACCTACAAACTAAACTAGTACAACATATTTCTCTCACCTCTAATCTCCATAGATCTCATTTGATAATGATAGAGTTCTACCGACCCAAATTATATGGTAGGAATGAAGCTTTGGGAGGGAGTATTTATAAGGAGGAATGTGTATTTGGAAGGACAAACCTTGAGGGGATTAAAAAAATTGGTTTGAGGGTGTGGAAGTGAGATGATAGTCATTTAATCATTTGTAGGCCTACATGTATGTTTTTGATGAAAATATTTATTTGCAATTCCAAGGAGATGGTTTCATAACTACCACAATAGATATGTGATTACCTAATCACCATTTGCATGAAACTAACAATTTCACACAAATGATGGGAGCTACAAGTATAAATTATTAGAAAAGGATGGAAAAAAAGAGATGGACTTAAAATGGACTATAAATCATGATAAAAGAAGCATATAGGGCTTGATGGGTGAGACCTATCTTTGAGGCTAATGTTATTTTCCATTATATTTTCTATTTAGGATTTTGAGGGCATGTAGTCATAATTATACTAAAATTTTGGCACATACATTTTGGGCACCATAATAACAATTTTTTCTTAACAAGATCAACTTCAAGAAGCATAAAAATATTCTTGAATTAAGATGATAAAACTATACTATAATCATATCTAGAAAGCTGACCCACATTCACAATTGAATATAAAAAATCAAAATAGTAAAAAATAAACCATTAAATGACTAAAACTAGCAATCGTACCCTGGTGTGCAATGGGTATGTCAAAGAGGTGTAGAATATCAATTAGAGAAAATTTAAGTCTATTTATTACATAAATTTGTGTATTACATGAGTTCAATTGGTTGGTCATTTAGAAAATGATATTGTTTGTGCAACATAGGTCTCTAAAAATGAGTGAAAGAAAACCTTTGAATCAAGAAGACAATGGAAGAGTAAAGAGAGGGGGACATTTATAGAGATGGAGGGGGGAGAGGAATGTAGAGGTGGAGGTGAATATAGAGCGAGAGAGGAAGAGTGAGACAAACAAATAGAGGTACAAATGAATAAAGAATGAGAGAGGAAGAGGGAGACAAATAGATAGAGATATAAAGAGATAGAAGGAGAAATAAAGATAGAGAGAGATAGGGAGATAGAGGGGGAGAGATTGAGAGGGATAGATAGAGAGGAATATATAAATAAATAAAGAGGAAGAGGAAGAGGAAGAGATATATGGCAAGATAGAGTGATATAAAGATAGATACATAAGGGGATATAGAGATAGAGGGAGAGGTGGTGAGATAAAGAGATAGAAAAATAGAGAGAAGTAGAGAAAGACAAAGATAGATAGAGATGGATATGGAAATAGGGGGAAAGAGAGAGATAAATGAGAAGATAAAAAAATAGAGAGAGAGATAAATGGGAAGATAAAGAAATAGATATAGAGATATATGGGAAGATAAAGGGAGAGAGAGGTTGAGATATAAAGATAGATAGGGGTAGGGAGGGAGAAAGAGATGGAGAGATGGGGAGAGATAGAGAGAGGAAGGTTGAGAAAGGGAGAGATAGGTAGAGGAGGGAGAGAGAAGATGGGGAAGAGAGAGAGGGAGAGAGAAGAAGATGGGGGAGAGGGAGAGGGAGAGGAAAAAATATAGATAGAGGGTGATATAGAGAGATAGAGAGGGATAGAAAAAGAGATAAAGAGATAGGGAGATATATGTAGAGAAGGATATGGATTGAAAGAGATAGAGAAATGAGTGAGAGGGAGATCAATGAGAAATAAAGATGAAAGGATATAAATGTATAGGGAGGGAGATAGGGAGATAGATGTAGAGAGATATAGATAGAAAGAGATAGAGAGAGGGGTGAGAGAGAGAAAGAGATAGAGGTAGACATAATGAGATAGGGAGATAGAGATAGAGGAGGAAAGAGAGAGAGAAAGGTGATAGAGATAAGTAATAGAGAGAGGTATAGATAGGAAAAAAAGATTGAGAGATAGAGAAAGAGGGAGTGTGTGTATATGAGTGAGAGAGAGATATGGAGAGATATAGAGAGGGAGATATATATTTATAAATAGATAGAGAGGGAGGGAGAGGGTTAGAGATAGATTTTGGAAAATATAGAAGTGTTGTGAGAAAGATAGATAAACATATAAAGAGGGAGCGATGGAAGGAGAGAGAAAGAGGGGGAGGGAGAAATAGAGAGAAAGAGGGAGATGATGAGAGAGGGGGAGATGAAGAGATAGAAAGATAAATCTATATAGGAAGTGATATAGAGAAAGAGGTAGAAAGAGGAATATATAGAGGGGGCAAGAGTGAGAAATATAAGAGGTGATAGAGAAAAGTAGTAGAAATGGGGTAGAGGTAGAGAGATAGAGATAGGGTAGGAGGAAAAGGATGTATGTATATAATATTTATATTTAATAATATGCATCATATTTCATATAATATATAATAATAAATATAAATTAAATATATATTTAAAAAATAAATATAGATAAATATTGAAATTATAATATATTTAATTAGTAATATATGTGAATAGTTAAATTATATTTATGTGTAATAATGTATAGTGTATATAGATATTAAATATATAGTATCTAAATATTATAATATTATGCTAAAAATAATTAGATATATAAAATGTAATTTTATTTCATAATTTTAAATTAAGAATATTCTAGAAAATTAAATTTAATAATCTAAAATAAATAATAAATAATAAATAATATTTTTGTAAAAATAGTAGAAATTATTAATTAAAAAATAAATATAGATAAATATTAAAAATATAATATATTTCATATTTTAATTAATAATATATGTAAAAAGTTGTATGATATTTATATTTAATAACTTAGTGTATAAAAATATTAAATATTTAATATTTAAGTATTATATATTATACTAAACACTTTCCCTGTGCTCATCAAAGTTTCCAATCCCAAGTTTTTCCTGAACACTAATATTCTTAAGGATGAGGACGCTCTTGCTGCCATCCATATCATTAGACTCATTAATAAAAATAAATTTCCTACCAGCTCTCACACGGAGAGATGGAACATGAACATTCTCGCCTGGCAGAATATGTTAAAAACCATAGGCCAAAAAAGAGCCAAAGACTATAGATTTATCGAAAAAAAGCTCTCCTCTGACCTTCAAAAAGCTTAAGCTAACATCCAAGCCAACCCCTCAAACTATGATCTCATCTCCCATGTGATTAATACTAAGGAAGCCCTTAGATAGCACCAACAGGTTAAAACAAGAGGAGCCAAAATTAGATCCCGTGCTCACTGGCTCCTGTTTGGTGATAGGGGCTCAAAATTCTTCTTTAACCTCCTCAAGCACAAGCAGTCCAATGAAAATATTGAGAGAATTATAGTAAATAATCAAGAAATTACTGGCCTTGATAGCATCAAAGAGGCCTTTGTGGAATTCTATAAAAATCTCTTTACCTCTGAAGACTCGGAGGAGGCTACCTCCCTTAGGAATCAGTGCAGAACTCTTATCCCTAATAGGATCTCCACTATGGATGCTGACCTGCTATCTAAAGATATCTCCCTGGAGGAAATTGATAAGGCCATTAACTCCCTTAACAATGACAAGGCCCCTAGGGTCGATGGTCTCCCTGTGGAGTTTTACAAGGCCAATACTGCTTGGATATGCAAAGATCTTCTTGATATCTACTCGAAAGCGCCAGCTAGGGGCTCCCTGGGTAGCTCCATCAATAGGGGTATTATTAAGTTGATTCCCAAGGATGGAGACAAAGCTCTCATAAAAAATTGGAGACCTATCACCCTCCTTAATGTTTCCTATAAAATTTTTGCCAAGATCCTAGCTCTTAGACTTGAGAAAATCCTGCCTAAATTTGTCTGCTCTACCCAAACTGGTTTCATTAAAGGAAGGTATATTCTTAAGAATCTGATCACCAGCTGGGAAGCCATGAATTGGGCCAACTACTCTCAACAAAACTCTGCTATGTTTCTCCTAGATTTCGAAAAGGCCTATGATAGGGTTGAATGGAACTTTATCTCCATGATGCTTGAGGCTTTTGGATTTCCTAGTATTTTCTGTAAATCTGTTAAGATGTTACTTAATGATGCTTTTGCCCAGATTGATATCAATGGCTCCCTCTCTGACTCCTTCCCCCTAGGTAGATCCATCAGATAAGGTTGCCCCTTGGCCCCTACCCTTTTTGTTATTGCCTTTGATGCCCTGTACTACATTCTTAGAGATAAATCAATCTCCCCTGCTATCAAGGGCATATCTCTCCCTAATAACGAAGAGTTCATTAACTGCCAATTTGCAGATGATACTACTATCTTCTTTGAAGCCACTGCTGACAACTTTGAAGCTCTGTAAAACAAACTCAGTCTCTTTTGCACTATCTCTGGTGCTTGTATTTCTCACCCGAAGTCTATATGTCTGGGATGGGTTGAACAGCCCCTTGACTGGTTTAAAAGCTATGACTTTCAATGGGGAGGTCTGCAGAAAATTGTGAGATATCTGGGCATACCTTTCTCTGTTGATCCCTCCCTTAAGGATATGTGGTCTTGGGTTAAAGAGAAAATCACTAAAAAGCTGGATAAGTGGCAGAACAAGTCCTTATCCTTGGCTGGCAGAGTTCAGGTCTACCAAAAAATTCTTTCTTCCTACAATATCTACTACTCCTCAGCTTGGATGTTCAGTAACTACCAAATCTTGGAAATTCAAAAGGCTGTTAGAAACTTTCTATGGTCAGATGGTAAAGGCAATAGAAAGATGCATGCTGTTAAATGGGATTGGTGTCATACTGATAAGATCCTAGGGGGCTTGGGTTTGAAGGACCTTAAACTCCAAGGGATTTCCCTTGTTGCCAAATGGATTTTTCACTCTATGGACGAAAATGATCCTTGGAAGGTCCTTATTAGGAACAATATTGAAAGGGGATTCCCCAAAAATGCAAAATACTGTAAGAATCTGCCTTTCAATGATCTGATCATTGGCGACTTTCCTATTGTTGTTCATGGATCTATTGTATTTAGATCCATATGGAAAGCCTGGAATCATGTTAGGAGCTTTATCACTAACAAGGCCTTCCATGATGATTGTCATCTATATGGTGAAAGATCCATTTGGTGGAACATACACTTATCTGGAAAACCCCTCACCCTCTCCCAAGGCTGCTTTGTTAGATACTGGAATAATAGGGGCATCTCTCAATTAGCTGACCTCTTTGAGCAAGATAGGTTAATTGGTTGGGATGATCTCAGAAGCAAATTTAATATCCCGACCTCCCAAAAGAAAACTTATATTATGATTATTAAAGCTACCAAGGACTTACCTACTACTTGTCATTTGGATTCTCATAGATATTTAAACTGCAAATGGCTGGATGGGACCATTATATCCAGAATCAAAGCCAAAAATTTTTACAAGGTGATTGGATATAATGATGCCATCATTGACCATGTCAATGTTGTTTGGTACACCACCCTGGACATCTGCTCCTGGAAGAACTACTTTAATATTCTTTGGAAAGGATCTATAGAACCTAAAATAAAATGTTTTAAATGGCTGTCGATTCTTGACAGACTCCCAATTAAAAAAGATAACTCTGCGACTGATTTTTGTAACTTGTGCAAAATGCCTGAATCAGGAAGGCACATTCTCTTTGATTGTATTTTTGCTAAGGAAATTTGGAATATGTTTGGTATCACTTATCCTATGATTATTAATATTCTTGAAATCATCACTGGGCATATTGATGGGCTAAATAAGGACACTAATCTATTTTGGAACATTCTCTCTTCTAATATCCTATGGCAGATTTGGAAATGTAGGAATGAGGAAAGGTTTCAAAACACCCCCAGGTTTCTTACTGAGTCTTTTTGAAAACTCACATATTTTAAAATCTTCTTGCAGGTTCATACTACCATGATGATGGATAGGAAAAAGCTGAAAAAGTTCCTGAAGACGTGATATGCCACTTTCTTCATCTATGAGATGAATAATGGATATGAATGGAGAAGGAATGTGGATAATTTACAGATCTTTGAGAGGACTTGCAAAATGTTTATCAAGGAGGTTAAGAATAAAAAGAACGCCAAAAAGGATCAATTCCTTATGCTTGCTCAAATCCAGGAGAACAAAAAAATAGTGTGGATGGAGGGATCTATGGGGTGGACAGCCTGGGTTGACACCCATGATGATGTTTTACATTAGTCTTCTGATTACCTACTGGTAACTTTGTATAGGACTTGTTGTTTTGTAGTTAACTTGCTACTCTTGCTGAGAGGCTTGGCCTCTTGCTTCTGTACATCTCGATGTAACTGAATTTGTATTTTTGTGACCTCCTTATATATAATACAAAAAAATATATTCTTAAAAATTATATTTAAAAATTTAAAATAAATTAAATATCATTAAAAATATTTTTTTTGGAAAACAATAGGAAATATAAATTATAACAACTTATATTATAGAAAATATTATATATAACTATGCTCATTATGTGATAGGTGCAACTCTACAATGAGAGCATTGTGCTTATAGGAGGTAGCACAATCCATCACAAAAGCAAATACATTTTAGGAAAAGGCAAAAAAATGAAAACTATTTTAGAATAAATAAAAAAAGAAAAAATATTTAAAAAAGTAATTTTTTTTATAATGTAATAATAATATAATATAATATTACTTAGCTAAAACACAAAAACAAACAAATTTTGGAAAAAAAAAACATTATATAATAATAAGATATATATATTGACATATTATATTATAGATTATATTTAAAATATATATACTAATAATTTAATATAATTTATACATTTTGAATATTAGTGAGAAATTAGAAATAATATCTAATTATTTTCTTTCTTTCTTTGTTTTTTGTTTTCAATCTTTATAATGTAAAACATATTTTCTAATATAAATATAGAAAGAATATTGATTCTTTACTTTCTTTTTTATAAAATGTTTTTTTTTAATATTATTTTTTATTTTTTTATTAGATTTGATCAACCATCATTCTACCACATTCTCAACCATCATCATTAAAATCACCCTATAATAAATTAATGAATAATAATATTTATTATTTAAAAATTTATCAATTTATATACAATACAAAACAAATTGGACATAGAAAAGTAATACAACCGTGACAAACCCAAAGTAAAATTTAAAAAGCAACATTTGCACTTTTCCCAACTTAGCAATGTAAGATGGGCGTTGACATGGTCTCTCCAACTAGGAGAATCTTTTTATTTGGTTGCGCGACCCTTCCCACATTAATTTAGGAGAAAGTAAGCATTCTTTTATACGAATATATTCTGTGATGCCTTACACGTCTTTTCATAAAAAAATACACTATCTTGATGTTCACATCTCATACAATCTTTTTTTAATTGAAAAAAAAATCAAAACCAAGCAGTTACAAAAGAATAAAACAACAGCTGTTAGAAAACAGCAAAAACAAAATCCAGAAGACAGACTTTAACAAACCGCTACAGGCTGTAAAACAGCACCAAAAGAGCATTGGAGTCTACCTCATACAATCTTTACAGGCCAAATAATTTTGCAGAAAGCCTTGAAAATTGAGCTTATTGTCCTGCTTACGTTAATAATACACAGACGGCGGTACACCCTAGACAATTGCATAAACAGATTCAATGTTTTTGTCACTTCTTTCCAAGCGGACGGTGTACATGGATTGCACTCCAAACTCCCTGGAATTATCCACCCTTCACATCTTGGAATTTTTGCCGAGTTGGATGTTGATATATCTTGTGATTTCAATGGAAAACGAAGCCACCGGCATGAAAATCTGCAATCTGGAATTTGGTCTTAGATGGGTAGCTGCACGTCTTCTGAAATATATAATCCCACTGGCAAGTTAATACTGGAGGATGGAGAACTTGTGGAGTTTGTGAGGCCTCTGAAAGTAGCAGAAATCATGGGAGGAAGGCAGGGCTTCTTTATCTGCCATTCTGATTCCATGGACATCGACCAATATTTGTCTCCTCTTCCTGCGCAGTACCACCTCAAACCGGGCGACCTTTATTTTGAACTTCCTGTAAAGAAACTTGAATCCCGTTTACCCGCTTCTGACATGGCTGCCTTGGCCATACAAGCATTTGCCGCAATAAAACGAGCTAATGACGAAAAGAAGTGTAACTGTAAAATCATGGCGTTTCCGGGCAGAGAAAAAGTGCAGTTAGGAGACGAATATGAAGAATTGAATTTGGGCATTGGATCAGAAATGGGAAGCCCAGATTTCAATCTGCAGTGCGGAACGCCGATGGGCCGCAAGGCGTGGGTATCGAGGCTCCCCACTATACCAGAGAACTGGGCTTGTTGATTTCACTATCAAATGTTTGAATGCAAGAATAATAAATAACTAGTTATTTGTCTATATGGGTTTCTGAATTGTTGTACTTATGATATTAAGATTTAATTTGGGGTTTTTGATTCATTGAATCATATTTTATAAATAATGGTTCCATCAAGAATGAATGGTCTATATAGAATTCTTTGCATTTAGGTAATGTTTATATGGAAAAAATTGAGACTTTTCTGGAATCATTCATTTCTGTATTATTCTTACTCAATCTTTTTTGTTTAAAATAACTGTTTGTTTAAACTTTTTCCATAATATAAATTATTGTAAAGTTATTTTGATTTCCATAAAATTTAACCTTAAATCAACTTCAGAAATGAAAATTGTAAACATGAATTTTATTAAAAAAATTAATTCATTTTATGATTCTAACTATAATTAACAGAGAAGATGCAAAATATAAAATTATCCTTTAATTGTTGGATCACTTATATTCATGAGCTAAAGAGTACAGAGTCTGTGGTTCATAAATGCGTGAAAAGTGTGTAGAATTACAAATAACAGTGGAGTGGTTGAGATGCAAAATGTTCAAAACTTCAGATTTTAGAGACTTTAGTCTTTTCAAATGTAGAACGCTGTAAATGATCTTCGTAAAAGCAAATTTCCGCAGACCAGTAGAAAATGAAATTATCAAGAGGTAAGCAAAATTAAGGCAAGATTTCCTTTCAGAAGTGTTTATTGAAGTATCAAGCTTTTGTCATCTGGGGGTGTAGCTCATATGGTAGAGCGCTCGCTTCGCATGCGAGAGGCACGGGGTTCGATTCCCCGCACCTCCACGTATTAAAGTAATATATTCCGATTTGGTAATTCTTCGTATTTATATCGGTATGTAAATGTCAAACCTACTATTATGATCGGCATGTGTGGTTAAAGCTTTCTTTTGTCGGGCTCATTGATTGCATAGTAAGGGTATTAGTTTTGAATTTAAGTCGCCGTGAAGAGTGTATAATTTGTATAGATTTTTTAATTTATTTTTTGCATGTAGAAGTTTAAATTATATTGTTTGTTTTTGTATTGAGTAAATGAATTACATAGAAAAATAGAGCAAAAAGAAGATAAATATGTACAGCAGCAACTTAAACCGTTTCAATATGTTGGAAAATTACAACAAAGACAAAATACAAGAGCATTATACATCTTGAAAGATAGAACTTAAGACTTTGACCAAAACAAACTTCCTTTTTGCTTAGCAACTGTCCAACTTACAGCTTGATTTATTCAATCTGATAACTCAAAGTAAGGTTCTTTAAGGTGTCATTCTGAAACAAAGGAAACAAGGCAGTAAGAAAAAAAAATATATCAGAGTAAAGCCTTAAAAATATAGCCTCTTGATGAACATCATTGATAGTCGAAACAACTTTGCATCTATTTCTCCAAAATATAGCCTCTTGATGAACATCATTGATAGTCGAAACAACTTTGCATCTATTTCTCCAAAATATAGCCTCTTGATGAACATCATTGATAGTCGAAACAACTTTGCATCTATTTCTCCATATATGTAACAGTCTTCTTTCCAGCATAACTTACGTGTGAAAACAGCAGAAAAATCATTGAACACGGAATTCCATAGCCTTTTAGCCAACTAGCAATTCTAAAAAATATGCTTCATATTTTTATACCTATGACAAAATGGATAGTTAGTTGGTTGGATCATAATACATTTTAGCCAGTCCTCAATGGGTAGTTTAAAGTGTAGTATCTTCCAGGCAATTAACTAAGCATCATAATTAACTTTAGATTTCCAAATTTGAGTAGATAATTTTAACCAAAAAATTTCACTGAACCTGCACTTCCATTTAGAATTCAACCGTGACTTCAAGGAGAGATTAGGAAGCAGCTTCAAATATATCCTTTTTAGAGGAAAGAACAAGAAAGGGTATGAAGGTAACCATGACCAGTCCTTAAAAAAATTGCATTGAATCGAAGTACAAAGTTTCATAGACAACTCCACCGGCACCAAGGATTGCACAAAGATAAAAAAAACTTTATGTTTGTTGCTAAGGGTAAACAGATTTTAACCTCATTCCATGATGACCAACTCATTGAATGGAAGTCCCATAAATTTCCAACATTACAAACCCCTTTTTTGAACAAAGAATAAAAATGCTTCAGAAAGCTTAGTGCAAGGGGTTGTCCATGATAGAGGATATGTTTGTTCCACCAAATAAACGAAGTGGAAAAACTAAAACCGAGTTGCAAGGAATATTCTCCTATCCACTTTAACAGGTGACAAATATATTGCCAAGCCTTCCAAATAGACTGAAAGGGAAGAGAAGTCTTCAAAGAGAAAAATGAAGCATAAATAATTTTGTCTAACCAACCCACTTGCTATCATTTTCCCTTAATTGAAGCTTGATTAATCTGATATCGAATTAGGATCTTTCATGGTTCATCCCCTTGAATAGCTCTAATAATCTATTTAGCGGCCAAACAAATCCCCTGAGTTCTAGGGTCTATGAGGCCCAATTCTCTTTTATGTTTCAGCTAAGTACAATAAGACCATGAAGTGGATATATATCTTGGGTTACCATCCCACTTTGCCCATAGAAATCTACGTACAATTTTGACTAAATCCTCATAACCTTTCTTAGAAGGCATCCAACACGAAGAATAATAGACATGTGAAGCAAGGAAAATCTTGTTACCAACCTGAATTTTACCAGCCAAGGAAAGGAATTTATACCCCCAATTAAAGAGTTTCTGCTTTAGTCTATCAAGAAACCAATTCCACATATCACAAAGAGAAACCCCAATACCGAAGGGAATACCAAGATACCTCATAATTTCTCCATGTCTTATTTGTTTCCACTCTTTGGGAATCCACTGAGGAACATCCCTAGCTTGAATCATTAAGAATTATGTCTTGTTATGAGCTAGTTTAGAACCTGAAATTTCACAATAAAGCTCCAAAATTTCCATCAGATTGGAGATGTCCTTTTCAAAATTCCGTAAAAAGAGTAAGTTGTCATTAGCATAATGAGAGTTAATAACAACAACATTGTGAGAAATGGAAACTCCTGCTATGAGTTGTTGATTAATAGCACTTTGAAGAAGATAACCCAAGGCATCATATGTGAGAGAATATAGGTAAGGCGCTAGAGGGAATCCTTAGCGAATGGATCGTTGTAATAAAAAAGGATTAGTCATCATGTTATTGATGATAATTCGAGCATTAGCATCCTGGAAAAGCATTTGAATGTGAGACCGGATTTTAGGTCTGAAACCCAACCATTGTAGCATTTTAATAATAAAGCTCCAATTAATTTTATCATAGGCCTTATCAAAGTCAAGTTTAATTAAAATAGTGTTATGGCATGTTTGTTGAGCCCATTCACAGGTTTCCCAAGCTAACATAAGGTTATCCAGAATATATCTTTCAGCAATAAAACATGTTTGTTATGTTATAACAATCTGTTTCACCACGGATTTTATTTGAATAGTCAGAGCTTTAGCAATTATTTTATATGAAGTGTTTAATAAGGTGATAGGGCGCCAACTAGAAACAAAGTCTTCCATCTTTCTTTTAGGAAGGAGCTTAATTATGCCACCATTAATGTTCAGACCTAGGGAACCTTTGTTAAGGGACTCCAAATATAAACAATAAAAGTCTTCCTTGATATGTGGCCACATAACCTAATAGAATTCCGTAGGAAGCTCGTCACTTCTCATAATTTTATGAGGGGCCATAGAGAAAAGAGCATGCTCCAATTCTTCTAGAAATATAGTGATCTATCAAGATACTGGTTGTACCCCGGGTCAATTTTGTTAGGAATATGATCTTTGACGACATCCTCAAGAATTTGTTGAATATCCTCCCATTGGTCATATTTGAAGAGGTTCTCATAAAAACGTTTGAAATCATTATAAATATCAGTGGCGTTACTTTGTAAGACATTGAATTCATCCTTTATAGCACCAATTCTTTATTTTTTATGTTTATAGTTGAGGTAATTAAAAAATTACTTTGTACCCTTATTTCCTTCCTTTATCCAATGTAATCTGGATCTGATTTTGGCCCCTTGCCCTTTATAATTATCAATTTTACTTAGCTGAGCCTCAATAGTAGCAATGGAGGTTTGAATTCTGATATTATTAGGATCAACATTAAGCAATTTTTTGTCATGCACAATTTTTCCTTGGAGGGATATTTCTTTTCATTTATGTTGCCTAGCCATTTGTTTTCCAAATGAACACAAGAAACTAGTGCATTTATTTATAACAACACACCACCAATCTATCCAAGACCCCCCCTCATCAGGTTTGGGGATGGAGTTTCAAAGGCCTTCAAGAGCAGCTAGACAAGAAGGATTCTTTAAGTGGGATACATTAATTTTTAAAGGCAGTGAACTATCTAAGTTTGATTTTGAGGACAAACCTATATTGCAAATGATGGGGTAATGGTCAGAGAAAGTGGTGGAAAGGTCCACCTGAACATACAAACCTAGAAAGTCTCGATTGAGAGGCAAAGTAGGAGATATGCAAAATCTATCCAGCCTACTTAGTTTCCTATCACTCCCCAATCTACAATCGGACCAAGTGTACCAATTGTTCAAATGGTTGGCAATCTTATCATGAATAGGATCAACCACTCCCAAGGAGTTTCGACAAAAAATCCAACTATCAAACTCATCTCTACTGGGATTAAAATCTTTAGACCAGCTACAATCATGAGCATGCTCAACCATGTTAAATTCACCCCCTATTAACCACTCAACACTGGGTAAGTTATTAGCCAACCAGTTCCATAACTCCACACGTTCTTTAGCAGAGTTTGGGGCATAAATAGAACAAAAACCGATGAGCTATCCATTGATAAAATTAAGGGCCCAAACACAGTTGTGTGAGGTATCCTCCCCTTTATCAAATTAAATTGTTATTAAGAGGAGCATCAAAATTAACATCAAATGGGGTCAACTCTTAAAATATTAGAAGCATATATGTTTAAGCTACAATAAAGTGTATATTTGTTAGAGTTAAACAAATAGTAAACTATTTAGCAACTTGTCAATCTTATAATAGAAAATTTTATAACAAAGTATCAAATTGTATCACTAAATACAATGTTAGAATTTGTAGAAAACATTGGCAACCTACTCAAAATTTGGGTAATAGCAAAGATCAATTACCTCTCCATTGATAAGCTCTTGAATCTAGTGCATGTGAATCTCTATGTGCTTCGTCCATTAATGATTGACCAAGATCTATGAAATTTGAATGACACTCTAGTTGTCACAAAAGATGACTAAAATCTATCTAAACTATATAGAAAACTCAAGGAGAATATGCTAAAGTCAAATAGCTTTAATGGTATCATTCACAAATCCTTGATACTTAGGCTCAATGGATAGCAAAGTATTTCTTACTTGACCAAGAAACATGAATAGAAACAAAAGAGAAGCTATAGCCTAAAGTGTACAAATGATCATAACAAGCATATACCTAATTTTAATATATATAACCCACCAAGTTGATATCATAGCACATTAGTGAATCCTAAAACTATAGGTACCTTGAATGTAATGGAGAACTTTCTTAGCTATCTTCTAGTGAAACTCATGGAGCTTCTACATAAATTGAGAAACTATGCCCATAGCATATGAAATATCAGGCCTCATGTGAGTCAAATATATAAGTATCCCAATAAGTTATTGATACAAAGCACCATCAACTAAAGGAAAAAATCACTAAATCTCAAGTTTGACTCTAAAAAGGAAGGGAGTCAAAGGAAGCTTGGAATTAGCCATGTGAAAATATGAGAAAATCTATGTGATCCAAAAAGTAGGTCTTGATATGTTTCAATTGCAAGAAAGTGATAAAATAAGTCCAATCCCATCATTAAAAAAACATATTATAAATGGTAGTTTTCACTATTGCAATGGATGAAGAACTCCCTATGATCAATAGGTCATCAACATATAGAGCAAGTGAATCATCCTATTTTAGAATGTAGATGATTAGATTTGAATGGAAGCAAGAGAACATAAATTTAAGAAGCACATAATCCATCTTAGTATACCAAGCCCAAGGGGTATTTGAGGCTATATATAGATATCCTGAGTCTAGAATCAAAGAAGAATTTTGAATAAATCTGTTGAAAGTTTATCATTGAGAAGATTGGTGGATGTATCCAGCAAATGATGCTATTGTGGTGTTGTCATTGATTTCAACATTTTTGTAGTATCAATTGATGTAGTGCTGGTGTTTGATGAGTATGATTGAATGTGGTGATGGCAACCCATTATAGATGCATTTTTGTTGGTCCGGAATAGATCAAATATTTTGCAAAATTACCTAATTCCCAGAGTACAGTTTTCAATATATAGTGAACCTATTTTGTTGTCCTCATTGCTCTGCTATGAAGAATTTGGTTATGTGGTTCTGAGATAATTTTGGTGAATGTTGGAGGAATATTAATCCAAGGTCTCACATGTTGAAGCCCTTCGTAGTTGGAGTTGACAGAGTATCACTCTAGATATGGCAGAGATACAATGTCAGAGTACCTATTTAGAATGCTCTGCATTCCATCGTGGATGTATGTCTAGCTATACAGTTTTGGGGGAGTGTTTACAGATGCTAGAAGTGTCTTTGTTCCATGTAGAAAGTTCTTTGGAGGTACGCATGTCGAATTATGGATGAATAGTTGGTTCATTCCATTGTTGCTTCACCGTGGTTTGAGGTCATGAAGAGTTAAAACAAGTTTGGATCGGACTTATGGGAATGATTATAGGTCCATATCGACCTATTTTTATGTGTCATATGTTTTGGATTATTTTGTTAAGCATGTGTGGTTGAGTTTTGAGTTGATAGATTGAGGTATTGCACGATACATCTAATTAGGTTGACCTAATTGATGTTGTAGGTGTTTGTGAATGTAATGCATATAAACACAAGTTTATTTTGGTGTTGAAGATATATGAGTGATGGATGATAAGTGTCTAAATGTGTTATAAAATTAATAGTGTGATGTGAATGTAATGTGATAGAGTGGAGTATGATAGCTGTGAAGCATGAAGTATGTTAATTTAGTTTACAAAGCCTAATTGGAGTTGTCTCTGGCATATTGTAGATGCATTATATCAGTTTAAATCTCTGGTAGTGAGCCATTTCTTCTATTCTTTAGATAGTGAGTCTTTCGAATAGTGATTCCACTTGGCAGTGAGCCATTCTGTAATATCTTATGACCGGTTATAATATATTGTGATCTAATCCTCATTAAGGTTTTTCCCTTTTTGGGTTTTCCACGTAAATATGGTGTTCTTGTGTTCTTTGGTGTGATGCATGCTTTCTATGTTCATTTCCATTAATGCAAATTTAATGTGATGCATTGAATGAATGTTTAAAGTTGTTGATAAGGTTAATAAATTTTAGTGAATATTGATTCACCCCCCTCTCAGTATTTTGGGTGTTCAACAATTGGTATCAAAGCCTGGTTCCTTCAATTGGCTTGATCGCTGAGGTAGATCTTGGAGGTTGAACGCATGGCTACAAGAAAGTATCATATTCCTCCATAAGAGATTATCCTTGAAGGGTTTAATAAAGAAGATTGTATAGTTAACATGGAAGGAGAACTCAAATCAACTCTTGATGATTTAGATAAAGCAGAAGCTGAGAATAGAGATCTAAAAAAAGATCTTAGTGATGCAGATGAGTGTATTAAGACTTTTTGAGAGAGAAATTGAAGAAAGATACAAATATAATCAAGGAGCTTAAGCAATCAAATGAGACTATCACCAATCCGAAAGTGCAAATTGAAGAAGGTAAAAGAGTTGAAGACTACTTGAATGCTAAACTAAGAGATAAATATGAAGCATGCTTAAAGCTTGAACAAGAGGTTGTATATTTAAGATAAGATCTAGAGAAAGCAAAGATTCAAGATGATAAATTCAAGAAGATCTCTACAATAATTGATGAGATGATTGCAAATCAAAAGGAATATAAGGACAAAGAAGGACTAGGGTTTGAGAAAGGAGAAATTTCCAAGGTAGATCAAATTCTAAACAATTTTGGAAAGAAGAATGACAAGAAGAGCAACTTCAAGAAAGTCTATAACTAGAAGAAAATTTTCAAAAGGCCACCTATCAGACAACCAAATGCACAAAGGTACCCATCTTTTAAGGGTTATTGTTATTCCTACAATAATTTTGGACATAGAGCCATAGAAGGTAGAAGATAAAATGAATCAAAATTTTCAATCATTACCCGATTAGTGTCATACATGTGATAGATTTGGTCGTAGAGCTAGTGAATGTAGAAATCAGATGATGAATGGATATAATAATGGCATGATGGTTTAATCTTTCAATGGATTATGGTATACATGCAATAGATTTGGGCATAAGGCTAATGAATGCAGATCTAGAAAGGAAAGAAGTGATCTTGTTCAAAAGGGTGTCACATGTCACAAATGTAACAAACTTGGACACATAGCAAGGTTTTGTAGAAGCAAGAATGTGAAACCCTCTGTTTCACTAAAGAATAATGATCCGACAAAGAGTGTGGATCCGGTGGAGATGAAAAATATTTGGAAGAAGAAAGAAGAGAGTGAAGTGAAGAATGAGTCTATGCTAGCTCCTAGTGTAGATGTTTCCTCTGAAAACTAGATCAAGAGCTTTGGTGCAGGGAGAGTTTTAACATAAAATCTTTAAGCCCCTACCAAAGATATGGTGTTGATTCTTTCAACACATGATATAAGATGTAAGTTGGCATGTTTGACCTATTAGTGAAATCGTCTATGAAGAATATTTTGTTGTGGTGATTTACAAAGTATTTGAAGGTTCCTGTAATGAAACAATTAGTGTTTGTCAACTTTTGACCTAACTTTGAATAAATTTTAGTTCATTCAAAATATGTTTTCACATATGAAAAGTTCATTTGTGATCGAGTATTCAAAGAGTGAAGAGAAAAGAAGAGGCAAATTGAAGCAATTCTAAATTATCGCAAGAAACCCTAACTAACAAAGGATTTAAAGGTATTTATAGTCTCTTGCTTAAACCTAATTTTAGAAGTTGTTAAAATGTCTATTCCTCAAGTAGTTGATGTTGTGGATCAACCAAGACCCAAATTTAAGAAGCGCTTGGATAAATCCCTGGTGACAGATCTGGAAGGCACTTTTTTGCATATTCCTTATGGTGTCTTGCATACTGAGGATGTGAGAATTTATATTCATGCAAAGTTGGATGAGTAAAATCATTCAAAGTTGGGATAATTTTGGGTGAATGAGCTAATAGGTGAAGATTTTGAATTGAAACCAGAACATGGAAGTTTGACAGAGAATAAATTAGATGTGTGGAACAATTTACCTATTTTGTGTTATGTGGATGAATTGATTAGATATGTGTACAAAAGAATTCAAGAGATTTATTTTTTTAGACCAACCATACATGATCAACACAGAAGCTATTAGGGTTGTGACAGGGTTATGCTCAACCAGACCAGTTTTGGCTCTTAAATCTATGAAGAATGAAGTGGTGATGAAGTTAACTAGTGCAAAATTTGATAAACATGCCTTGATATAAAAATATATAGAAGACCTTGTAGTAAAGTATGCATCTATGATGATAGGGTATAAGGTTTGCTTCATGAATAGGGAAAAATCTGTTTCTCCTACAACAAGCAATATTGCATATGAAATGGTGAAGAAAGGCTTGGATTTTGACCTATGTGAATTGTTAAAGAAATAGTTAGAAAATATTTAGAAGACCAAATATTCTTGGTACCCCTTTCGATATGGTACCTTGATTATATGATTACTATTTTACTTTCTTAGAGAAGTACCTGACACAAAGAACATTGTGTGGTTGAGTGATGTTCCAGTTGTTACACAAATAAGAGACCACTTGAGAAGATTGGGTGATGCAGATGCTCATAAGATTGCTTTGTGGGGTTCCTTTAAAATTTTCCAAGAGAACATGCAAGCTAGATTAAGGATTCCTAAGAGTGTTGTTGAGAAGTATAAAAATGACATTATCTTCATAGTCAACAAAGATTGTTGCATCATGGAATTTGTTGAACCTAGGACAATGTGGGTTCCTGCAATGGGATATGAGGTAGTAGAGGATGTGATTACTAGTCTAGCATAACATATGTTGAGTATGCCTAGAGATCCTAAAGAAGGAAGATATGGCACATATGAAGAAAAATCTAGTATGTAATACATATGGAGCAAAAGAAGAAGGCGATCAAGAAATTTTTTGAGAAGATGAAGGCACAAGTAGGGGAAATGATGGGTCTACCAAAGGGCCTTGTGGAGAAATCCAAAGCCATATCCAGTCCCCTCAAAGGTTCCCCTAGTAATATAAGGTCAAGTAGGACCTCTACCCCCTCTCCAGTTTCTCCTAAGTCCTCTAGGACTAAATCTATTGTTGGAGCTAAGAGGAAAGAGTCAACCAGTGCCCTTGTGAAAGAACATAATGCTCCACATAGAGAAAAGAAAAATCTACTAGAAAAAGGCACATCAGTAGTGGTGAGGAAGAAGAAGAGGAAGGATCATAGTTGATCCAAAAGGGGAAATCAGATGTCTCTTAAGTAGAGACAAGCGCAAAGAAAAACTAAGTAGATATTGTTGATACTAATAGTGAAGAGGAAGTCAAGAAGAAAAAGGAAGCATTTAAAATACATGTGAGGGAGAAGAAGTCTAGAAAGGAAGAAAATCCAATTGAAGCTAAGGGGAAGAAGAAAGAAAAATCCCCTCTAGAAAGAAAACATAGCCCTCTACATGACGAGATGCTCTATTTAATGGTAGTGCTGAGCACAAAATGTTGGAAGAAATTGCCAAAATGTATTTAGGTTTTGATGAAGTAGACAAGGCTACAATAGAGGAAGCAATAGTGAAGTACATGGTAACTTTTTGTACTAGCTTAGCACAAATTGAAGATCAGTTACTAGATGATTTGAAGAATGTTTTGAGTCTAAGAAGATAAGAGGCAATAGATGAGGATGCCAAAATAAGGGAGTATGCTCTAGTGAAGAGTGGTTCTTCTCTTATGAAGAAGATAAAGCTAGATTGGCATAATTGTATAGTAGAGAGTTTAGTACAAAACAAAGAGTTAGTACCCTGATGATTAGGGATAAGGAAAATGTAGAGCGGATGAAAAGTGAGACATTTCAAAAGTTAGAAGAACTAGCTAAAGATTTAAGTGTGTATTCGGATAGTGGAAGTGAATGTAATATGACACAATTGTTCTAAAAGTTAATGAGCCTATTAAGCATGCACCAAAACATGAGCCTACACACGAGGACATTCAAGAAGATGTGATAATAGAAAATTCCCCTCCAGATGTGGAGAACATGGTTGTAGAGGAACAAGAGAAAAAGAAAGAAGACATCCTAGAGAAGGATGAAGCACAAAATGAACAAAATCTGCCCTCTCTGAATGAGAAAACTGAGCAAAGAAGAGAAGAGGACACTTAAAAGGTCTCAAAAAAACTAGAGGCACAAAACACTAAAGAACAACCTCCTCTGGAAGATAATGAGAAGTCTGAAGAAGAGAAGAAGACTACAGGGGGAAGAGTATGAAAGTGTTGAAAAGGAGAAGAGTGAGGATAAAGAAGAGGGAAGCACAAAATTTGTTTGGTGAATCCTCTAGTGATTCAATCAAAGGCTTATTGGACATGCAGTTGCAATTTGAACCTATTGTATCAACAAAATTGCTACAACTTCCTATGCTCAAGTGGAAATTAAAAAAAAATCTCCCTTGCAGAAACTTCAACTTGGTGATGTATTTCATGCTTCTGCAAGGAAGGAGATATTGTCCACTCACCAAAAGAGCATAGAATTGATCGAAGAAGTAGTCAAAGTGTTGCAAGAAGGAATCCATAGAGCTACTATTGATGAGTCTTTATCTGGTGTAGTGAAACTAAAGCTACTATTAGATTCTTTCAAAGACTACTCTACTGGAAATTTAGATTGGAAAAAGAATTGAAAAGAAGGTCAATGACAAAAGATTGACCGAAATATCTAACAAGTGCAGTATTGCACATTTCAAGATACAAGGAAATCTGAAATATGTGGAAAAGTGTTTAGATGGAGCATGAATCTTGTTTCAATTTTGTCTAAAATAGTCAAATTCTACCAAGAGAATTAAGGATCAGATGGACTCAATTGAGTCATAGATTACTCAAGCCTCCAAAGTCTATGATCCAATTAATGAAATAGATGGTGCTACAAGGACCACAATAGAAAAATTGCATTAACAATTTTTCTAGTTGCAGGGTGAACCCACAAAAGTGGTTTACAATTGGAGTGAGGAAGAAAAAGTTGAAAAAATTGACCCCATGCCAAAAAATTTCCTTTTTGGGGTTTGAATGAACCTAAAGAGGGTTCGAATGAACATGGGTTCGAGTGAACCCATTTAATTAACTTCCCACCATTCTCGCAAAAAAACCTAAAGGAAACCCTTTTTGCTCCCCCTCAGGTGGTAAAAAATTCTAGAATTTTATGTTTTGAAGCTCGGGTTGAGGATGAAAATGGAGGAGACTTCACAAACCCAACTAGATGATGGTAGTCCTTGAATTGAGCTATCCAACGAATATGATTTTAATATATTTTGGTTTTATTAAGTATTTGCTTTTTTAGTTTAATTAAACATAGGTTATTCACCGAAAATCAAGCTCTATGTTCTACACATGTGGAAAAATAGCAGATTATCAAAATAAAATTTAAAAAAATATGTTTAGGCTGGGTATTGATGTCCTTGATCCATTAAATTTTTTTTTTGAATTTCAATACATACAAATTTTTTTATGTTGTATACAGTCTGCCTATGTTTGAATTGTAATTGGTTTGACTTCGAAACTTGATTAAGGAAAAAATATTTAATAAAACACTATGAAACCAAATGAAAGTAATAGATATCGTAGTTACAAATCTAAATTCAAAAAAATTAGAATTTAATCCTTCATACAAAAAAGTTATGTTGTATACAGTGAGCCTCACTCCTTAAAAATGCTATTTAAAAAAAAAAGATAGTTTTCAAAGGAGATGGAAAAAGAAGTGCAATCTGATTCCAATTATTTTGAAAACAATATATTTATAATCTATAGACAAAATTTCACAAAGCATTAGTTTGCATCATCTTCAAATTCCTCATGGTTTAGCCGCTAGAGGAGCCCGAAAGTGAAGATTTAGTTATAAAAAATCAGTTCAGTGTCTAGTTTGCCTAAAAATTGTAAACCAGTATTGTGGGATCACCCTGCAAGAATAGAAAGAAAAGATAATCATACAGTACTATCAACTGAGGGATCTGGAAAGTGCAAGACTTACCTCCTTAACTGGTGTAGTAGTACATGAAAAGAATTTGGCACAAAATAACCCGATACCCAGTTCATCGGATGAAGGAGATGACCTCCTTATGCAAATTGAAAGTTAGAGCAGCATGCTTACCTTCACTAAGAAGGACTGGGAGGCACACCTTGTAAAATTGAAGGTGTCTTACAAGAATAATTTCCCCTCCTCTAGTTGATTATGTACATTTTTATTTTATTTATGTAGTTTCATATTTCTTTGTACATATGTGAAAGTAGTAGACAATGTTGCAATACATTTATTTATCATTATTGATGGATAACCTTATAAGGGGGAGCTATTCTCATATGTACATATCTATGCCTAAAAATCGTTGGAAGTGTTAAATATTGGAGTGAAACAATAAGGGGGGGAATAGTTGAGATAGTTTACAAAGTTTGATATTGAGAGCCCTTTGCCCTTGATTTCAAAGGGGGAGAATAGTTTGGGCATGTTGCCATTAATGATAAAGGGGGAGATTGTTGGAAGTTTGTAATTGAGAAGATTGGTGGATGTATGACAAATGATGATATTGTGGTATTGTCATTGATGTCAACATTGTTGTAGTATCAACATTGATGTAGTGTTGGTGTCTAATGAGTATGATTGAATTTAGTGATGTCAACCCATTATATAGATGCAACTTTGTTGGTCTAGAACAAATCAAACATTTTGCAGAATTGCCTAAGTCCCATAGTACATTTTTCAATATATAGTGAGCTTGTTTTGTGGTCCTCATTGCTCTACTATGAAGAATCTAGTTATGTAGTTATGAGGTAATTTTGGTGAATTTTGGAGGAATATGAATCCAAGGTTTCACATCTTGAAGCCCTCCACAGTTGAAGTTGAAATTGATAGAGTATCATTGTAGATATGACATAGTTACAGTGTCAGAGTACCTATTTAGAATGCTTCACATTCCACCGCGGATGTATGTATGTCTATGTGGTTTCGAGGGAGTGTTTACAGATGTCAAAAGTGTATTTTTTCCAATTAGTAAGTGCTTTGGAGGTATTTGTGTCGAATTGTGGATGAACAATTGGTTCATTCCATTGTTTCTTCACTAGCAATGCCGACCTAAAGGGTTTGAGGTTGTGCAGAGTTAAAAGTAATTTTGGATCAAACTTATGGAAATAATTATAGGTCCTTGTTGACCTATTTTGATGTGTCACACATTTTGTATTATTCTGTGAAATGTGTGTGGTTGAGTTTTGAGCTGACAGATTGAGGTATTGCATGATACATCTAATTAGGCCAACCTAATTGATGTTATAGGTGATTGTGAATGTAATGTGCATATAAATAAAAGTTCATTTTGGTGTTGAAGATATATGAGTGATGGATGATAAGTGTGTGAATGTGATATGAAAATGACTTGAAGTGTGGTTCAAATGTAATATGACAGAGCAGAGTATGATAACTATGAATCATGAAGTGTGTTAAGTTAGTTTACAAAGCCTAATTGGAACTATCTCTAGCATATTATAGATTTATTATTTTAGTTCAAATATCTAGCAGTGAGCCACCCTCTTTTCTATCCTGACAACGAGCCATTTATTTTATTCTCTAGACAGTGAGTCCACTTGGTAGTGAGCCATTCTATAATATCTTATGATCGGTTAATAATATACTATGAGCTAATCCTCACCAAGGTTTTTCCCTTTTTGGGTTTTCCACATGTAAATCTGGTGTTTTTGTGTTCTTTGATGTGATGTGTGCTTTCTATGTTCCTTTCCATTACTAAAAAGTTAATGTGATGCATCAATTGAATGAATTTTTAAGGTTGTTGATAAGGCTAATGAATTTTAGTGAATGTTGATTCACCCCTCTCTCAATATTCTAGGTGTTCAACGAAATCCCTATGTCTACTTTATCTATATCTCCTCCTCTAGGCCTCCATGAAGAAAATCACTCACTATGTCCATCTAGTGAACCTCCCATTGATGTCTTGTAGTGATATGAAGTGTGAGTCAAATAAAATTCATCTTTACAACATATACAAAGGCCTTAAAGTAATCAACACTAGAGGAACCTAAACAAAACCCTTTGCAACTAACTATGTCTTATGCTAATTGATAAGGCTCATTTATGTCCCATTTATCCCATTTTTTATATGAACTAACAAAATGTATGCAAACATGAACAAAAATTTACATAACACATGACATGCTGCTTGAATGATGAAATGTTGCAATAATCTTGATAATTCTACTCTTGACTACTCTTGAATGGTTTTAGGACACATGATTTGCTTAATCAAATTCACTAGGTGTGCTGCTTATTTCAATTGTTGAAAATGACTTGTATTTGTATGCAATTCTTCTAATTTCCTAAATATTAAATGTCGATAGCTTACAATTGAAATTGGAAATTCAAATAATAAATTATCGACACCAACATACTCAAATCTGGAGCCAAAACTGCTAGCCTAGGGCATAGGGTGCCCTAAACTAGATTCTTGCATTTTAGGGATCAAAAATGTCGAGGGAAAAATATTAAATGCATAGTTTTATTTCCCATATTTTATTTTCCAAGAAATGCTTATAAAATGGAAAACTAATGCATAGTTAGGTCCAAGAATATAAGGGGTAGCTAAATCTAATGTGAAATTATCAAGAGTGACAATTTTTGATGCTACATGAGGAAATATATTTTTGTGTTGAGGATGAATCACAATTGAAGAGGATGTAAGAAGGGATCCTTGCACCCTTGGAGAAGATGCGCTAGCTGGAAGTCAAAAATTGAATGCGGGGTGGATTAGAATCAAATCTTCCATAGTTTCTGGAGAGAATGAGTGCAATGAGAGATATCAAACATCTCAAACTATATAATTTTACAATGCTGAGTTGGATATGTTGCTTGGAAAATCTCAGGTACCTCTATTTAGAGGATTGTCAATGCAGTAATTACCTAGAATTACAAGCAATGCCCAATCTAGAGAGTTTGCAGTTGTATGCAAACAAGAGGTGTAGAGAATTGCCAAAAGTGTATGGAAGGTCTGGAGGGTTTCCACACTTTCGCTTCCTTTATATAGATGATTTCTCTTAATTGGAGGAGTTTCCAGAAATGGAGGATGGAATTTCATTATCAAATGTTTGAATGTAGGAACAATAAATAACTAGTTATTTGTCTATATGGGTTTCTGAATTGAGTTGTTTTTAGTTCTAATTATGATATTCAGATTTAATTGTGTGGTTTTTTAATCAAATTTATTGATTCATATTTCATAAATAATGGTTTGATAAAGAATGAATGGTCTATATAAAACTTGTTGCATTTAGGTGATGTTCATATGGGTGAAGTATTGAGACTTCTTAGGGGTAGTTCATCCTAGTACTACTCCAACTCAAACCTATTTATTTAAAATAATTACTTGTTTAAATTTTTCCCATAATATATATTATTGTAAAGTTATGTTATTTTTGTTCAATAGAATTTAAACTTATATCAACTTCAAAAATAAAAACCTATAAACATGAATTTTATTCAAAAATTTAAATGTATAAATTAATTTTCTCTCGTGAAACAATTAAAAAAGTATATTAGTTTTAATTCATTTTATGATTCAATTATAAATTTATACTAATAGTGAATTTAATTGTTGAATCATTTATCTATTACATTCATGAGCTAATTTTATATTGGTGTTGTCGTAGATTTCCATTAAATTAATATTGTTACGATGGTGAGAAGTCTGTAGAATTACAAATTAACAGCGGAGTGCTTGAGATGCAAAATGTTCAAAACTTCAGATTTTAGAGACTATAATCGTTTCAAATGTAGTAAATGGTCTTTCTAAAAGCAAATTTCAGGGGATCACGAAAAATAAAAATAAAAAAATCAAGCGGTAAGTAAAATAAGTGGAGGGAAGATTCTTTTAAGTACTGTATATTAAATTGAAAACAAGTTATGTCGAAATCTTGTCATTAGGGGGTGTAGCTCATATGGTAGAGCGCTCGCTTCGCATGCGAGAGGCACGGGGCTCGATTCCCCGCACCTCCACAGTATATTTACCTTGATTTGCTAACACTTCATATTTATGTTTGCCTACAGATATCTAAAGCCTTCTTTTGGCGAGCTCATACAATTAGTTTATTTAGACTGTAGTTTCGATTTTAAGTGACCGTGAAAAGTGTATACTTGTGTAGGTGACATTTAATATATATGTGTCAAATTATATTCTTATTAAGAAACAAGTATCAAATTAGAAAAAAATATGGTATATATTTTGTATATATTTATGTAAATGATGTTGTTTATATAACAAAAGTATCATTTGAAAAGTGATAGCTTCAAAGCAATTGTTTTTATTAAAAAACAATTACTTTTTATTTCTTTATAATTTTATTTCCATTTTAATATTTAAAAAATAATTTACAATGAATCAAAAAATATATATTTTTAAAAAATAACATTTTATTGATTTTAAGTATATTAATATAGAAACTTTGAACTAAACATGTTGTAAATTAAAAAAATTCTTTCATATTAATCTTCTAAATTTTAGAAACTTCCTATGTTGTTTTAAAAGGATTTTGAATATTTTTGATTTTAAGTTTATTAGAAACTTCCTTTTATATATAGTAATTTTAGAGATATGTTGTTTTAAAAAGATTTTGAATATTTTTTGATTTTAAGTTTATTAATTTAGAAACTTACTTATATGAAATATTAAATTTAGAATATTTATTTATATTTGATTTTCTAAATTTTATACAATAATTTTTATATCTAATATATTTTATTATTAATATATATAAAATAATTCTAACTTCAATACTAATTATAACCTTAATCTATATGCTATTTTTTTTTATCTTATATATAAAATAATCTTAACTTTAAATATGTATATATATATAATAATATATTAATTAATTTCTTTATATATATATATATAGATTATTTTTTAGATATGGTGCGATCGAGAATGCATTTTGAATTGGAGGAGAAAAAAAGGAAATATCAAAGAGAATATATAAGAGAATATAGAAGATGACGGCAGGAACAAATGACAGATGTTCAAAGGGAAGAGCAAAGAAGAAGACACAATGAAGCAAAAAGACAAAGATATGCTAGACGAAGGACAAAAATAGCAATATAAGAATTAGAAATGCAAAATAGAGAGCAAACAAATTTAACTAGAAATAGTCATCAACCAACAGTTGAACAAACATAAGCAAGACAACAACTTGATCCCGAAACAAGCGAGAGGCACAATCCTCTATCTAGTGTAAATATTGAATGGAATCTTCAAAATGAGAATTCAATTTCAGTAGAACGTGTACTCGAAACACCTCATCATGGAACTGAAGATGACATAAATGAAGTTGTGCAAGGAAACATACAAAACCCAAATGGAATGCTTCACATTGATTTCAAAAGATTTCAAATGCAATTTTGACATCAATTAGATAGCTTCAAAACACCAAACATATGTTATATTTCTCTTCTAATATGGATCCTGGGCCACAACCAAAAGAGCTTGCAAAATTGACTCAAGTAGAAGAAATGTTGATTGCACGTGTTAGCCCAAATTACAAGTTACCCATGAAATTGGAAGGTCATTATAAATATAGACACACAATAAGTTTTCTACAGAATGTGGAATATGTTTCAAAAGTTTTGCCACATTCAATAAGAGAGTTGCCAATCATCATTGTTCAAAGAAGGGATCAACGAGGCAAAAATTATAACTTCACAGTCAATAGGGATTGTGTGTATAGGGCATTCAAATATAAAGTAGATCATATAAATTTTTATTCAGATGTTAGAATTGATGAAAATGCTTTGAATGATTTATCAAGAAATTGTGATGAAAACATTTTCAACAAATTAAAAATAGTGCATATGGAATTTGATTTTGATTCAAATGAAATTATATTTGTGGGTCCAGTAATGGAGACAAATGAAGGAAATATAATTGAGCATACTACATCAATGGTTTCTATGCCACCTAATGCTTAAAGAGAAATGGAATTGATTCAGGCATGGGTTAATAATCCAGATGCAAATTCAACAACATTGATTGATTGACCGGGAATTGGTGCATCTCCTATCAATGAATATGTTACTTCAGGATTACTTGATATGGAATTACCAACATTATTCCCTAATGGTAGATGTGATTGGTTAGAACCACAAATGAGGCGAGTGCATCCACATGAATTTGTTAATCATTTATTGCAGTATAGGGATCATCGTTTTGGTCAGCATCCAAGATTTAGATATTTCATGATGAACATGATAATGAGACATTGTACATAAAATTTATCATCTATATTTGTAAAAAGAAGTTTTCACAATATGCCAATCACCATCAATGAGTTGCGTGAGCAATTGGAAAATATGCCACAATCCCATCTAGTTGATAGGTTAATGCGGTTTAGAGAATCATTAAGGGGTACAAGGTCATGTTGGACTAAATGTCGTGCAAAATTGACTGACATGCATCATCAAATAGGCTCTCCTAAAATATTCTTCACCTTGAGTGCAACAGATATGTATTGCCCTGATTTGTATGCATTTATGCTAGGAACACCGCCAGCTACTCCATGTGAGGCTCAAATTTGACAAAAAAAAAATGTTATTGACTATCCTCATATAGTCGCACACTACATGCACTTGAGACACTCAATGTTTAGAAGAGAAATTCTAGAAAAAGGAATGAATATTAAAGATTTTTGGTGTAGATATGAGTGGCAACATAGGGGCTCACCACATGTGCATGGATTCATATGGATACACAGAGCACCATATATGGACAACTTGGATTGGTCAAATGAAGAGCAACAAAAAAGTGTAGAAAGATATTTCCATTCTACTATTCAAGGATGGAATCCTATACAAGACCCACATCAACAAAACATACAGGCATGTTGAAAAAAATGTTAAACATATACATACAATATATGATGTAAAATATTTGTAGTTTACCATATAACTAATAAATTTGTTTGTATTTTCACTTGTAGGAATTCCAAAATTTCTCTCAACATCCATGTCTAAAAATACAAGACAAATAGCAGAGATAGATGATGATCATGACTATGAAGAGATACTAAACCGTGTAGAGCGACACACAGTGTGTAAGGAGGGTACATGCCTACGAAAAAAAAGAGGAACAATGGTTTGCAGGTAGCTATAAATTAATAAGTTGAAATGCTTTTATTTAAATGAAATTAATATAATTTGAAAGTACTAAACTACATTACTTGTTCATATTGATTTTATGTATAATGCTCCTTGGCCATTGAATTTGGAAGGATCCAAATTATATGAAGACATAGAAACAGGTGAAAGAAAATTTGAGCCAGCTAGGAATGATGATAAAGTAAACTCACATAATCACTACATATTGCAATTGTGGAGAGCCAATATAGATTGACAACCTATTCTTTCCAAGCATGTTGTAATCAAATATATTGCAAAGTATGCATCAAAAGAAATAAAAATCTCATAAACATACCAAAAGATGTTGATGCATCTTGCAAATATAGAAAATCCAGATGATTTGGCTGCAAGAGCATATAGAAGGTTTTTGACTGAGACCGTCATAGAAAGAGACATTGGAGCTCAAGAGACATGCCACATGCTACTTGAACTTCCATTTGTAGAGAAGTAGAAGGTTTTTCACTCTAAATGTGTCACGTGAGGTGTTGAAACTTATAAGTGTAAATGATGAAGAGAACAATGAAGAATAAAAAAAAATATTTCATTGAAGGTTATAAAAGAAGGCCTTTCTCTATGGAAGGTGTTATATTTATTGATGCAACTAGATCATGGATATATAATCCTAAAAGAAGAAGAGATAAAAAATGGGAGCCAAGACAAAAAGTAGCTATTGTTAGAGTATTTCCTAGGTTTATATCCATTCCTTCATGCGAGCTAGATAAATGGATTGATTTTTGTTATTCAAAACTATTGTTGTACAAACCTTTTCATGATGTGGAAAGAGATATTGGTCATGATAATGATTCCATAATAGAGAAATGGGAGTCATTCGATTATAAACCTTGGCATGTGGAACAAATAAAAACTATAGAAAATGATGAAAACATCAGTGATTCTGATACTGAAGACAATGAATCTATTCAAAGAAATACCAAAGAGCATGAATGGGAAATAATATCTAGACTACATCATGGTCAAAATATTCAAGTTTCTGAAATAGATATGTTGGGAAGGAGAGATATTGATAGACATACATATTGGTGTAATGAATATCAACATGAAATGTACACAAGTCAAGAAATGAATTTCATTAGTAGCATGAGAGAACATGGGTGTCTCATACATGATGATATACCACATTGCATGAACTACACTACCCTCAGTGACAAACAAAAAAAGGCACTCAACATAATCATGACACACTACCATAATAGTCAAAATATATCACCCTTGTTCATGATAATTCAAGGAATGACAGGGATAGGAAAGTCATATCTAATTAGATCTATTAGTCAAGATCTTGAAAATTAAAAAAATCCAGGTTGTTCTCCTCTTCTATTACTTGCACCAACTGGATTTGCACCATTCAGCATAGGAGCATCCACAGTTCATTCAAAACTGTGAATCCTGATAAGAGATTTTTCTCAATTGGAAGGAGCAAGACTGACAAGTTTTCAAGAAGAAATAGCACACATCAAGTACATTTTGATTGATGAAATGAGCTTCATTGGTCAAAAATTTCTAGAGAACATAGATTCTTGACTCCGAAAAGCATTCCCACAAAATGCAAATGTTAACTTTGCAGGTATACACATGATTATGATTAACAAAAATGACTATTTTATATTCTAATACAAATAATTCACGTTATGAAATTCCTATAGATATGAAGGTATATAGTATTGATAAAACAATTCATTGTTTATCTTTTACGTATATCTATGATTTTGGTTGGAGATTTGGGCCAATTGCCTCATGTTAATGATATACCGACATATGAAAAAAATAGAAGAGCTAAGTTTCTATGGGAAGAATTCAAAATTGTGGTTACTTTAGATAAAGTATTTAGACAAGATGGAGTAAACATCCACCAACAAAGATTTCATCAATTTTGACAAATCTTAGAGATGCAAACCCAACAATTGATGATTGGAAATTGCTTATGAAAAGAACCACTATTACCATTGGTGTAGCAAGCAATGAGGAGTTTGAAAATTGTGTTCATTTGTTCTCAACAAATGATAATGTTCATAACCATAACAAAAATATGCTATACTCATTGAAGCATCCTATTACATGTAGTGTTGCAACAAAATCAGGAAGTATTAATGCAGCAGAAGGATGCTCAAATGATGAGCTTGATCTGGAATTATTGATCAGTAAGGATGCTAGGGTAATGTTGACTTCGAATCTTTGGATACAAGTAGGTCTTGTAAATGGAGCTCTAGGATATTAGAAATATTGTATACAAACTTGGAAGTGGTCCACCAGAACCACCAACATATGTAATGGTTGAGTTTGATAGCTATTCAGGAATACCATTTGATTACTATAATCCAAAAGCAATTCCAATTATAGCAATATAGAGGGGGAGGACAATCCAAATTCCATTAAGATTGGATTGGGCATTGACAATTCACCAATCATAGGGTTTGACTCTTTCAAAAGCCACTATTGATATTGGACCAAGAGAAAGAACAAGATTGACATTTTTTGCCATATCTCATGTAAAGTCTCTAGATGGCCTAAGAATTATGCCACCATTCACATATGACTATTATGAGAAAATGAAAAAGGGTAGACAACTTGCCAAGAGAAAGGCTGAAGAAAATAGATTGAAAATTTTAGAAGATAATTGATGTAATATATTTTCTTCAATTTTGTTTCAATGAGTATACTCAAATTTCTAAATGTAATATATTAATATGATTTTTAGTTTTATGCTACTTTCAATTCTTCTATGTTTAATGCATTGAAAATTAAACAAATACATGTTCCTAATGTAACACAATTATGATACTTTTCAAATGTTTCTAATGAGTTGTAGTAAATCTAAAGTTCATTTGGTATCCACGTGGATTCTTCATATTTC
>CM021105.1:578978829-579028134 GCA_007115665.2 Sequoiadendron giganteum
TATTCCCTAATGGTAGATGTGATTGGTTAGAACCACAAATGAGGCGAGTGCATCCACATGAATTTGTTAATCATTTATTGCAGTATAGGGATCATCGTTTTGGTCAGCATCCAAGATTTAGATATTTCATGATGAACATGATAATGAGACATTGTACATAAAATTTATCATCTATATTTGTAAAAAGAAGTTTTCACAATATGCCAATCACCATCAATGAGTTGCGTGAGCAATTGGAAAATATGCCACAATCCCATCTAGTTGATAGGTTAATGCGGTTTAGAGAATCATTAAGGGGTACAAGGTCATGTTGGACTAAATGTCGTGCAAAATTGACTGACATGCATCATCAAATAGGCTCTCCTAAAATATTCTTCACCTTGAGTGCAACAGATATGTATTGCCCTGATTTGTATGCATTTATGCTAGGAACACCGCCAGCTACTCCATGTGAGGCTCAAATTTGACAAAAAAAAAATGTTATTGACTATCCTCATATAGTCGCACACTACATGCACTTGAGACACTCAATGTTTAGAAGAGAAATTCTAGAAAAAGGAATGAATATTAAAGATTTTTGGTGTAGATATGAGTGGCAACATAGGGGCTCACCACATGTGCATGGATTCATATGGATACACAGAGCACCATATATGGACAACTTGGATTGGTCAAATGAAGAGCAACAAAAAAGTGTAGAAAGATATTTCCATTCTACTATTCAAGGATGGAATCCTATACAAGACCCACATCAACAAAACATACAGGCATGTTGAAAAAAATGTTAAACATATACATACAATATATGATGTAAAATATTTGTAGTTTACCATATAACTAATAAATTTGTTTGTATTTTCACTTGTAGGAATTCCAAAATTTCTCTCAACATCCATGTCTAAAAATACAAGACAAATAGCAGAGATAGATGATGATCATGACTATGAAGAGATACTAAACCGTGTAGAGCGACACACAGTGTGTAAGGAGGGTACATGCCTACGAAAAAAAAGAGGAACAATGGTTTGCAGGTAGCTATAAATTAATAAGTTGAAATGCTTTTATTTAAATGAAATTAATATAATTTGAAAGTACTAAACTACATTACTTGTTCATATTGATTTTATGTATAATGCTCCTTGGCCATTGAATTTGGAAGGATCCAAATTATATGAAGACATAGAAACAGGTGAAAGAAAATTTGAGCCAGCTAGGAATGATGATAAAGTAAACTCACATAATCACTACATATTGCAATTGTGGAGAGCCAATATAGATTGACAACCTATTCTTTCCAAGCATGTTGTAATCAAATATATTGCAAAGTATGCATCAAAAGAAATAAAAATCTCATAAACATACCAAAAGATGTTGATGCATCTTGCAAATATAGAAAATCCAGATGATTTGGCTGCAAGAGCATATAGAAGGTTTTTGACTGAGACCGTCATAGAAAGAGACATTGGAGCTCAAGAGACATGCCACATGCTACTTGAACTTCCATTTGTAGAGAAGTAGAAGGTTTTTCACTCTAAATGTGTCACGTGAGGTGTTGAAACTTATAAGTGTAAATGATGAAGAGAACAATGAAGAATAAAAAAAAATATTTCATTGAAGGTTATAAAAGAAGGCCTTTCTCTATGGAAGGTGTTATATTTATTGATGCAACTAGATCATGGATATATAATCCTAAAAGAAGAAGAGATAAAAAATGGGAGCCAAGACAAAAAGTAGCTATTGTTAGAGTATTTCCTAGGTTTATATCCATTCCTTCATGCGAGCTAGATAAATGGATTGATTTTTGTTATTCAAAACTATTGTTGTACAAACCTTTTCATGATGTGGAAAGAGATATTGGTCATGATAATGATTCCATAATAGAGAAATGGGAGTCATTCGATTATAAACCTTGGCATGTGGAACAAATAAAAACTATAGAAAATGATGAAAACATCAGTGATTCTGATACTGAAGACAATGAATCTATTCAAAGAAATACCAAAGAGCATGAATGGGAAATAATATCTAGACTACATCATGGTCAAAATATTCAAGTTTCTGAAATAGATATGTTGGGAAGGAGAGATATTGATAGACATACATATTGGTGTAATGAATATCAACATGAAATGTACACAAGTCAAGAAATGAATTTCATTAGTAGCATGAGAGAACATGGGTGTCTCATACATGATGATATACCACATTGCATGAACTACACTACCCTCAGTGACAAACAAAAAAAGGCACTCAACATAATCATGACACACTACCATAATAGTCAAAATATATCACCCTTGTTCATGATAATTCAAGGAATGACAGGGATAGGAAAGTCATATCTAATTAGATCTATTAGTCAAGATCTTGAAAATTAAAAAAATCCAGGTTGTTCTCCTCTTCTATTACTTGCACCAACTGGATTTGCACCATTCAGCATAGGAGCATCCACAGTTCATTCAAAACTGTGAATCCTGATAAGAGATTTTTCTCAATTGGAAGGAGCAAGACTGACAAGTTTTCAAGAAGAAATAGCACACATCAAGTACATTTTGATTGATGAAATGAGCTTCATTGGTCAAAAATTTCTAGAGAACATAGATTCTTGACTCCGAAAAGCATTCCCACAAAATGCAAATGTTAACTTTGCAGGTATACACATGATTATGATTAACAAAAATGACTATTTTATATTCTAATACAAATAATTCACGTTATGAAATTCCTATAGATATGAAGGTATATAGTATTGATAAAACAATTCATTGTTTATCTTTTACGTATATCTATGATTTTGGTTGGAGATTTGGGCCAATTGCCTCATGTTAATGATATACCGACATATGAAAAAAATAGAAGAGCTAAGTTTCTATGGGAAGAATTCAAAATTGTGGTTACTTTAGATAAAGTATTTAGACAAGATGGAGAAAGCATTCACCAACACAAATTTCATCAAATTTTGATAAATCTTAGAGATGCAAACCCAACAATTGATGATTGGAGATTACTTATGACAAGAACTTCTATTACCATTGATGCAACAAGAAATGAGGAGTTTTACAATGGTGTTCATTTTTTGTCAACAAATGATAATGTTCATAACCATAACAAAAAAAATGCTATACTCATTGAAGCATCCCGTTGCACGTAGTGTTGCAACAAAATTGGGAAGTATTAATGCAATAGAAGGGTGCTCAAATGATGAACTTGATCTAGAATTATTGATCAATAAGGATGCCAGGGTAATGTTGACTTCAAATCTTTGGATACAAGCAGGTCTTGTAAATGGAGCTTTAGGATATATTCAAAAGATTGTACAAACCTGGAAGTGGTCCACCGAAACCACTGACATATGTAATGGTTGAGTTTGACAACTATTTAGGAGTATCGTTTGATGACTATAATCTAAATACAATTCCAATTACAAAAATACGGAGGGGGAGGACAATCCAAATTCCATTAAGATTGGCTTGGGCATTGACAATTCACAATTCACAAGATTTGACTTTCAAAAGCCACTATTGATATTGGACCAAGAGAAAGAACAGGATTGACATTTGTCGCCATATCTCGTGTAAAGTCTCTAGATGGCCTAAGAATTATGCCACCATTTAGATATGAGCATTATGAGAAAATGAAAAAGGGTAGACAACTTGCCAAGAGAAAGGCTGAAGAAAATAGATTGAAAATTTTAGAAGATAATTGATGTAATATATTTTCTTCAATTTTGATTCAATTAGCATGCTCAAATTTCTAAATGTAATATATTTATATGATTTTTAGTTTTACACTAATTTTAATTCAATTCTATATTTAATGTATTGAAAATCAAACAAATAAATGTTCCTAATGTAACACAATTATGATACTTTTCAAATGTTTCTAATGAGTGAAGAATTCGTCATGTATTTACAACATTACAATGAAGTTTTATTTCCATAGTCTACATCTTATTTTACCTTTAACAGATTTTATTTAATTTGATATACTTTCAAAATGGCTATATGACTTATGGATATTACTTATATGATAAAATATGATACTTATGGATTTATGTATTAAAATATATGTTGCATAGTACAGAAGAAGCTTTTTATATATATTATAGATGGTTATATGGGTTTTAAATTACATTTATAACATGGATTAGGGTTAGAGTAAGGAATATTTTTAGAGTCCAATTATTGTTAATGTTTAATTAGGGTTAGTGTTAGAATTTAATAAGTGTTCATTTTGTGTTAGGGTTTCCTAAGGATTGAGTTTATGATTACGGTTCAATCAAGGTTCAATCAAAGTTAGGGCATAATTAATAGTTTTATTACTTTTTAGTACTTCAAATATATATAAACTAGCATACATATATTAAATATTAATATATGTAAAATAAGTCGAGAGTTATCCTTCTCGAGGCATCTATTCCACTGAGAAAAAGTGATGAAAATAGACACGCCGAAAAAGATAACTCTCGGCGTATTTTACATATATTAATATTTAATATATGTATGCTAGTAGTATTATATTTAATATCAATTTTCACCTTAGTAAAGTCACAATAAAGGGTAGAAAATTCAAAAATTCAATGGACCAATAAAATCATATTATCATTATACTTACTACTAGTTGCACCTTGGTGCGCAATGGGTACACAAAAGAGGTGTGGAAGGAAAATTAGGAAAAAATATGGTATATATTTTGTATATATTTATGTAAATGATGTTTTTTGTGTAACAAAGGTCTCACTTGAGAAGTGATAGCTTCAAATCAACTATGCATCCACTTAGAAGGATCCAAATATGATTGAAACAAAATTCAAAGCATTTATGCATCAACTTAGATAGATCTAGAAATGATTGACACAAAACCTTCTAAGCAAGAAGATAATCAAACACCATTACCAATAGGCTCATGGTATGCTTGAAATAGGGAAAGAGGGAGACATGGGAAGAGACATGGGTAGAAATCAAGAGAGATAGAGGGGGAGAGCGAGAAATAGGGGTAAGGAGATAGAGATAGAGATGAAGATAAAGATAGAGATGAAGAAGGAGAAGGAGAGAGATATTGAGAAGAGAGGGAGAGATAAAGAGAAAGAGAGAGAGGGAGAGAATGAGAGAGGAAGAAATGGAAAGATGAGGATAGATCTATAGGAATTGATATGTAAAGAGAGGGAGAGAGAGAGAGGGAGAAAGGCAAAGATAATTAGAGATAGATAGAGATGGAAAGGAAAAGATAATGAGTTATAGAGGTATAGGAAAATGGAGAGGGAAAGAGAGAGAGGGATATATGGAGAGAGATAGAGAGACAAATATAATTATATACAGAGGTCTAAGAAGAGGGAGAAGGGGAGAGAGGGAAAGAGATGAATTGATAGAGAGAGGGAGACATATCTAGAGACAAAGGGGGAGAGATGAAGATAGGTGTAGAGACAAAGGTAAAGGGAGAGAGCAAGAGGGAGATAAATAGATATAAAGAGGGAGAGGGAGAGGGATAGATAAATATAGAGAGATGTGGAGATAAAGAGGATGAGATAGAGAGATAGGGGATAAAGAGGAAAGGGGAGAGGGAGAGATAGAGATATAGATGGTGAGATAGAGTGATAGAGAGATAGAGATATAAGGAGATATAGAGGGGGAGAGGGAGAGAGAGATAAAGAGATAATGGGGAAAAATTAGAGATAAACAAATAAAGGAAAGAGGGAGATAGAGAGAAACATGGGGAGATAGAGAAAGGGAGAGATGTAGAGATAAAGATATATATTGGGATAGGGAGGTAGAGATTGAGAGAGGAGATAGAGACGGGGAGAGAAAAGGGAGAGATATAGGTAGAGGGAGGGAGAGAGAGAGAAGAGGGGGAGATGGAGAGATAGGTAGAGGGAGAGGGAGATAGAGAGAAGAGGGTGGGAGAGAGATATATAGGTATACAAGGAGAGAGAGAAGATGGGGGAGAGAGTGAGAGATATAGATAGAGGGTGATATAGAGAGATAGAGAGGGATATGGAAAGAGATAAAGAAATAGGGAGAAAGATAAAGAGATAGGGAGATAGAAGCAGAGAAAGATATGAATAGAAAGAGATAGAGAGGAGTGAGAGGTACAATAAGAGAGTGAGGAGAGGGGGAGAGAGGGAGTGATATGATAGAGGGATATATAGAGAAATAGAGAGGGATATGGGGAGAGATACAAAGAGGTAGGGAGATAGAGGTAGAGAGATATGAATAGAAAGAAATAGAAAGAGGAGTGAGATGGAGATAGAGAGATAGAGGGAGAGAGGAAGAGCTAGAAAAATAGATAGAGGTGGAGGGAGATATAAAGATAGGGAGATAATGAGGACAAGGTAGAGAGATAGGGAGATAGAGAGGGAGGGGAGAGGGAGAGATAGAGAGATATATAGATAGATTTATAGAGAGAGATATTGTATACATCTAAAAATGGTCTAGATAATCTAATTAATTAAATACAATTTATTTGATTAATTAACCTTTAATTCTTTTACTATTAAATAAATAGAAATATTTATTTACATAGTTCACTTTTATATCTTTATTATATAATTTCTTCCTAATTAGATAAACAAATTTAATACTTTGTTTTTATTTAATTATCATTATTTATTTTTTCTATCAATTATCATGTTTCTTCTATATTTATTTAATAAACATTGACTTTTAAAGTTTGTTTTATTAAATTAAATATCCTCTTTCCTAAATTGAATTTCTACAGCTAATCATATCTACCTACCAAACTAGATATGATATGTGTAATTAATTCATCTCAACCCTCACGGGAAAATTTGGAGACAAATTCGAGACAAATTTGTAAGCCAAATCCTTCATCTTCTTCCATGAATTCTTCCTATCATCTGGTCAAGTATTTTTGTGGGGAGGAACAATATTCATAATCAACTCCAATCCTTCTTCCTTCACCATTGAATCCTCAAGATGGGATCCAGACCTTTGCTTTGCTGCCTCTTCACAAATCTGCTATCGGGAATCTATAAATACAACCCCTCTTTATAGGAAAAGGATCCCAATTTTGTGCAATCTTACTCTACATAAATATCATTAGAGAAATCAAGCATTAGATAAATAGCAATAACAAATAATTTTAGAGTAGCAATCATAATCATGGCTCTAATTTAGCTGCATCAATAGTTTCTTTTATCATTTTCATGTCAATTTAGTTACAGTATCATCACCATATCATTTAACAATCATCATATAGGATTATATTCTTTCATTTAAGCAACATCTCATTCTCTAGATTAGCATTTTAATAGTCATAATGCTTACAAAATCTGAGAGCCCTATGATTTAATAAATCTTTGGAGATAGAGAGCAATATGATATTTTAAGGAGTTTTATTGTTTTAATTAGATTAATATCTTACGAATTATCTTGATATAATGTCTTATTAAGAAGTGTTTAATTGGTTACTTATTTACTTATTCCACACTTACATTTTGGTGCCCACCGTGGGGCTCGAACCCACGTTTTAAACATTTATTTTTGAAAAGTATTCTCATAGGATTTTGACATGATTGTTTTAGAGCGATCGAGAGATCCTACGACGCATACGATAGATACTATAGTGTGTTCACCAACTATTCCGACCACATCATCAAACTATTATAGCACGTTTAACAATTGTTCCAACGCATCAAATTTTCTATGTCAACAACTAGGGGGTTTTGCTTTCGACGCATAGACCTATTGTTTTAGCACATATATCAATTTATATAGTGCATATGAATTACAGTTTAGCACATTTAAATTCTATTTTGGTGCATCTAACCATTATTGTGGCGCATCTGATTACTTTTGCAAAAATTTAAAAATTAGAAATCTAATCACTGTTTTCTGTGTTCCAAGTACAAAATACGCTTGTCAAAGACAGTGGCTGGAAAACATATGCCGGTCAAAGATAAAACTCACAAAACAAAAATAACTAATGATGTTTGTAGGGATTTAATCTCTTTTATTTTATTTTTCCTTTGTTAAAATAGTGCATCTAGATTAATTAAAGAAATAGTTTGAACCACATGTTTTTTGTGTCTCGAAAGAAATAGGACTATGCTCTCCCCTTAACTGGGTTATTAGATTGCTAGACTTGGTATTTACACTTTTATTAAATCCTTTAGAAGGCCTGCCATAATGGGAAAGAGTACTCACCCTATGGGAACGACCTAAGTGGGAACAACCAAAGCCAGGTTTCCCAACCCACTATAATCAAAAGTGAATTTGGGGAAACCCACAATTCAATGGAAGTGTGCAAGATGACCATCCCCAAAATATTTTTTCTAAAGATTGGGAGGTCTCTTGATGGAGTTTATCAATTTCTATTCCGAACAGATACCCTATCTGCGAACTTTTGTGTAGAATCCAACTATGTCAGTTTTCGAGCACTACTTATATCACGGTTCAAGGGGAGGGAAGAATCTGCCCCCAAGATACTCACCATACAACTATCAGAAACCCTGGCCAAAAGTGGAGGATTCGACTTTAGCTAAGACTCGAGAAAGGAAAAAACACAGGCACCCTCTAGGGGGTGACAAGCCTATGTGAGTTGACATAGTTGCAAGCTGTGGGCTATGATATTTTAAGTGACCTAATTGAGATAGAAAAGTTCTTGAACTATTTGTTTTTGTGCCAAACCTGTGGAAATGAAAGAATCGAACTAGATTCTAGAACACTCACTATATGTTTAATGCATAGGATCTGAAACAAACTGTTTACAATTTGGTTGTATTGTGTGAAGTCATTTTTGAAGGAATCATCCCAATAGATTGTCAAAATCTGAGATTTATAAGAAAAACACTCACCTACTATCTTCACTGGTTAGAAAATCAAACCCTGGAATTAATCATCATACTAAGAAAAACCAGAACAAACAAAAAAACTGTGAACATCCAGACAACTTCTAGTTTAGCGCATATACAGTCTATTTTAGTGTGTACACCTAGTCTTTTAGCGCATGCACAGTCTGTTTTAGCACTTTGACCACCTGTTATAACACATCCATAGTCTGTTTTAGCACGTGCAACCACTGTTTTAGCACATCTATCTTATCTTACATGGCGTCTGCATAGTTTTTCATCATTATTCACCAGTATCTTAGCACATCGACAATCTATTTTAGTGAATATACCATGTTTGAAAGTGCATACACCATATCTTCTAGCGGGTACATAGTCTGTTTTAGCGCATTGAATATCTGTTATAACGCATCCAAAAAACAAGAAAGCAAAGAGCTATTTAAAATTGGTATCAGACTGATAACATCAAAAATCGAGATTTTTGATAGAGCAAAAAAATTTCCCCAACACAACAGTGTCTTAAACTTGGAAATATAGGACTCACAAGTCAAAATTTATTAAATTAAACCAAGATCTTGCAACCTTAAGGTGTCTAAAATATCACACAAATTTTGGATTATTATGTCAAGTTTCTTTATCAGGATTTTGTCATCCCACAATCGAGAAACAAAACAAAATAATCAGATTTTTAGCTTAGTCTCATCAATAGAATTTATCATTCTATTCGACTTAAGTTAATACCTTGACACTCATCCAAACAAAAAGATCAAAGTTAAGTGAGAAGAACAAACACTTGTATGCCAATTTTGATGAGGTTACAAAGACATAACCTTAGAGAAAAGGAAATTGAAGCACAAAACACAATGGCTAAAGAAAATCCTTGGAGGATACTCCACCAAAATGACACCAATGAATTAACCCTTGGAGGACATCCAAACAACACAACAAGATCCAAATTTCCATAAATTTATGGAGAAAGTCTTAGAACAAGATATGGAAAAATACCTTTTGATGCTAGCCAAACTAGGTGCAAAACTTCCAAAATACTTTGATATCAATCGATTAAAAGAGACACCTAGAGACACCTAGAGAAACCAAAACCGAAACACAAAACACACAAAAAATAGGTCAAGTGGTTTCCCTAACACATCAAATGAAAAAATTGCAACAAAAACTTCAAGATAGGCAAAAGGGAAACACTAAAAGATACTCACTACAAGAAATTTGTCCTCATCCTTTTGATCCAAGTGTGGACATGATACCACTTCCTAGACATTGTGAATTCCCAAAAATGACAAGTATAATGGTAAAATAGATCTAATTGACCACGTGAGGGAATTCAGAGCCATGAGTTTAGAATTTGCACAAGAGGAAACCTATCTAATGAGATTATTTCCAAGGAGCCTAGGAGGTCAATGTATGGAATGGTTCCCTAAACTACAACAAAGGATTCAAACTTTTGAAGAACTAGTCAACAGGTTTATCTCATAATTTTCCTATAATATTCAACATGAGGTAATAATAAAAGATACTTACAACATGAAACAAAATAAAGGGGAAGCATTCCTCTCATTTCTGCAACAATGGCGAATGTTGTTTGCTAGATATCCACATTCTATACCTAAAGAAGAAAATATGGAATTATTCATTGATAACCTAATTGAAGACATGAGCTATAGGCTTGAACTACATTGTCCTCCCACATTTGAGAAAGTAATTGAAAATGGTCTCAAGATAGAAGAAGCTTTGCTAAAAAGAGGGGTGATAAAACATTTCAATGAAGGGTCAAACAATACAAATTCCTCAAATCACTATGGAAAGGATGATAAACCAAAGTTTTGGAAAAATAATAGAAATACTGGAAACAATGATGCAACAAATGACACACAAAATGTGAAACCAGTATTTAATTTGACAACATCTAGACCAAAGACCAATCAAAATAATGACCAAAACATCAACCAAAGGGTCAATCAAAACAACAATCCAAAAAATGGAGAAGATGAACTGCAATCATATCAAAGATCATCAAACCGATGAAGATTCAAACCATTGGGACATACGCTAGAATCAACAATGAGAGAAATTATTGCAAATGGACTTATCACTTTACTTGAAGCAAGAAATTGGGAACCAAAAGTGAAACCATCTTGGTGGAATGACATAGACTATTGTAACTTTCACAAAATAAAAGGACACAAGATAAATGGTTGTATGCAATTAAAACATATTCCTTAGGGCGGTGGGCGAAGCCCTGTCCAAGATTTGATTGATAGTAAAAAGGTATTCATAGAAGGGTATCAAACCAACAATGATCATACTGCATTTAAGGGTCCTTTACCGAATTATGAAAAGGGAGAATCTTCTTCTAGAAATGGTATAGATAAAAATGTAAACTACGTTTATGATGGCACAATATTTTTTATTTTCTACGGTTGAGAATGATGTTGTCACTAACAATCAAGTTGATAACATTGGAATTAGTGACATTATACCATTAGATCTGACCTCAAGCATAGACACATCCAACAATCAGATCAATGCCATACAAATTAGAGAAAAGAAAGACTACCAACCAGTCAATATAACAACAAGGGGGCAATCCAAGGTAATATTGAAAGGAGTTGCATCTAAACCACTAATCCCCCTTCAAGTCAATACAACATTGTCGATCAACTGCAGAAAATACCAACACAAATATGAATATTAGAACTCCTTAAAATCTCCCACCTCATAAGGAGGTTTTGGAACAAGCTCTTGTGGCCACCATAGTACCCAATTATCTGGATGTCAGTCAATTTCAAGCTATGATGGGCATTTAACCACACCTAATTGTCTATTATTCTCTGTACAAGACAATGCATCTCTTAATGATCCACACAATGCAACACTACATATAAAATTTTTAATCCATAAACACCATGTTAAACGTGTCCTAATAGATGGTGGAGCTGGTTTAAATATTTTCACTTTAAAATTGATTCGTGCACTAGGTTATTATGATGATACTATCAATAACAGAATGAAAATAACAATAAAATCCTATGATGAAGAAGAGATATCCTCCAAGGGATTGATCATGTTGCCTATTCAAGTAGGACCAATTGTGAAGAATATAGTTTTCCAAGTGCTAGAAAAAGAGCTAACCTATAATATACTCTTGGGACGTCCATGGATTCATGAAATGAAAGCAGTGCCTTCAACTTATCATCAGTTCTTAAAATTCTTATTCAATGGACAAGAAGTGACTATATCAGCAGACTACAACAATCCCCAGTATTGCAACATGCTTAAAACAACTCAAGACAATTTTGTGCCCCATAATAGAGAAGCAAGCACTTCTACATCATCAAACAGTGAAAAGCAACTAAACATTGTATCTAAATGGGTTGAGAAAAAGGTCCAGTCGAAAGACACAAGTGTTGGTGATTTCACTTTATCAGACAATGAGGGTCACCTGAATACTCTATCACAACAATTTCAAGAAAATGTCTAGCTAACCGACAAAGGCTTGGGAGAATATTCCATTGGGAAATCACTATGTCTTTCATAGTTGCTGCCATCTCCAAAATCATATGGGCAACCATAAAAAAAAACACACCAATCATCACAACCTACCACAATTCTGGATGAAATATTTGTAAAGCAAGTACTCTAGAAGACAAATCAAAAGACAAGGCCATCCTCAACTAGCTATACAAAGATGAAGAAGCATCCACATCAACAAATGTCAGCATAAAGACAGATCAATATGGAAAGGGAAAAGCTATCTTAGAGAAAATGGGGTATGACGGAAAAGGTCTTATTGGAAAAAGAAAGGAAGACATCATAGAACCCATTCAACCTCTCACACTTCAGCCAAAGGATGAAACAAGACTAGGTTATTTAGAGAAAGCAAAATGAGAAATGACTCAAAAAGCTATTGAAAGAATCCTTCAAATGAGAGATAGTTCTGAAGTAGATTCTAATGAGTATGGGTGGGACATTTTATCTAATGTACCATACACAAACATAGGAATTAATGTCATAAAATAGTATGCATCCAAACATGAGGAGGGACAAAGCTCAGGAACTAGACCACTTGTATTTAAATCACAAAATATCGATGACTCAAGTGAGGATGAACAAATATCAAGTGGACTAGATGACTTGGAAGAAATTAATATCATAGAGCTTGACATCACTATTGAAAACCTTGACAACATAACTATTGGAACCCTCATTTCCATTAACCTTAGTCAATCTGATGACTTTTTACCCTTAGTACATCCTGAACTTATCGACTGGGAACCAAGTGAACCTATCAATTTACCCATCTTTGTGAATGATGCCGCTATCGTAAATTTTCTTTGTTGTGATGACCTTGATGCAAATTATAATCATAAATATCATAACATCACATTCAGTTGGGAGGGTGTCAAGTCTTCTAGTTGCAAAATGGAAAATAGGGGTAATGGATCTAAGGGTGAAAACAATTTAATGGCAACATTAGATCTCGAAAAAGTAAAAATAAAGAACGCATCTGATGGTGAAAACCTCTATGAGGCACCGAAAGATGGGGGATTTGACACCCTTCCAAAGAATTATAATGAAAGATCATATGTACTGGTGGAGCCTACATAGTCTATAAATATTGGCAAAATAAAAAAAGCAAAGGCTTTAAACCTGGCAACATCTATGACATAACAAGAAAAGCTAGAATTTGTCAAGTTCTTTGAGGAAATAAGCATTAACTTTGTTTGGTCATACTCTAATATGCTGGGTTTGGATACAGATCTCCTAATGCATCATTTATCTCTACCATCTGGGATAAACCTGTGAAACAAAAACTAAGGAAAATGCACCCACATATTGCCTTGATGGTAAAGGCTGAGTTGAAAAAGTTGTTAGATGCAAGATTCATCAAATCTATTGATTATTCAGAATGGATATCTAATATTGTACCTGTATCTAAACTAGACAATATTATCTGAATATTTACTGATTTTTGAGATCTACATAAGGCATGTCCAAAGGATGATTTTCCTTTACCAAATATTGACATTATTGTGGACTTAATAGTAGCACATGCCATGTTATCAATAATGGATGGTTTCTTGGGTTACAATCAAATCAAGATAGCACTAGATGATCAGGAGAAAATGACATTCACTTGTCCATGGGGAACCTTTCGCTAGAATGTCATACCCTTTGGGTTGAAAAATGCAGAGGCCACATATCAATGAGCAATTACCACCATCTTCCATGACATGATTCAAACCTTTATGGATGATTACGTGGATGATATATTAGAAAATTCAGATACCAAAGAAGGGAATCTAGAGATCCTGGAAAAAATATTTACAAGGCTAGAGAAGTTCAAAGTCTGATTAAATCCTAAGAAATGCATCTTTGGTGTTACATTAAAAAAACTCCTAAGATACATAGTTTTAGAGAAGGGTATCGAAGTGGATCCTACCAAGGTCAAGGCTATAATGGGAATTGCACCACTAAGGAATATCAGTCAACTAAGGTCTCTATAGGGCAGGCTACAATCAATCAGGAGATTTATCTCCCAATTAGCAGACAAAAGTCATCCATTCGATCACTTGCTACATAAGAATGTCTTGTTCAAATGGGATCAAGGGTGTGAAACAACTTTCAATCAAATAAAAAAATATTTGATGTCACCACCCATACTCATGCCACCTACAAAAGAGAGACCACTGTTACTATACATTGCAACATTGCAACATTTCTTTAGGAGCACTATTAACATAGGAAGTTCCTAAAGGAAAGGAACAAGTTGTTTACTATATCAGTAGGACTCTAAATGGCTATGAGATAAATTAAACCTTCATCAAAAAGGATTGTTTGGCAGTGGTATTTTCTACCCAACAGTTACAACACTACATGTTGACTCACACAGTAAGGCTCATAACAAATATTGATCCATTAAAATATCTACTCATCGAGGCTTCTTTAACAAGGAGACTAGCCAAGTGGGTCATGATGTCAAGTGAATTTGATATCTAGTATGTGGATAGGAGAGCCATCAAAGGTCAAATGATTTCTGATCAGTTAGCCAAAGGTTCATTAATCGATGATCGTCCTATGACAATAGAGTTTCCTGATGCATACATTCTTACTGTAACAACACAACAATGGAGGCTAAATTTTTATGGGTCATACACACAACGAGGGTTTGGTGAAGGAATCTTATTTGTTACAACTCAAGGATACACCATCCCAAGATCCTATAGACTCATGTTTCCATGTACAAATAATGTAGCTGAGTATGAGGCACTAATCATCTACATTAAGGTAGCAATTGAATGGAAAATCACAGAGCTACAAGTATATGGAGATTCACAACTAGTCATTTATCAAGTAAATGATGAATATCAAATGAAAGATAAGAAGTTGATGCCATATAAGAAGCTGATTGATGATCTCAAGAAATTACTTTATGGATATCAAGTTTGAACAAATTCCAAGGGAAAAACACAAAGCTGTAGATGCTGTGGCAACAATTGCTTCTCTCTTGCAGTTACTAGAAAAATGTGGTTGTTATGAGTTTATGGTAGAACAAATGTCTGATGCTACCTATGATAATCCTGAATCACAAACCATATACCTTTTAGATGACATTGAATCCTCAATCTATGGAAATACCTATGTTTACCTAAAAGACAATATCCTTCCTCCTGATCTTTCTAGAAACTAGAAACACAATTTCATCCGCCAAAACACATGACATACTTTAATAGCCAATATAATTTAATGTCGAGGTCTAGATGGTACTTTTCTCCGGTGTCTAGAACATAAAAAATATGTGATAGCCTTATGTGAGGTCCATGAAGGTATTTGTGGAACTTATTCAAGCGAACTAACTCTAGCCAAGAAACTCCTTTGTTTGGGGTATTATTAGCCGAACATGGAGAAGGAGTCTTATCAGTTTGTTAAGAAGTGCCACAAGTGCTAGATACATGGTAACCTAATCCACACACCAACACAAGAATTGCAACCATTTACTTCAACATGACCCTTTTGTCAATGGGGACTAGACTTGGTAGGAAATATTAATCCATCTTCATCCAATGGACACAAGTTCATAATCAAAACCACATAAGAATTTACAAAGTGGATAGAAGTGGTGCCTTTAACAATAATCACTGGGAAGGAGATTTATTCTTTCATAATGAATTACCTCATCTATCGGTATGGCATACCTCAATCCATTGTCATAGACAATGGTAGACCTTTTAAAAATTAGGATGTCTAAGAACTATGTGAAAGTTTTCACATCCAACATATTTTTTCAACACCGTACTATCCTCAAGGAAATGTCCAAGAAGAGGCCTCTAACAAAACAATTCTAAAAATTCTAAAAAAAACGGTCAATGATGTTGGACGTGATTAGCATAGTCAACTAAACCCTACTCTGTGGGCATATCAAAATAGCATCAGAACACCTACAAGAGCTATACCATATGCCTTGGTATATGGATCAGAGGCCATCCTACCCATTGAGGTTGAAGTTCCATCAATCTGTGTGTCACTAAAGCGTATAATTTCATATGAGGATTATAGGGTGTCTAGACTTCAAGAACTGGAATTATTGGATGAATGTTGTCAACAAGTTGCTAATCATTTAAAGGCATTCCAACAAAGAAAGTATGAAAGCTAAAATCACAGGGCAAATCCTAGAGTCTTTCAGGTTGATGAGTTGGTCCTAAAAGAGAACCCTGGAAATCAACAAGAAAGAGAAAAGAAAGGGAAAAGAAAGGGAAATTTGAACCTAACTGGCTAGGTCCTTTTGCTGTCATATCAGTCTATAGATTAGGAGCCTATCAACTGTCAACACTTGAAGGGGATTTTTTCGATGAACCTATCAATAATATCCATCTCATAAATTTCTACACTTGAATCACCTAGTGCACGGTTCAAGTCCTGGAGAAATAGTTGTCTTGATGAAAACCTTGCAAATAGGTGTCTTGGTAACAAAAAAATACAAAAAAAATAATATAGAAAATATAAAAATACAAAAAAATAAATCATAAAATCTGAAAAAGTGCAATAAAAACATGTGGTGAAAACCTAGAAATCGGCACTACTTGTGATTTAAACCAGCAGTTCCATTTATTAGAAACATGTCATGGTCGTTCACTTTGACCATCATTTCCATTTAATATCATATCATTGCAAACATGGTCGTGTCTCACCCTAGCTTGGGGGAAAAATATTGAACTCACTGGGTGCAATAAAAATGAGCTTCAACAAATAGGAAAACAATAGTATGAAAAACACAACAAACACAATGATCACAGTGGAACACAACGTTGAACATACATTGAACATCAGAACTTTTCAAGAAATCAACCATCCATATCAAACAATTGAAATCAGAATCAAATCAAGACAAACTTTAGGGGGATGATATTTCTTTTGAATTATGATTTTATTGCTATATGCTTGAATTTTCAACATGTTGTACTTTGATTATTGTTATCATTTCCATGGAGCAGCTCGATGATTGATTGAACTAGAGAAGCTAGGAAGGAGAATGGTATTTTTCTTTGTCTGTTGTATGTGAATTAATAATTTATTGTGTGAATTGTCGTGAAACTTGCTCTACAAAGTATCATTGATGACATTATGGATTGACACACTATAATGATTCAATTATTTTGTGTTTATGTAAGAAATGCTCAGGTAATCTCAGTTTAAGAATACCTAGATGCTTGTGTTCACTTGCAATATCAAAAATCATGAAAGTAGTACTCAGGCCATCATTGTCTAACTCATACCATCGATGCCTGTACTCACTTTCAACATTTTAAAGGCTCAATGATGATCAAAAATAATGATAAAAAGGATATTAAGGTGACAATTTTTGCATAAGTAATTTTTCATGACTACATTAGGTTGTATCCATGATAGTTATGCATCTCCAGAGTATTTTGTTCCAAAGATGGATAACCAATTCCTAAAAAATGTTAACTTTCCTTAATAACAGATTGAGAATACTTGACATTAACAAAAAAATCATGATTATCATATAGCTGCATAATCAATTCCAAATGCATACATTAAGAACATTATTATAGCATTTCATCATTCATACATTCCATCATATATTTTGCACTATATCATATTTTTCAAATCATCACATCATTAAAATGGCATGAGAAAACTATCAAAAATAAATCTCTATGTAGTTGCATACTCATTCATCCATTGGTCATATCATAAAGCATACATTAAAAGAACCATTATTATTATCATCATTCATTCATCCATTTATCATATCATATATCTGCATTATTCATCTATCATTAAAACATCACATCCATAATCACGCATATGGTTACATTATCATGTAATTTAGATATACAAATAATCATACATCTATCAATCCATGTAAATAACTATATACATCATGCATCCATACATCATCATTATTCACATAATCACTATTGTAAAACATCATAGATAAAACATCATTAATCATAGCATATCACATGATTATTAAATGCATCCATAACGTATCACATTGATCATCACATAACATATAGAAAAGAGAAATTTAAATGCATCCATCATAAAACCATATAGAGCACATATAGATCGATTAATCCAATGCATATCATATAGATCTCAAAATCATAATGTCAAGTATACAATGATGTCTGAAATAAAAGGAGATACAACATCAAAAAAGGTTGTGAATCAAAATCTGGGGTATACGTCATGTCTCAAAAATCAATAAATAACAACATGCAGCTATGTGGTGCTACCTACTGAAGGTGGAGGCATATCTGGACTGGTCCCTCTACCACCAGACATACCAAGGTCTCTCGGATCTCTCTGCAGAGGCTGAGTCACACCTACGCTAACAATCCTGGAATGGGTCCTGCCTGATCTAGACTATGCGTAACTGACTCTTTGCTTAGAGGGGACAACATCATGGTATAAACCTCTATAAAAATCTACCTCTCTAACCACATGGAGAAAATCTTGCATGTAATCACCCACTGTGGTACCATCTGCTAATCTTTGTAGTCTCTCGACGGTAGTCTGCACCTACTCAGCAACCTGTCAGGTTGCATCTCACTCTGTTGTCAAAGTGGAAATCTCTGTCTATGCAGCTACCAACTGTCCCTATACCTGCATAAGAGCCTATGCATGAGCCTGGGCATGGGCGTGCATTTGAGTTTTAGTTTGAACTAATAAACCTTGTGCCTATACCAACTTCCCTTGTAAAGTCTGTACCTACACCTATAGACTCACAATATGAGTCTGTTGATACTGAGATGGTACACCAATACACACACACTGCTTAGAGGGAGCTACCAGTGATGGCCTGTTATGAGGCACCATAAACTGTCGCACATCAACACCTCCACCTGACTCACCACCACTATCATCATCTCTACCACTATGCTCCCCCTCTTCTTCATCACTATCATCTCCCTCATCATCATCACCACCACCTCCTCCATCATCACCACCTCCCTCATCACCACCACCATCACCATCTCCCTCCTCATCATCACTATTCTCCTCCTCTAAAGGTAAGGGCACTAGCTCATACAGAACAGTAATCCATGGAAAGAGGTGAAGGGCCAGATACTCTGCATAGTCTACTATAATAGGTGCCTAAGTAATATCTGTATGAATGTCCCAAAATAAAGGTTGTAGAGCTTGGTACTACTGTAGAAAAATATCATAAGAGAGACGGGTTCCCCAATCTACAACATCTATCTGACATCGACTATAATGTGCAACACCTTGGGGCATGCCCTACATGATACCATACTACCTAAGCACTCTCTTGAATAGAAATATCTCCAACACCCAATGAGTCTAACCAATAAGTAGCAATGAATGAGAGAGATATGGAAACTAAATCACATCATCATACCACTGCTCGCAATCAAGATAAGGCTGCCATGTGACAACCTCAACATCATCCAATACTCTCCTCCAATGCTCTAGCTTACCCAATCTAGGCTGAGTAACGCGACTTGTGTAAATATGCACATATGGCCTCATGGTTGGCCTCTATCTCACCATCACTGGATGTGTAACAACTATGTTTTCCCATTCCCACACCTGTAATAATGTAACACCTACCGAAAAACTATGACCTCAAAGGTAGACACTTGAATGTAAATCATGATAAAGATGGGAAAGCATACACATGCCCCACGCATATCTGGTACCATGTACAATCATACTCTCCAAACAATGACCCCAACCAATTGAAATTCCCTTTGACCTTCGATCAGGACAAAGGAATCCTCCAATGAAACTAGCAAGTACTAAAGGCAAAGTGGCATAGGCATCCGCCATCTCACGCCATGGAATCTCATAACCATAAATATGATCATCCTGAAAAACTATGCAGAGAGCATTGGTCCCACCCTGCTCTATAGAATCATATAACACCAGGTCACCAATGACAAGAATCCTTAGAATATTTCATACATCCTTAGGAGTGACAATCATCTCACCAGTAGCAAGGTGGAAGGTATTTTGCTCGCTATGCCACCTCTTTGCTAGGGCTTTCAGGAAACCCCGATTAATCCTAATCTGGGGCATATATAAGAGAGATGCCAAACCACAATGTGTAATCATAGCTATCTCAGGTTGCACTAGTTGCAGTATCAAATCAAAAGTCCTAGGAAACTGCTCACAAACTTGGAGGTTCATCAAAGCTTCCTATCATCACAATTTTTTTGAAAGTCAAGAATATTTTGTCAAATCAATCAAACATCAATCAGCCTATCAAATCTAAATAGCTCTTATGATACTTTGGTCAAATCTCGTGAGCAATCATCAAATCAACCTCGCCTATCATGAGGTCAATCGTCATCTTAACAATTGTACCTCACCTATCATAAGGTCAATTAATCAAATCAACCTCGCCTATCATGAGGTCAATTAATCAAATCAACCTCACCTATCATGAGGTATATCAATCAAACTATATTTATTCCTCACCTATCATGAGGTTAATTATCATCAATCAATCATCAAACCTCACTGATCATGAGGTTACACATCATCTACTCTACTAAGATCATCAATCATATCAAACCAATGACTGGCACAATCAAAATTGACAAAATACATCATTCTGACTTGGATGCATTGAAATAGTGTTTTGATACGCTATAATATTCAATGCGCCATCTCAGTCCATGCACTATTTTATCCTACCAATGTGCTATAAAATCTGACCTAGGTGCTAAAACCATGCATGCACTACTTTAACCTATTGACGTGCTAAAAAACCTGACCTATGCGCTATTCTACTTGATGCACTAAAACAACATGTCTATGTGCCATTTTCGGCCTCTAATGCACTAACAGAATTTGAAAATTTAAAAGCCGAAAAATAAGCACAAAATTTGAAATGCACAAAAAATGAGGAGGTTCATGGGTACGTACAAGAGGTCTGTAGGCGACCAGGCGGTTGTGTCGACGCAAGAACTCGAAACGCTGAGTGTGGTAAGGAATTGGAATTTTGCTCCAAATTGCTCAAATTCACTCTCCCAAATTTTCAAAACTCAATTGCACAAATGAATTCAAAATAACCCCTTTTTAGCTTTTTAAAGAGTGATTAAGAGGGATTTTAGTGGGATTTGTTTAATTTATTTACTACAAGATTAATTCAACTTCATCACAGGGGAAATTTCACCATTTTTTGTCGGGAGATAAATAATTTCATCATCAAATCTTTATCAAATCATCAGAAAATCATACAAAAAATTAGAAAAAAATTAAAAACCAAATAAATCAAAAATTCATTAATTAATCTCCCGAGGGGGCATATATGCATCATCACAACAAAATCAACAACTAGGGCATATCTAATTTTTTTTCGTCGATACTAGCAGCAACAAAAAAAATTTCTTTGAAGAAATGCATAAACACGTCACTTTAAAGAGGGGAAAAAGTGTACACCTAAAAATGGTTTGGATAATCTAATTAATTAAATATGATTTATTTGATTAATTAACCTTTAATTATTTTACTATTAAATAAATAAAAATATTTATTTACATAGTTCACTTTTTATATCTTTATTATATTATTTCTTCCTAATTAAATAAACAAATTTAGTACTTTGATTTTATTTAATTATCATTTTTTATTTTCTTCTATCAATTATCACATTTCTTCTATATTTATTTAATAAACATTGACTTCTAAAGTTTGTTTTATTAAATTAAATATCCTCTTTCCTAAATTGAATAAATCCAAATATTCAACTAAATCTAAATATTCAATTCTACAGCTAATCATATCTACCTACCAAATTAGATATGATATGTCTAATTAATTCATCTCAACCTTCACGAGAAAATTTGGAGACAAATTTGAGACAAATTTGAGACAAATTTGAAGGCCAACTCATTCATCTTCTTCCATGAATTCTTCATATAATCTGGTCAAGTATTTTTGTGGGGATGAACAATCTCCATAATCATCTCCAATCCTTTATCCTTCACCATTGAATCCTCAAGATGGGATCCAAACCTCTTCTTTTCTACCCCTTCACAAATCTGTTGTTGGGAATCTATAAATACAACCCCTAGCTACAGGAAAAGGATCCCAATTTTGTGCAATTTTACTCTGTAGAAATAGCATTTGAGCAATAGCAATAGCAAATAATTTTAGAGTAGCAATCATAATCATGGATTTTAATTTATCTGCATCTTAGTTTACAGTAGTTTCTTTTATCATTTTTATGTCAATTTAGTTACAGTTTCATCACCATATCATTTAGCAATCATCATATAGGATCAGATTCTTGCATTTAAGCATCATCTCATTCTCTAGATTAGCATTTTAACAGTCACAATGCTTAGAAAATCTGAGATCCCTGTGATTTAATAAATCTTTGGAGATAGAGAGCAATATGACGCTTTAAGGAGTTTTATTATTTTAATTAGATTAATATCTTATTAATTCTCTTGATATAATGTCTTATTAAGAAGTGTTTAATTGGTCACTTATTTAATTATTCCACACTTACAGATATATAAGGAGATATAGAGGAGAGAGGGAGAGAGATAAAGAGATAGAGGGACAAAGAGAAGTAGAGATAGATAAATAGAGAAAGAGAGAGGGAGAGATAGAGACAAGAAGAGAGGAATAGGGGTAGATAGATATAGGGAGAGATAGAGAAAGGGAGGTAAACATTAAGAGATGGATATTAGGATAGTGAGGGAGAGACAAAGAGGGGGATATAGAGAGAGACAAGGAGAGAATGTTGCAAGTATGAAGGCATTTTCATTGATGTCAACAAGAAGTCTATTGACTGGTGTTGTCATTGATGTCAACTATGGGATGAAGATGTCAAGGATATTGAAAAAATTGCAAAAAAGAGGAAAGCAGGTTGTGCATGTGTAGTTGAGACCTTGAGGAAGTGTTGTGAGTACATGGAGCTATATTTTTGTTATAGAGTCTGAAGATGAGTTGGAATGAAGTAATGAGTTGAGATGATGTCTCTGGTACTTGGTTTCCAAGTGCTTTTGAGAAAATTTGATAAACAAAGTAAATTGTGTTGTGCAAGTGTTCATAATGTGCTTCGAGTTTGTGCTCCACATTTATTTTGTATTGATGCTATGCCTATGCGGATATTATAGGTTATACAAGTTTTTCAGAGGTTTCTATATTTAGAAGTTGGGTTTTTGGATCATTGTAGAGTGCGAGATATTTTCACTAGTATGTGAGTTAGTATTTTAGTGATGTTTTATGTGGTCTAGGGGAAATGTATTTGCTTTGCATTTCTCTGTTGTTTGGATTTAGGTTGTGCGGACTTGTGAAGTTTTTTATAATGCTTTTATCTTTCTATATTCAAGTTTTTACTTGATTTGGTGTAGTACAAAGTGAGTTTCATTTTTTAGTATGCAAATAAGGGTTACCTGTTGTTCTGAGTTAATGTATTTGAATATTCCAATCTTGGATGAAGTGTTTGATGAATCTTAAGTAGTTTTTGGATTATTCTATATCATGTTCAAGTGAATTATTCTATCCAGAAGTTTTGGATTGATTTGATGAAGCATGTACTTAATGTTTATGATGTTTAACATAGGTGTTGGTCGACCTTGTGTTTGACACTACATGCAAGCTTATGAAAGCATGTTGTTTTGGAATTTATTTGGGTCCTAATTAAGGATTTATGTAGGTCACTTTCATTCTTATCCACTGTGGGAATGTTTAGGTGCTAGCCTATTTTGAATTTTTATGTATAATGACTAGTTTCCGACATTGGAGAAAGTTTTTGAGGTTGAGGTTGATATAAATATGTATGGTGTTGTGGTGAGATGAGGTATGAGATAAGGAAGAATAAATATATATGCGAGTGATGTGTGACGTGAATTTGATTAGAGCAATGCAAATTTCAATGTTTAGGGTTCCTAAAGGTAGTGACCTGAAGGCATCCAAAATCATTCATGCAAGATTGTGAAAGTGTACGAGCAATTGTGGTGGATTAATTGTTGCATTGAGAAGTGTTCTCTGTGTAATATTCTCTTATATCTTCTTGTATTTATTTATGTGGTAGTGAGCGTTTTGGATAGTGTGTCCTATTCTGGCAGTGAGCCCTATTTGTACCAGTTTTGGTATTACTTATGTTGTGAGCTAATCCTCATCATGGTTTTTCCCTCATTGGGTTTTCCACGTAAATCTGGTGTTCTCTTGTGTATGGTGCTATGATTTTAGTTTCTATTTGTAGATAAGGGGGATTCTCTACTCATGAGTTTTCTTCATTCATAGAGCCTCATGGGGAAAACTACCCTAAACTATCTCAAGGAACAATGAGAAAGTTCTAGAATAAGAAAGAGTAGGTCACGAGCATTCTCTTGGAAAAATGACAAGCTCTCGACCAAAGGATAGAAGCATGGGTCTAGGACAACAACGCGGTGTGCTGGCATCTCTCTAGCACACTAGCATGTGTATGAAATAGAGAGCGAGAATGTCATAGAAAATAGCCTAGCGACTATTAGCAATCTAATTACTAAGAACTTTGAAAGTACTATAAAATGATAGAATGCGATATAGCTGAAATAAAGTGAAATAGAAATGATAAAGAGAATAAGAAATAGAAAGGAAATGCTCACAACGATACAAGCGATGAATCCTCCAACATGTGAATGTCTTCAATACCTACATGCGTAAGATTTGGAGAAAGTGTTGGGGCTATATAGGGGTTTGCCTCAGTCAAACCCCCATTTTGGTGTTCCCACCTCCACAAACAACCAAATAGAAAGAGAGAATTAGAGTGTGCAATGAGTGATAAGAGAAAAACCCACCTAAGGAGAACCCGTATCACAAAAGAGGTGATAAAAACAATCCCTTCTTGAGGAGGAGAACCCGTATCACAATAGAGGTGATAAAAGCAATCCCCACTCGAGGAGGAGAACCCATATCACAATATGTAGATACAATAGATAGGGAATGTGACAAATATTAAGATGCTCAAAGGTGCAAGGCACAATGTAGATATCACATGAAAGGCTTAGAAAGCCAAGGAGGGAAACAAAGAGAGATGCAAGAAGCAAGAGTGTTGTAGAGGATGTTGTATTGACTTGAGAGTGCTACTATAACAAGAGAGATATCCAAGGGCCAAGTCTAGAAGAAAGCTAGAGGTATAAGAGACCCCAATGGATGGAAAAGATAGCATTTAAGGAAGGAAAATAAGTTTCTTGAGACGTTTCAGGGCATCCTATGCCATTACCACCGATAAATGAGATGAAAAGTGGAAAACATGGACGAAAATGGTCTTTTGAACATTGAAACGTCGCATAATGCTAGCGCTATACACAGACATCCACACGATGTGCTAGTGTCCAAACACATCACTTTACATAAAGATGACACACAAGGCTATCTACTAAAAAGTGGTGCTAAGCATCCCGAGAGGGGAAGAGGCTAATGCAGGGGCTAAAGTGAGCCTACAAAAATTCTAGGAGAGTGGACACTAAATCAGATGCAATAATGTATGTGAAATTACAATTGGTGCAAATTTATGCCATTACATTTTGCCCCACTTTAGCGGGCATATGAATCTATACTAATATGCACGCTAAAGGAAATCTACTAAGCATAAATAACATCATTATGCCAAAATGATACTGTAGAGGAAGCATACAACTCTTCAAACCAAGGAAACATACCCTCAGGTTGAAGAACTACAAAATAAATGCGTTAGACAAGAAAATCCTACACCAGACAACAATGTTAGTGCACAAAAAACTAAAGGATTTGAGTCAACAAAGTGAAAGAGACCTCGACATAAAAGGTTGTCTCAGTACTATGTACCATCCCCAAATTAAGAAATAACATATAGAATAATTCTAAAACTAAGAGAAGAATTTAATGATTGATCATTTCAAGAGAGGAATACACCCAAAGCTTAGGGAATCAACAATGTCAAAGAGAGAGAGAAATCATATACTAAGGATGAAGAAGATGTAGATCTTCGATCTGGTATACACAATTTGAGAAGAGAAGAAAGTGATGAATTTAAGAGAGAGAAAGGAATAGAAATTCCAAGAGAGATGGCTCCACAATTACTCTCCCTAGGGAGTTTCAAAAAAAAGGAACCCATAGCTCTGAAGAACTATGAAGTTAGAAAAAGTACACTAAAGGCCCTAAGACCAACGATGGAAAAATCCTACAAGATGAAAGCATATCATAGGCTCGCAGACCTGCATGGAGGCAACCCCCAGGATCTCTCACATGAAGTAAGCACCTTATAGGCCCATAGAATTGCAAGAAGGTGACCCCCAAGATCTCTAACATGGAGGAAACCCAGAGAAAAAAGTGCCTTATAGGCTTGTAAACCAGCAAGGAGGCATCCCCCAAGACCTCTTACATGGAGGAAACCTAAAGAAGGGAACTCCAAAGAGTCAAATTGGAAAGTGGATTTATAAGAACACCTGAAAGGTGATATGTTTACCCATAGATAAAGAATGTATGAAACAAAGTGGCCACATAGGCAGTCAAGCAGATAGTCACATAGACCATCACAAAATTGGAAGAATTTCAAAGGGGTCCCTCAAGAACCCTTGAAAAGAAGAGGGGTCCACTCAAGGGACACACTATTTGAAAGATATAGAGAAGAGAGGGGGTCCTTAAGAAGGACACACATCTCTAGAACAATTTATCACTTCCCCCAATGTATAGGGGAGGAGAACCATGCAAGATATTTAGAACATATAGGATAGAGGTAGACCCTGATATAAATTTTCATTTGAAGAAGAGGTAGGTGCATCAACAAATAAATGAGTGATGGCACCCGAATCACGAAGTTGTATTTTCTCCTTCAAGGCTTTACATTCACTAGTGGAATGACCAAGAACTTGATAGTATGCACATAAATAATTCTTTGCTTTATCATGCTTTTGAAATTTCTTATGTGTAGGAGGAGGAAGAGTAATTAAGTGGGCTTTAAGAAGCCTCAACAAAATATACTCTTTCTCAAATAGAGGATGAGGAGTAGGAAGCGACCCTTTATTTTGCAGAGAAAAGTTTGACTTCTCACAAGAAGAAGGCACAAAGATAGAATACAACGGAGGATGATCTCCATAGAGAGCATTACAATTTGTGTTCACATTACCCCATGATATAGAAGAGTAATAATATTTGATAGCAAGTGTGGATGATGTTATTAGAAGGCTCAAGTGGATCAGGTCGAGTTTATGTTCTCCAATGAAGGATTCTGTAAAGTCTAGAGAACCCCAATCATCACCAAGACATGTATGCTTCTGAGAAGAGGTAGAAGGAGTAGACTTAATATTTCTTGCTTTAGAAGGATCTTCTTGAGGGACATCTATCTCAAGAGTATCCTTTGTATTAGGTATTTCTGGAGTAAACATCGACACATTGGAAGACACTAAAAGAATAAGAGTAGGCACAACCGAAACCTGACCGATAGTTGACATCTCACATAAGTGTATAGCCTCAAGGTCAACCCTGACTGTGACTACTTTATTATTACAAATGAACTTAGTAGATTTATGCAAGGTAGATGGGACTACATCCATAGCATGAATCCACAGTCTACCAAGAAGAAGGTTAGAAGGTAATTTTTTTGACATAACACATACAAGGGTAGGTCCAGTAATGGGTCCCAACCTCAAAGGCAATACTATCATGCCTAAACATTGCTGACCGATATTATCAAACCCATGAATGAAAACAAAAGATGAATCAATATTAATCTTAGGCAATAGATCAACGCTACATACATTGAGTGTCAAACCAAGGTCAATGAGATTATGTCTAATTCCAATATTATTAATGTTAACTATGATCATTAGAGGATTCACTTGCTTCTGTACTTCTCAAGGTGGGAGTTCCTGCGGATAAAACTTAATATTCAGTGAATCCACATGAATATGAGCTATCAATGCATCAAAATCTTTTGGTCTAGTGGAAGAAAGCAAGAGGATATTTTGCAAGGCTTCTTGAAGCATACCTTGATAAACCAGAGTAGGCTAAAGCAAGTACCATAGTGAGATTTGAGCCAGAGCAACACAAAGTTTCTCAACAAGATCATAATCACTAGGTGCTTTAGTTTTAGGTTTAGGTGCTTGAAGAAGGCTTTGTTTTTTTTTCTTATTCTCATAATTATGGGCTACCACTCTATAAGAGGGGGCCATAGAAAGATCAAGAGAATCACTATAAAATGGAACACCATCAATAGAAAAAACCCTTTTATGAGAAGGAATAGCTGGAGTTAGGTAAATGACTGGTCTCTTAGGCCTTTGAGGGGCAACATATACACATATTATATTTATAGACTGATCACAACTGGTGGAAGAGTTATTCGAAGAAATATTCTCAACATCAATTAAGGGAGGATCAAATGTGGAAGGAGATTCATCATTTTATAATGCATCATCTCCACAAGAGAGTGCATAAAAAAAAAATGAGATTCATCATTCATAAATGAAATGTCTCTAGAAGAGAGTGCATTGGAAGGAATAGGAGATTCATCATTCACGAATGTATCATCTCTAGAGGAGAGTGCATTGGAAGAGAGAAGAGATTCATCATTCACTAATGCATCTTCTCTAGAAGAGAGTGCATTGGAATGAAGAGAAGGTAGAGTAACATTAAGAAAGGTGTCAATGATTTCATCTTCTTGCAACAAGACATCCTTCAAAGAAAGAGGAATCTCATGAGAAGGATCAAAGATACAAAGTGACATGGGCAAAGCCAAGTCACTATCATATGCATTAAATGGAACATCACTAACATCTTGAATATAATTAGATAATGAACTCATAAAAGAAGATATTAAATTAATTTTGAATATGTAGTAAGCTAAATATCATAAATAATGAATAAATAACTCGATTGATGATAGAACTAAGAAAACCTGAAAAATCCAGATTTTTGTATTTTTTTTTATATTTTCTAGGTTCTAGTAATTTGCATTTTCGGAGGTCTTCGGATTGAAATTTGGGTTCGAAACTTACGTCGGTCCTTCAAATTTGGCTGCCAAAGGCACAATGTTTTAGGGTTTGAACTAGTCCCTTTGGAGACCTTTTCAATAGTGTAAACTATTATGAATTCTGAGCACCGAGTCAAAAGTTATGACCCCACCAAGTTGGGGTAAATAAATTCCTAGTTTTCCTCTTCACGTTAGGCTCACCAAAATGTAGAGAAGGGGGATTCACTACACACGATTTCTCTTCATTTAGAGAGCCTCATCGGGTGAACTGTCATAAACTACCTCAAGGAATAGTGCAAAAGTTCTAGAATCAAAAAGAGTAGGTCACAAGCATTCTCTAGGAAAACTGACAAGCTCTCGACCAAAGGACAAAAGTACGGGTTTAGGACGTCTGCGTGACACACTAACATATCTCTGGCGTGTTGGTGTTCATATGGACCAGCAAGTAATAATTTCACAAAAAATATCTTAGTGAGTACTAGCAATCTAATTATTGAGAACTTTGAAAGTACTGGAAAATGACAGAATGTGATAAAACTGAAATAAAGTAAAATAGAAATGATAAAGATAATAAGAGATAGAAAGGAAATTTTCACAACCACTCTAGAGAGAAAACCTCCAACATGTGAATGTCTTCAATACTTGCATGCGTAAGATCTAGAGAAAGTGTTGGGGTTGTATAAGGGTTTTCCTCAATCAAACCCCTATTTTGGTGTTCCCACCTCCACGAACAACCAAATGGATAGAGAGAAGTCGAGTGTGCAATGAGTGATAAAAGAAAACCCCGCCAGAGGAGGAGAACACATATCACAAAAGAGGTGATAAAATCAATCCTCACTCGAGGAGAACCCGTATCATAGTAGAGGTGATAAAAGCAATCTTCGCTCGAGGATAACTTGTATCACAATATGTAGATGAAATAGATAGGGGACGTGAAAAATCCCAAGATGCTCAAAGGTGCAAGGGGAAAGGTAGATATCACATGAAAGGATTAGAAAGCCAAGGAGGGAAACAAAGAGAGCTACAAGAACCAAGAGTGTTGTAGAGGATGTTGTAATGGCTTGAGAGTGCTGCTATAATAAGAGAGAAATCCAAGGGCCAATGCTAGAAGGAAGCTAGAGGCAGAAGAGACCCAAATGGATGGAAAAGATAACATTTAAGGAAAAGAAGCTTCTTGAGCTGTTTTAGGGAATCTCGGGTTGTTACCACCAAAAGAATGAGATGAAAAGTGGAAAACATACATGGAAGTTTTTGAATGCTGAAACATCGCAGGATGCTAGCATGACACATAGACGTTCACACAACGTGCTAGTGTTCAAAGACACCAGTCTACGAAACAAAGAGAATGGGAGAAGCATCATTTTTAATGCAAAGCTAACGTGCAAGGGTAGCTACTTAAAAGGGGTGTTGATCATCCTAAGAGGGGAAAAGGCTAATGCAAGGGCTAAAGTGAGCCTACACAAATTCTAGGGGAGTGGATGCAATAATGTATGTGAAATTATAAGGGTGAAATTTTACACCATTACACTATTATATGAATTTCATGTTTAATCATCCTAATAGAATAAGGGTTTAATGAATACATGTGGATCTGATTACTGTTGAGTGTTTTGAAGTTTAATTTTCTATAGCTAATTCACCCCCCTCTCAGTTGTCTTTTTCATTTCAACAATTGGTATTAGAGTAAGATTCCTTGGAGAGAGATTAAACTCTTGAGGTAGATCTAGGATGGCAAACAATTTTTCTTTGGAATGCCCTTTATTTGATGGCATAAATTATGCATTCTAGAAGAAAAATATGGAAGGATTTCTAGAAGCTTAGGGATATGAGATTGAAAAGGCTTATTAGACTACATATATTCCACCTTGAAATGGTCCAAGTACAAGTGTAGAAATCAAGGTGCATGAGATCAATGCTAAGGCAAGGTTTATTATTTTGAATAGTCTTTCAAATATTGAATTAGTTAAGGTTATGAGTTTTAAGATTGCTAAAGACGTTTGGGATAAGCTAGAAAGCATTTATGAAGGTGATTTGAGGTCAAACAAGCAAAATTGCAGAACTTGAAGGCACTATTTTAAATGGTGCAAATGTCTGAGGATGGAATAATATAAGGCTACATACATATAGTTGATGAACTAGTAAGTACTGTGAGAGGTCATGGTACAATAGTTAAATAATATAAGGTAGTGAAGAAAGTTATTAGATTTATTCCTAATTGTTACAGTGAAAAGTTATTTTCTATTGAGCTAATTGTAGATTTTGAAAACTATTCCAGAGATCAGTTGATTGGTACTCTAATTGCATTTCAAATGAGAAAATTGAAGAAAGGTACAAAATTTGAGATTGCTTTCAAGGTTGGTAAATCAGAAAAGGTTGAAGACTCTAATGGAGAAGATATTGATTATTTTGAAGCTAACTTTATGAGGAAGATGAAAAACAACACCGATAAGTAGAAAGGTAAATTACCTTTCAAAAGTTTTAGCTATGGTGGTATAGGTCATTATGATTCTAGATGTTCGAAAAGAGCTATACACAATAAGAACAAGGAGAATAAAGGAAAAATGATTAAAAAAGATTACTATGTGAGAAGATGCTAGAATTTTTTATGATGAATCTAATAATGGAGATTTTGATGATAATGAATGTTTGTTTTTGGCTATTAAAGAAGAATCTGGTTCTGCTAACCCTGAAAGTTGTGTGAAGGAAAGTGTTCCAGAGATGAAGGACAAGGTTGAAGGTACTTTGGTATCTGATTTTCATGTTAAAGAGGAGAATAATTACTGGATTGTTGATAGTGGCTACTCTAATAATGTGACTGGAGATAAAAGTAAGTGTTTTAAACTTGAAAATTATGATGGAGGATTTGTTAAATTTTGAGATGATTCAATTGCTAAGATTTTTGGAATAGATTTAATCAGATTTGATGGCAAAAATAACATTGATAATGTTTAATAAAGACATAATATTTTGAGTGTTGGACAAATGTGTAGCTGTAGTAACAAAAAAAGTATCCCTTTGTCACTTAATTTGGGAATAATTAATATTAAAATGATCCTAATTTTGCCTTGATTTAGTGTTGTAATATGTTTTTCATATTCACATTAAGTTTAGGGGCCTTTTAAACTAAATGGACTTAATTGTGCCTTATTTAGGATGTTGTAAAGTGTATCTTTACACTTTCACACTAATCTAGGGCTTTATTAATTAATTGAGGTTAATTTTCTTTAATTGGCCCCTTTAATTCAAATCCAAGCCTAATTAATTACAAAATTCGAGAGATAAAATTGGACATTCATAAATTCCATTACATAACACTTAATTTTAGAAGGTGTGTGTCCTAGGTAGGTGACCAAGGACCCATTCACCACATGCAAATGGTTCGTCACTAGGTCCTAGGACCCTATTTTCACATGAAATTTCACCTTGTCCGATGTGTGTCCTAGGTAAGTGGCCTAGGAACCATTCACCACATGGAGAATGGGTCCTCACTTAGACCTAGGACCCCTCTTTGAAATATGTTTTTGGTGGTATTTTAATGATTTCAAATGTATAATTCAATGTCGACTTTTGATATTTGAATTTCAAGAATTAATGTTAAGATATTTATAAATACAAGGTTATTTCACTTAGTTTCACCTAGAAATTTCAAGTGATCTTCATATCATTCAAGTGAGTGTTATTAAGAGAATTCAAGAGAAATTTCATAGGAATTCAAGGGCAGATTCATAGAATATTATTGCAACAATCAAGATTCCATTTTCATATCAAATATGTATTGCATCATGCATGTTGTTGAGCTAATGTGATGATGTAGTGTTCAATATCTAATCAATCATTTCAAAGGAATTGTTTCACATCAAGTTTCAAGATCAAGACCTATAGTCATTGAGGCCACTTCATGCTAGATTGTAAATTTTTCATCCAATGTTTCTGCTGAGAAACTATGTCTCAACTTCCAGCTTGAAGCCCCATCTTTACATACTTGGTGTTAAAATTGTTTATTTCTGGCTTTACTACCATACCGCGCATGGTATACTTGGCAAGTGATTCAACGTTGGAGATAATTGGCATACAAAGAGTCAAAGGTATTGGTGGTGTACTTCGCATACCAGGTATGGCTCAAACTCTTCTTTCTGTCAGTAAGTTAAATGATGTTGTTGTAGAAGTTTCTTTTTCAAGTAAGGGATGTAAAATGGCTAGAGGTGCAATGGTGCTGGCTAAAGGTGTTTGTACTGGAACTCTGTACAAGCTGGATGGACATCCTATTCTTTGCAATAGTGCCTCTATAAATTCAAACATTGTTGCACCTGTAGAGAAAGATGAAGACTCTTCTCTGGCTGCAAATGCTATGGAGGTAAGAATCCCAGTTGAGAAGACTATGCTGTGGCATCACAGACTTGGTCACATTGGTGAGAAAGGTTTAAAAACCTTGAAGAATATAAATCTTGTAGAAGGGCTTAATGACTGTAACCTTGAGTTTGATTTTTGTGAACATTGTATCTATAGAAAACAACACCGTGTTTCTTTCTACTCTAGTCCTAACAATTCTTCTGGTATATTGGATTATGTTCATTCTGATGTGTTTGGTCCAATTAATGTTCCTTCGTTATCAAAGTCTAGATATTATGTTTCTTTTATTGATGACTGTTCGAGAAGGGCATTTGTATACTTTATTAAAATTAAATTAGAAGTGTTCAGTCTGTTTCAAGAATTTAAATCTTTGGTAGAAAATCAGATTGGAAGGAAAATCAAATGTTTGAGGATAGACATTGGCGGTGAATTTTTTTCTGCAGATTTTGAAAGGTATTGCACCGATCATGGAATTAAAAGGCATAAGACAATGCCTTACACTCCACAAAAAAATGGAGTTGCTGAAAGGTTGAATAGGACACTGATGGAAAAGGCAAGGAGTATGTTGAGCGGTGCTGGTTTGGAGTAGAAGTTTTGTGCTGAGGCTATGGCTACAACATGTTATCTAATAAATAGATCTCCATGCTCTGCTCTTGTTGACAAGATGACTTTGTAAGCATGGTCTGGTAAGAAGCCCTCTCTAAGGCATGCTCGTGTATTTGGCTGTGAGGCATATGTTTATGTGCCAAATGAAAAGAGCTCTAAATTGGATAACAAGGTTGTCAAATGTATTCTCATCGACTATGGAGTTGGTGTGAAAGGATACAAGCTTTGGAACCCTATTACTGAGAAGGTTTTGTACAGTAGAAGCATGATATTTCATGAGCTAAAACCGTTAGTATGTGATTAGAAGTTTGGGACAAATCAAAGTGATAAGAAGAAGGATGCAGTTGAGATTCCCCAAACTCCAGAAAGGGAAGAGATGCATAGTGTGCCTGAGACTGAGGAGAGCTCAAGCAACTCTGGAAATTCTGATGATGAAGAACAACCTCAGCCCATAAGAAGGTCTACATGAGAAAAAAGATAGCCTGAAAGGTATGGTTTCTCTATGTTAGATTGGAACTATGCCTATTCTTTAATCACTAGCATTGATGAGCCTAGGACTGTAAAGGAAGCAATTAGCATGGCTGATTCAAAGTCTCGGCTGGAAGCCATGAATGAAGAAATGGATTCTTTGAAAAAGAATGATACCTGGAGTTTGGTACCACTTCCTAAAGGTACAAAGCCTATTGGCTATAAGTGGATATTCAAAAAGAAGACAAGCCTTGATGGAAGTGTTGAGAAGTATAAGGCTAGGTTGGTTGCAAAGGGTTTTTCTCAAATTGAGGGAATTGATTATGGAGAGATTTTTTCCCCTGTAGCAAAGCTGCCATCCATCAGATTTTTATTGTCATTGGCAACTATGTATGATTTTGAAATTGAGCAGATGGATGTGAAGACAACATTTCTCCATGGTGAGCTGGAAGAAGAAATATACATGTCTCAGCCTGAGCATTTTATTGAAAGAGGTAAACAAAATCTGGTCTGTAAGTTGAATAAATCTCTCTATGGTTTAAAGCAATCTCCTAGAATTTGGTGCCAAAAATTTGACACGTTTGTGTTTTCAATTGGATTTGTGAGATCAAAATCTGATCATTGCATTTATTATAAATATGAGAATGATTGTGTGCTTGTTATTACCTTGTATGTGGATGATATGTTATTCATTGGAAATAGCAAGACTATGATTTTTGATCTTACATCTCAATTGTCTACAAAGTTCGAAATGAAAGATCTTGGTGCAGCTAGGTACATTCTTGGAATGGAGATAACTAGGGACAGAACAAGCAAAAATCTTTGGGTCAGTTAGAGTAAGTATGTAAAAATAGTTCTGGAGAGGTTTAGCATGGATAACTACAAGCAACTTGTTATTCCAATCATGCATGGAACTAAGCTGTCTATTGAAGACTGTCCTAAATCTTCTATTGAGATGTTGGACATGAACAATGTGCCTTATGCAAGTTTTGTTTGAAGTTTGATGTATGCTATGGTCTGTACAAGACCAAACATTGCTCAAGCAGTGGGAGTCCTAAGCCGATTTATGGAAAATCCAAGAAGATCACATTGGGATGTTGTGAAGAGAGTATTTAGGTATTTGAAGGGGACTTCATATTATGCACTATGTTACCATGCTAGTATGGTTGCATCAAAAAAATATCTCAGCATCCAAGGTTATGTTGATTCAAATTGGGCTGGGGACATTGACAGCAGGTGATCCACCAGTGGATACACTTTCATGCTTAATGGTGGAGCAATCAATTGGATGAGCAAGCGACAGGCTGTAGTTGCTTTATCCATGACAGAGGTAGATTACATGGCTGCAACTCATGCCTGTAAAGAGGTTGTTCATTTAAATCATTTGTGTTCATAGATTGGATTTAATGCTAGACAGATTTCAATTTGCTGTGACAGTCAGAGTGCCATTTGTTTTGCGAAGAATCCGACCTTTCATGCTAGGAACAAGGACGTTGATGTGCAATATCATTTCGTAAGGGATATGGTTGAAGATGGAAAGGTCAGTTTGGAAAAGGTGGACACCTTAAGAATGTTGCCGATGCTTTGAAAAAGCCGGTTAGTAAAAACAAGTTCAGATGGTGCACAAAATCGATGGGCCTTGGGGCGTATGATAGACAATAATTTTTTGAAGCCATGGGGGTGGCTAGAAGTGTTTGCCAAGGGGGAGATTGTTGAGAAACTATGTCTCAACTTCCAGCTTGAAGCCCCATCTTTACATACTTGGCGTTAAATTTTTTTATTTATAGCTTTACCACCATACTGCGCACGGTCTACTTCCTCACCGCGGTGGCCGCGATAACAATCTTTCAGCACTGGCTGGTGCTTACCGCTGTATTGCGGCCAGTCAAGAGACTGATTATGGTGGCCATGGTAAGAGTCCCAGTGGCCTAGCTGGCGGTTATCGTTGTACCATGGCCAGTCAAGAGACTGACCGCAGTGGCCCTGGTAAGACCGCCAATGGCCTGGCTAGCGGTTACTGCTGTACCGTAGCCAGTTAAGAGACTAACCGTGGTGGCCACGGTAAGACCACTAGCGGCCTGGCTGGTGGTTACTTGTGTACCGCAGCCAGTCAAGAGACTGACCGCGGTGGCCATAGTAAGACTGCCAACGGCCTGGCTAGTGGTTATCGCCATACTGCGGCCAGTCAAGTGATTGACTGTGGTGGCCGTGGTAAGATTGCCATCGATTAGCCAATTCGGTTCACCACCATACTACGGGTCAAACTCAGTAGGGCAGCAGTAGTGTGATAACAGCGACAGATCTTAGTGAAGTTATCGGTGAGCTCGGATGAGCTCACCACTGTACCACAAGATGTCTCAAGCCTGGTTGCAGTAGCGTGGTAAGAGCTCAGATGAGCTCGGTTAGCTTACCACCATACCGCGAGCTGGTTGGATGGGCTCGGTGGTAGCATGGTAAAGACTTGGAGAGCTCGGGGCCAATCTTGACCGAGTTGGACTCGATGACAGAAGAGGATGGAAAATGAGATGTGGACACGTGGCTCAATGTTTGAATGATAATTGGATGAAAACCAAAAGAGTAATTGCAGCAGGTGCAGGTCTTCCCAGCGTGGAGAAAAAAAACTTGATTTAGGTGATGGCATTAATGCCTAGGTGGCTCAATGCAGGAAGATCGGTATGGGAAGATCATTAGTGCAATTGGATCAAACATTGATGTACCTTGTGATCGGCAGTCGATTGACAAAATTGAATGCAACGTTCGACTTAAGGAAGTTGATGAAATATTGCATGTATATAGTTTTTTTTAGAATGATATGTTAGGAATAATATTGTAACAGTGAGACAATTCTGGGAATACTGCTATGAGCTGATTAGAGAAGACTGTAATATTGTATGTAACTATTTTGTTAATGTAATACAAAATAGTCTTGACTTTGTGTGGTGGGTTATTTACCTAAAAAAGGTTTTCCCACATATATTTTGTGTCAACTATGAATGCTCAACTGTGTGCTCTCTATTTTACATGTTGTATTCACCTCAAGTAGTTTTAGATGCTATTGAAACCTGTTTATGCTATTATCCTCTGTTGTATTAGTGTTAAGGGAATGTATTCCACACTATTGGGTCTCTAGATCCTACATGTTTTTCCCTTCAGTTTCAAACAAGGTATCATCATTTCATATTTCACATTTCATTGTTTAATCATAAGGTTTAATTACCAAAATGAGGTTTGACCAAGGCAAACCCCTATTCCCTAACAAAACAATATTTTTCTCTCTTTGATACGTGATTGTAGGTTTTAGGTTGAAGATCAATTGGAAAGAAAATTTGAACAAAATTGCAAAGTTGTGAAAGATGCAAGAAAAAATGTCAAATCATGGAAACTGAGCTACATGATTTATTCTCAGCCTCCCAACAATGTCCATCTAGAATATGGGAGTGTAGACTGAGAGGAACAAAACCCATAAACTAATTTTCTAGAGCCCTAACCATGACCGATTCGCCATAGGGTGAATGAGTCCTTAGTGAGATTTGAAAAATAAACTTTGGTGACAAGTAAAAATAATTTTAATCTTTCCAGATCTCCCTTTTCATTACTATTCTAGTCAAATTTAATTTATGCTCCTCATTTTTATATTATAACACACATATTGAATGAAACTTAGGAGAAATAGGTGTATCATTAGTGTCCGTTTTTAGCTAACCCTATTTTTCGATGTTTCATTATGGTGAACCTGACCTTTTGAGCATTGTAATTTTCTGATTTTGGAGTCCATTTTCATCCTATATTTAGATCTTGCATTGATTTGATTTGATTTTCATTGTATTAGGTCTCATTTAGGATTTTAGTTTTCAATCAACTTTGTATTACATCTAGGGTTTTAGAATTGCATTTTTTGTATTCTTTAAATCTAAAAAAACACAAAAAAAATCAGTCATCTTGCATATCATTTACATCATATTAACTTACATTTGAAAATTGAAATAAAAATTTCATATCAAACTAGGTCTTTTTGGTTATCATTTTTTCATAATTTGCACTTGCATTCCACATTGAATTGATAGAAAACTGAAATTAAAACTTATTGTAAGAAACCTATATCTGAAAACCATTGGAAAACACTTAAAAATATGTCAAATCTATTGCAAAACCTTATCTAGGACCCATTCGTCATAGGGCGAATGAGTCCCTAATTAGGTCATAATCTGAATTTTTGGACATTAAAATATTCATTTCTGCACTTTTGTTTGCTATTTTCAGATTTTTGTACTAGTTTGTTAAGTTTTCACTTCATCAATTTTATCGTAGCTATCTTAATTTGGTACATTTAGTGCATTGTGTGATTTCAAAATTGCATTTAAAAGACTTTATTTTCAGATTTTTGCATAATGTAATAAAAAAACTACCTTGTTTCAAGTTTGAAAATTCGAAAAATGGATAAGTGTTTTAGCAATGTGTGAATTATTTTTTCTCCTTGGTTGACATGTCAAGTTGTGTTTTTTGCAATGATCCTAATGCAATTGAACCCAATCATGCTCACCCAACTTCTAATGACTATCCTCACGAAGTTGAAATCATTGGAGAAGATGATGCTAGCATGCATGAGTTCATAAATGATTGCCTTAGCAATCTTGAGAATTATGCATCCTTTTACCCCTCCATGAAACAACCAACACAACTTGAGATTCTTGGTCTTTTACATCCTAAAATTGAGTCACAAACTAAGCCTAAAATTCCAACAATGACTGAACCTAGCTCCTCTAATTGAGTTCATACATATCCATCTTATGTCAATAAGGTGACAAACACTCCCATCAGTCTAGAAGAGACTTATGGAAAAGGATTTAAGATTTTAACCAAGAAAGGATGTGACATAACTAATGAGCATGAAATTCATAAAATTTTAGAGAAAATTCCTATCGAACAAACCAAAGGATTAGGATATCAAGATCCTCCTCCTGACATAAGTTTCCTCTTTCCTAAGGAACAACCAATGCCTCATAAGGATGATAAGAGAATTTTAGGTTTTCATCCTCAACATCTACCTCAACAAGTTGGTGAATCAAGCAAGAAAAAAAAGCCTTAAAAACTCAAGAAACTCAAATTTCCATGTCTTATGTCTGAAAATGAAAGAATCTTACACACACTTCTAAATCAAGGACTCATAAAATTACCAACAATTAGATAAAATCCAAATCCAAATGCTAAGAACACAAACAGGTCTCATTTTCAATATCATAGAATTCTTGGGCATAGTATTGATGGGTGGCGTGCTTTAAAATGAATATTTAAGAAGTTTGATATCCTAAAAATAATCCCTTAAAGCATGTCCTATCACTCCTTACCATGTAATGGTTGTAGGGGCATAACATTATCAGTATTACATGTTATACATTCATTGCAAATCATTATTTTTATCACAAGGAGATCATTCTCATCACCTATCCTTGGCTCACCCTTGTCCTACACTTAGTTGAGGCAAGGGGTTAAGTAGCCTTGTCCTAGTTGTTGTACTTGATGTTGTCCCTTTGGCTAGTTTTCCACCTTCTGTATATACTAATGAAGATTGGGATGCATATCACCTTCTATAGGTTGACTCACATTTTCCTTACTAGTCTTTTTCATCTTTCTTTATGTGATTTCATGTGCGTAATGTGATTCCCATGTGCTATTTTTTTCGGTGTATCTCTCTCTCTTTGTGCATTCCTCTATATGTACCTACGTTCTTCTCCATGCCATAAATATTATATCTTTTTCATTTTTCTTGTGTTTTCTTTTTTAGGATGATGCAAGGTGTCAAGAAATTTAGGTCTCTTCCATTTTTACCCAAAAGGATTTTTCTTTTTTCTTCACTCTTTATGTGTCATTCTTCTAGTTCTATGAGTATTTGGGGAATGATGATGTTTCCAAGATCTATAAAAACATTGGAGAAAAGATATACTGACCCCAAATCCATAGATCCCTTATGTATTTTTGGGGGCAATCCCTCCCTCCTTTTTTGTGATGTAGTTTTATTTAAAAAACATGAGTTGCTATGAGTTGGCATAGGGTTCTCTAAGGAATCTCTCATGTCTTAGGATTAAAAATTGGCTACTTTAAAGCAATTGATCACAACAATGGTGTTAGCAACCACTTTGAAGTGGGTTCATACATCGATAATATCTTTCAAAACTTTTGATGTTTCAAGGTGTGATTTTATTTTTTCTTGTGATGCGTCATTTTCTTGGTGGTGTCATTGGGTTTAATGTCCTCCAAGAGTGCGATACTTCTTAGCATATGAATTTTCTCTTAGTGGTGATGTGACGCACTGCATTCCCTAAGCTGTGAAACTTTTACTCTTTACTTGCCCTCTCTTGGAGACATTAGGCACAATTTTCCCTAAGAAGAAGACCTTACATGAACAAAGAAAAATCCCCTTGAACAAAAACCTATATATATAATGTTCATAAGTCTTTGGCATAACACAACTTGCTAACCTTGTGAAAATAAAACCCTAATAAAGGCCACCAAACATAACACACCTTTCTTGCATGTGGAGCCTTCCCCATGTTCATAGGTGTTTGGCATAGCACCTATGAACATATGGAGCTTGAAACCCTAAATTCAAGGCCACCTAGCATAACACACCTTGCTTGCATGTGGATCCTCGCCTAACATTGTGGTGCCTTATTGAAGTTGTTAAGAGGATAGATTTGATATGGTATGTGAGCCTAATATGATTCTCTCATTTTCCACCCTTTATTGTAAGACTCACCTAGTCACAACATGAAGTTTTGCTACCTCAAAGTGAGCACAAACTAGAATCTTAGATGTGTTCCACATTGCATTAGACAATTTAGGCTTGATCTTCTTGATCTTTGATAGTATATGATTATGTAAATTTTAAATTGTTGCATACATAAGTGTCTTGAATGTCTACTTTAGTGTGAGTTTTACATGGGGTCATACTCTCACTAAAGTGGGGGAAAAATATAGTAACAGAAAAAGTATCCCTTTTTCACTTAATCTGAGAATGATTAATATTAAAACGAGCCTAATGTTGCCTTGATTGAGTGTTGTAATATTTTTTCATATTCACATTAAGTTTAGGGCCCTTTTAAACTAAATAGACTTAATTGTGCCTTATTTAGGGTGTTGTAAATTGTATCTTTACACTTTCACATTAATCTAGGGCTTTATTAATTAATTGAGGTTAATTTTCCTTAATTGGATACTTTAATTCAAATGGAAGCCTAATTAATTATTGTGATATAAGAGGGATTTTCTGGACATAAGTATCTTTATTCTCAAGAGATAATTAGGGAACGAAATGCCCTTATACACCTCAACTTGACTAAATATATAAAACTAAAAGGAAATATAGAGAACTTACCTCAGACCTCGAGAGAGAAAAATTCTAAGATTTCTGCCTCTGGTGAGAGAGATCTCAACCAAAAGACATCAACACAATTTCAAGATGCCAGCATGGCACACTGTCATCTAAAAGACACACTAGCATCCTAAGCTATGAGGATTTTGGGGGCTCAAGTGGGAAAAACTAAGTCTCACCTCTAAACTCGGGTCAAAGGCATGTTAGATCAAATAATGAGACAAAAAGAGAGATTCTAAGGAAAAAACACAAAGGAACTTGAAGGTAGATTACCTATTATTAGACGTTTGAATCTCTTCTCCAAGCTTCACTCCATGACGTGCACACAAAAGATCAAGGGGAAAAGATTGGGGCTATATAGGGGTATTTATAAGTCAGACCCCCATTTTGGTGTTTCCACCTCCACGGACAACCAGGTTTGGAAAGGATTGTAAAAAAAGAACATGGTGAAAGTAAAACCTGCTTCGGAGTAGAGCTTGCACCACAAAATAGTAAATGAACAAGTAGAAAAAATTGAGAAAGAGAGAGAGAGCGTTACCCATGGGTCAAGACCCTCTCAAGAGCACATAGACACATCGTTGAGTGCTTGCTTGAGAGCTTGCAGCTGTTGGAGGGACCTCGGTCCGACATGGCTTCGCTAGTAGGATTGCTACTATTCAAGGATGAAAGTGACCCAATAGTAGAGAAAGTAGTAGTGCTTGAATCAATGATATCCAACCCCAAAATGCGAGAAAGTAAGGGGTTTTTCATGCATGCAAGGGTGAAAAATAGTCGTTATGTCTGAGTCTTAACCACTAGGAAATGTGTCACAAGGGTCAAGATTCTAGATTCTTTGTTTCAAACTCAGAAAACTGCCAGGACACTAGTGCACCGCGCGGATGTCTATGCACTACATAGGTGTCCAGGGCCTAGATTTTTGGGAAAAACATTGTCAAGCTCATGTCGCTTCACCATATGTTTGCATGGAGTTAGAAGATTCAAATTATAACTCATGGGATTTTGTCATTAAAGTTCCTAAGGTGTCATAAATGCTAGACAAGATACAAAAATGTGGAAGTTCCCCTAGGTACAATTCTGTGACATTACATTTTTCCCCCACTTTAGTGGGCTTGATTTTGGAATAAATCAGCCTCACTAAAGTAGAGAGAAGAAAATATCATCCAAAGTTTGAATTTTACGAAATTGTGTGCCAAGAAAATAGGATTGTAGAGGTCACCAAGGTCAAACTAACCAAAATCGAGGATGCCCCAAACATCCAAGCTCAACAAACAACAACTAAACAGTTTCAAAACTTTATCATGCAAAACCTAAAATTTTGGGTCAGCTTTGAAATATCGGAAGAACCTACTATGGATAGAGGAATGATTAAGAAAAATAGCGTTGATTTGGAGGAAGAATATGATAAAGAGGTGACTATATGCCCCCTCTTGAGCTTTCCCCTAGCATGGTGGGGTAAAGTTAGGAGAAAATGAGGAGCCACAAACTCTAGGAAAAATGGGCCCCGAGGGGCCTATATATACCTAGGTGGGCCCCTAGAAGGGTCATTTTCACTATTCACTACGAGCAAATTGTTGACTTTTGTGACAAAAAAGTTAGAAAAATACTGTGTAGGAGGGATTACGAGGTGTCGAGATTGGAGCAGCTATGGGAGGACATCACTGAGGGCCACGGGGTGGACTAGGTAAGTCTCTAAGCCTCATTTATTGTGTAATTTAGTGAATTTTTAGCATGTTTTTAATTGATGAGGTGTGCAAGCATCTCATTTTTGTGCACGCATCCAAAATACATGTCGTCCTAGGTCTATGTTGAGGTCCGGATTCCACGTTGTCATCTCGAGGACATGTTGGCATCCTCGAGCAGCCATGGTGGTCTCAGATGCATACACAATGCATAGATGTCTGTGCAACGCGTATTCATCTTACATATGTCCTAAGTAATTTTTTCTTGTTTTTATGATGGACTTGGATGTTTTTGACTTAATTTTTTAAAACTTTTTTACAAGAGTATTTGGAGATCCGTGAGCATCCAAAAGGGTGAGCATATCGACTTGTCTGGGAGTAGAGGGATTTCCTGACAGAGGGTGAGATCACACATCTAAAGGAGGTCGGTCTTTGGCACGTATTTACCATGCCAGAGATGAAATATCATGAGAGGATGCTGACAACTCTGATGGAGTAGTGGGATGCCACAACATCATCTTTCTAGCTATCATGTGGAGAGATGACTCTCATGCTTGAGGAATTCTATCGGATCCTCAGCCTACCCATCTATAGACAATAGGTGGCCCTAGATGACACCCAATCAGTGTGGGAGCAGAGTGAGGGCAGCCTCTACTGCACAGGGAGGATAGACGATGGTGATGGCATGAGCCATATATACATGCACCAGTATGAGCAGGCAAGGACCACAACACCATTGCTATGCCAAGTGATGGTTGTTATTGTTTCTTTTCAGATCACCATAGACGAGCAAGTCTCGCACCTACATGGGGGCCTCATCCATACCGTTAGAGAGATGGTAGAGCATCGTACTATTTTTCCCCAGGGGTGCAACATGCTAGTGCACCTCTACCAGGAGTTAGGGTGGTATGTACATTATGAGTATCACAGTCTTAAAATGTGCACACTTTTGCACGTATGGGCCTTCGCTCATATTATGTGTACCCAACCAATCGGTTTTCCCTAGTGATGACCGTATCATATTCCTATGGCCCGATAGTATGACATGACATGCCAGTGGAGATTTGGTGATTTACAGTTTTGGTGGCTACAGTTTGATATTGTTGCTAGAGATGAGGTGCAGTGGAAACCCTACTATTTTTTTTGGGTGGGTGGACGACAATAGGTACCTGAGGAACCTGCAGTGGGACCATTTTTTGATAGGTTGCCAAAATTTTATTATATTACCCTACTATTGGAGTCGGGTCATGGGACAACATGGTCATCCCTAGACCATAACACCAGATGTGCCCACCTACACCAGGTCCCATAGGAGTGCAACGAGGGTAGGGGATCACCCTCGCTCCACCATCATAGATATTTCTCCTTCCGATGATGATGAGCCCGACCATGATCTGCCAGCCATAGTGGCAACATACAATGTCAAGGTGGCTATAGATTTTTCGTGGTGGTGGGAGAGGCACTATCTAACTCCAGTGTTCAGTGAAGGTTCCTCTAGAGGGGACCCTGGTCCATAGGAGGACTTGCCTCATCATCCTCCACAAGACAAGTGGAGAGGGTGCCAACAAGGTGGCACAGAGGAGGAGCAGGCACATGAGGAGAAGGAAACACCCATGAGACAGAGGTGACGAAGGAGATCAGATCCCCCTGTGACCACTCCCATCTTGTCAGCACCACCTATTCCCACTACCCTAGTAGAAGTATCCTTACCATCATCGGGGTCGGTCGCTGATGCCAATGATGTGGGACTCAAGTTCGACCCTCACCTTGATCCTACATGGTAGCCAGGGGATCCAGGTATACATAGTGCATTTTTTATATCTCCATGCTTTTTATTTTCTATTTATGATATATGTATATACACCATGCGATACTGATTCTTGTTCCTTTCTTTGTGGTCATAGAGGATGCACAGGGATGGATTGGGTTGATGGCCTAGTAAATTTTAGAGGTAGCCCCGACCGTGCCAATCCAGGGGATGGTTCTATCTTCTTACCAACTGGTATTAATAGGGTGACATGCCCCCACTTTTGATCCACTATCACACTTGAGGACCACCTATGAGGAGTGTGGTGCAAAGATTGTACAGTTGACTACGGAGCTGGCGACTCTTCGAGGATAGTGTGACTAGCTATTAGGGGAGCTACGAACGATGCTGATTGAGAAAGACACGACAAGGACAAGGAATGGGGTTTCCAAGTAGGTGTGTGATGCCCTCCAGAGCTACCTCGATGACCTTGATGGGTAGCCAACAACTATGATCCTAACAGATGCTCAACAACTACGGTAGGAGTTGATTCAGGCACAGATGGACATCTAATCACTACAAGGAGAGATTAGAGGGATGTAGGAAGCCATGTTCATATTACACTCACATAAATCTTGCTCTATGACCACCATGTAGCCCCTCTCGAGGGTACCAAAGCAGCCACCAGAGCCAAAGGGCTCCGAGAGCCATGCCCCATTGGGATACGAGCTCATCATTTTTGTAGCTAGGTACATATAGGCATATATTTATAGATATTTTTTATAGACATATATTCAGTAGCCACTCATTTTTTATAGCAGTGGCCTCATACATGTACATGACATTTGATTCATACATGGATATATATATTGGTTTCAATATCGTGGCTTTGTTTATGTGTATGCTTTCCCTTCCATGTATGTTCATGCTATGGATGTTATATGCTTATATGGATGTATGCTTATATTAGATGCTAACATGATTTAATAAATACACTTGGTTGCATGTTAATTAAATACCATGATAATCTAATTGCCTAAAAATATGTAATGTGGTGTATGGATACATAGCATAGTCGAACACATGTATGCATATTTTATTTCACACACATGCATGTGGTCACATCATAAATGTTGGGGATAAGGACTCAATTCTGTCATCAAGATAGGAATCTAAGACAATAGTGCCTTAGTGGTTTCAATTCAAAGTCACAATAAAGACACAACCAACTAAACCATAAAACAGAAGCAGGCACAGTTGTATCCCCCATTGATCCTACTGAGGAAAGTGAATGCTTGACATATAACAGATTCAACATAAGCAACAAACCATGAAATACAAAGCAATAATGAACACATAGACATACATGGGGAAAACCCTTTCGGGTAAAAAACCCCACCTCCAAAACATCCAGCTCACTTGTATTATTCAGAAACAAAATAGTTACAATATAAACTAGAGCTATGCTCTTTAGGATATTACATCTTGTTCATCATGGAGAAAGATACAGGCAACACAAAATAGAATCATCACATAGTTACAATTTCCTCATGACATACTCTATAGATTCCTTTCAGCTCCTCTCAGACAATTGTCATAGCCAGCCTCATGGCCAACCCAACCACTTGGCCTCATAGGTTCACATCATACCAGATCCAAGAGTCAAAGTGTTCACTGTAGCACAGCTCGAACACTCTCATGCTCTCTCTCATATCACTCATTCTCTGCCTCGAACTGAACACCCGATTATATATAATCTTGCACTGTGTGCATACCTATTCAACCCATACCTACTAGCAATGGTCATCCAGGATAATAAATTATCCACCTACAAGCTTCGACCATTCCTTGATAACGTGCATCGCTTATACAGCTACATCGAGCCACACAATCATTAACACTGGTCACAGACAAGTCCGTTAGCCTTCCATCAATAATATAACTCTATCACAATTAGGAAATAACTCTTTGGCCAACTAGATCAAAAAGATCTTCCACATGTTGCCAATCCATTTGTAGTCGCACCCCTCACAGCCAGACTAGCTCGAGAAACCGAGCTCCGAGCTCAAGCACCTGTCACGGTATGGCGGTGAGCTCGCTCGAGCTCACCCCGCTATCTACCGCACTACTGCAGCCTAGACCGACTCGCCTCGCAATATGGCGGTAAATGATCTGAGCTCACCATCGAACTCCACCAAGCTATCGCAGGGCTTGGTTTTGCCCATCACAGTATGGCGGTAACCACCAACCAAACCACTCGTGGTCTTATCGTGGCCACTGCGGTCAATCATTTGACTAACCGCGGTATGGCAATAACTGCCAGACCTGACTATAAGAGGTCTCACTGCGCTACCACAGTGAGAGGGACCACCGCCTGCGGTACTGTGGTAGCCGCCACGACCACCGTAGGCGGTCTCACCGTGCTATCGCGGTGAGAGGAACCACTGCCTGTGGTACCATGGTAACTGCCATGACCACTGCAGATGGTCTCACCATGCTACCGTGGTGAGTCGACCCACCGCCTACGCTATGACAGTAACCGCCAAGGCCACCACTGGCGGCCTTACCAAGCTACCATGGTGAGAGAACTCAGCGTGCGCAGTAAGGCGGTAACCGCTAGATTGAAACTACCAAGAACAAGCCAAGCCGCTGCGGTAAAGGCCAGAACATGAAGAGAACCACTAAGGCCGATGGAGAAAACATGCCAGAAAGCTAAGGCATAAATTCTAACAAACTCCCACTTGATGCAAGCTTTCAGGCATCCTCCAAACATCCGACGAGGACCAAAAAACATGCTTCCACGCTCCAACCAAGACCTCTGCAACGACATAAAAAATGTCCACCAACTTAGGCACCAGATCCAAACACAGGAACACGCCAAGGTGAATATGCACCAGTCTTAGGAATGAAAACAATTGATCCTCCAGGCGATAAAAGGCAACATATCAACAAAACACAAGGCAAATCCGTGAACACCATCTCCAGAACAAGAAACCAACTTGCTAGAATAGCAACCAAAAACTAACTACCCTTATCTAACTAATCACACCACGCGATTGAAAACCAGCACCCATAGCTTATGTTGAAACATCCAACCACCCATACCTTAAAGGTATGACCAACAATGAACTCATACCATTATAAAACTACCCATCTTAGAAACAACCAAACACGTCCAGGTACTCCCACTACAAGGGCATTGTTTAGATGAGTGCAAACAAAGCACCATCACAAATGATCCAGGCATACCAAGTCCACCAACTTCTGCACAAAGAAATGTAACCATGCAGTTCCAAGGAACAACCACACTGATCTACAACACCCGCAACCACATGCTGCAAGGAACATTTCTCTCAACTGTCTTCCACAGTTCTTCCAAACACCTTCAAAGCTGACTGAAGAAAGAAACACCACGGCTTCACAAACATCTAAAGTCAAAAGAACATACAGGAAGAACAAGACCAGATTAGAGAGAAACAAAAAATCAAACCATGTTGCCACCTTCTACACTCACTTCTAAATGCAAGCTATGACAAGAACGATCTTCTTCACATCCCAAAAGAGAAAGGCCTTAACAACATCGAACAACACCATGGATGTAAGCACCTCAAAGAAGATCAAACATACCCATATAACCATCTCCTACCAGTCCTCAAAAGAATAAGGAGATACACAAAATTGTCCATCTTCCATTATGAATCCTCCAAAATCTCAAACAACTTAAGATTCATATCATGGAAGACAAAGAAAAACACACACCTACAAGATATGATGGGAAAATACCTTTCAAAGTGGACACTATTGCCGAGCAAACCAAGA
>CM021105.1:579032597-579275370 GCA_007115665.2 Sequoiadendron giganteum
CCACCGCAGGCGGTCTCACTACGCTACCACAGTGAGTTGACCCACCGCCTACGGCATGGCGGTAATCGCAAAGGCCACCACTGGCGGCCTTACCGCGCTACCACGGTGAGAGAAATCACCGCACGCGGTAAGGCAGCAACCACCAAACTGAAACTGCCAAGAACAAGCCAAGCCATTGTGGTAGAGGCCAGAACATGAAGAGAACCGCCAAGGCTGATGGAGAAAACATGCGAGAAAGCTACGACATAAATTCCAACAATAAACACAATTTTTTTCATAATGTGTGAATGAGAGCAATGTCAACATAATTAGTATTACTTCCCTTTAGGGATAAAACCACACATGTGACACATTAGAGTGTTATTCATAGTATCGACGAAGATGCATTACATTAGCAAGTTATTTTAAAGGTGTTCCATCCATAGACGATAGTCCATAGGCACCCGAACCATACACAAAAATTACAATGTAAGGACCTAACCAATTAGGACTAAATTTCCCTTTCTGATTAGGGGGTGCATTTAGATTTCACTGGTTTTCACATAGAACCAGGTCTCCTAGCTTAAAGTTTCTAGGAAGCACATTCTGATTATATTGTCTTGATAATGACCATTGATAAGATTTAAGATGATTGAGGGCCTGTAAACAATTCTCGTCAAGCATCTCCAACTGGTCCAAATAGTTAATTTGATAGGTTTCATTGCCAATTAACCCTCTAAGGGAAACCCACAAAGACAAAATTTACAACTCCAAAGGCATAATAGCTTCGGCACCATAAACGAGGTTATAGGTCATTGTTCCCATCGCTGTCTGAACATTCGTGCAATAAGCCCACAAAGCATATGTTAATTGAATATGCCAATACTTACCATGATTATTAACTATTTTATGAAGAATGAGTTCAAGAATCTTGTTAGATTCTTCTACTTGACCATTTGATTTTGGATAATATGGTGTAGAAAACCTATGTTGACTATGAAAATTTTCCAAGAATTGCTTCACTTCCTTGTTCTTGAACGACATACCATTGTCAGAAACAAGTGTAGCAAGTAGTCTGAAATGAGAAATAATGTTTCTCATAAGAAAACTTTAGATAGTTTCAACATTCATGGATCAAAGAGGGATAGCTTCAACCTATTTTGTGAAATAATCCGTAGCAGTGGTAATGAAGGCGTGTCCTTTGGAGAAGTTAGTTTTTTTAATTCTCAAGCAATGACACGGATAAGACAACTATGTTGTTGACATTGAAGGCACTTTCTGACAAAATCGAAAGAATCTTGTTTCATCATTTGCCAATAGTATCCCATGTGTATCAGTCTTCTCGCCAGGGATTTACCATCAAAATTTCCACCTTCGGAGCCCGAATGGGCTTCCTTAAGGGCAAGGTGTATTTTCGCTTTAGTGAGACACCTGAGAAGCAAGCCATTAAAGGCATTTCAGTAAAGAATGTATAAAATGACATAACGTGCTGAAATCTTTCAGATACGAGTGCAATCATTTTTTTGTCGCATCATCGAGAAAGTTTCCAATCTTTAAGTAATTGTAGATACTAGAGAACCACTCTCCTAAGTCTACATGAAAACATACAAGAAACTCAAATTTGGGTTGATCGGAAACTGTCGGGGTTTGCACAACCTGAATGACAAAGAAGTATTCTTTCATATCCTCTTTCGAATGTACCAAGGAAGTAGCACTTTCCATGGCATCAACATGTCCATTTTCTCTCCTAGGGACACTATCTATTGTGAAAGAGGAAAACTGATTCAACAAAGACAAAGTGAGGCCTCAGTATTGAGACAACCTACTTTTTTTAGCTTGATAAGTTCTTGTAATCCGGTTCTCAACAAGCTCAGAATCACCTAGTATACAAAGATGTTTAATTCTTAGTGCAATCGCGCCATTTAAGCCAACAATAAGAGCTTTGTACTCAATGATATTATTGGTACAAGGAAAATCTAACTGAAAGGATAGAGGGACCGGTTTACCTTTGGGGGATATCAGGACCACACCTGCTCGAGAACCAATTTGACACCTTGATCCATTGAAGTACATTTTGCACTCGAGGTCATAGTTATTTGTGAAAATATTCTCATCAAGAAACATATCTAACCCAGAGAAGGAGCAAGATGAGGGAGCGTCTACTAACTGATCAGCAACCACTTGACCCTTTATTTATTTTTGAGTAACAAATTTTATATCGAGCTTAGAAAGAAACATGACCCACTTCGTTAATCTCCCAACAAGGTCAGTAATAGAGAAAAAATGCCTTAAAAGATCTAATTTTTATATGACATGTGTTTGATCATGGAGCAGGTAGTGCCTCAGGTTTTGCGTAGTGAATATAAGAGCAGGGAATTGATTCTCCATGGATGAATAATGGGTTTCATAATCGCCAAGGATGTAGCTAATGTAGTAGACCGCTCTCTCTCTTCCCGCATCATCATACTGAGCTAGAAAATCCACCAAAGCATATGGTGATGCAACAAGATAAAGAAGGAAGAGCCTATCTTGCATAACCAACATCAATACAGGAGGATTGGCCAAATAAGCTTTGATTAGTTCAAAGGGATTCTGACACTCTTCATCCCACATGAAGTGAACATCTTTTTTCAATAAACGAGTGAAAGAGAGGGTATGATCAACCAATTGAGATATAAATATATGAATCACCCGAATCTTGCCTATAAACTTTGCAACTCGGTAATATTACTTGGTGAAGGTGTGTCAACAATAGCATCAATTTTATTTGTGTCAACCTTGATTCCATGATAAGAGATTATAAACCCCAGAATCTTGTCGACATCTATGTCGAAGACACACTTGTGGGGATTGAGTCTTATCTTAGAGAGTCAAAACCTTTCAAAGATAAGATGAAGGTTCTTCACATGATCTTGATGATTTATTGACTTCACCAAGATTTCATCAACATAATCATCTAAGATCTTGTGAATAAAATTGTGAAATATCAGGGTCATCACTCGTTGGTAAGTTGCTCCTGTGTTCTTTAAACCAAAGGGCATGGCAACATAACAAAAAGTACCCCAAGGGGTAGTGAAGATTGTCTTGTACTGGTCATCTAGGTTAATACAAATCTAATTATAACCCGAGAAGACATCCATAAAAGATAACAACACATGGCCTGCAGTTGAGTCTACAATCATATCTATATTAGGTAATGGAAAATACTCTTTAAGATAAGCCTTATTAAGGTGTCTAAAGTCAATTCATATGCGAATAAGGCTTTCAGGCTTGCTAAAAATAACTATATTCAAAATCCAAGGAGAGTAGTCAATTGGATGGATAAAGCCTACTTTCAACAACTTTTCTATCTCAGTCTTAACCATCAAAGTTACCCTGGGATTGATCTTTCAAATGTTTTGCTTAACTGGCTTGGCGTCGGGACATAGGATGATATTGTGGAATATTATGGATTCATCAATACCGAGCATATCCTGATACATCCAAGCAAAGATATCAAGGTGAGTATGCAAGAGATCTGAGTCTTCATCTACTTCTTCAGAGGAGAGACACTTCCCAATTTTGATTACTTTTTTTGAAGATTTAGGATCCACAGGAACTTTGAAAGTATCTCCTTTAAGGAGAAGACTACGGTCCTCCGGATGGGATATCAAAATGTCATTTCCGAGGTTAGATAGAGGGTCTTCCTCATCAATATTCAAAACAAATTCTCCAAAGTATGCTTGTTTATGCAAGTGATACGAGAATCATTTCTTATGGTGATAAGGAGGCAACAGAGAATAAGCACCTATAAATTCCCCTAATGCTTCTTTCAAAGAGAATACACCCAAAGGAACTTTATCAACCTATCTCCTTTCTTCTACCATCTCAGGATGAAGCGAGCTCAATGACTCAACTGAAATCATATTAACATTCCACCAAGGTTTTTTCTTAGACTGTTCAACAAAGCATCCCAAACCCAAATAGTGTTGTTGTGGCTTAAAATTTATAGGGATTTAGATTCCTTCCTTGATATTCCCCAGGCTCTTCTACCCATAGCCATATCAAGAAGTGAGCTCATATCCAAACCCATAGCAAGTTTGCAGAATCTGAGGAGGCGGTGGCTCCACGTAGAGTCTCATTCCACCAGTGGATGTCGAACATTTCTATGGGATCATCACCACTTCCTTTACTCGATTCGTAAACATTAACCTGGGTAAACCCACAAAAGTGGTTTACAATTCAAATGAGGAAGGTAAACTTTAAAAAAATGACCCCATGGCAAAATTTTACATTTTGGGCGTTCGAACGAACTAGTTCGTTCAAACGAACCAAAAAATGCTTCGCTCGAACTAGATGGTTCGAACAGACCAAAAAAGGGTTTGCTCAAACTAGATGGTTCAAACGAACCAAAAAAGGGTTCACTCCAACAAGGGTTCGAGCGAACCCATTAATTGCATGTACAAAAAACATTCGAATGAAAACCCCTTTTGGTATGGGGGTTTGAGCGAACCTTTGTTTGATCAAACCCATGGGGGTTCGCTCGAACCCCTAGGGGTTCATACAAACCCCCTTATCCTTCATTCTCCCCCTCAGACACAAAAAAAACCTAAATTTTTTCACTTCAAAGCTTGGTTTGAACATGAAAATGGTAGAGACTTCACAAACCCAACTGGAATCAGGTAGTTCTCGGAATGAGCTATCCAACAAATATAGTTTTGATATGTTTTGGTTTTATTATATATATGTTTTTTTAGTTTTATTAAATATAGGATTTTCACTGAAAATGAAGGTCTTTGTTCTTCACATGTGGAAAAATAGCAGATTATCAAATGTTTTTTGAAAAATATGAGTGCACCAAATATTGAAGTCCTTGATCCAACAAAAAAAATAAATTCAATTTCGATATTTACAAAAAAAGTTACATGTTATATGGTCACACTATGTTTGAATTGTAATTGCTTTGACTTCAAAACTTGATTAAAGATAAAATATTCAATAAAATCATATCTAACCAAGTGGAAGCACTAGATATCGGAGTTACAAATCTAAATTCGAAAGAATTATAATTTTATCCTTCATGGAAACAAAGTTGTGTTATACGGTGTGCATCACATTTTAAAAATGCTATTTTTTGAGAAAAACCAATTTTTGTGGGAGATGGAAAAAGAAGTACAATTTGATTCCAAAAAAATTAAAAAATATTTTTAGAATCTATAGACAAAATTTGACAAGACTCTAGTTTGCATCATCTTCAAATTCCTCACAATTTAGCCGCTATAGGTGCCCGAATGTGAATATTTAGTTAAAAATAATATTTTTTGTGTCAAGCTTGGCCAAAAACTGTAAACCACTATTGTGGGATCACCCACCTCCTTTGCAGGAGTGTGGTTACTCTCCCGGATAGGGGGAGGAGCGGTCTCCTAGACATGATCACACTTCTCTTCCCCAATGGGAGTGTCACCCACCCTTTTGTCAATAGAACTTGGAAATTCAATACTAGAGGGGTCCAACTTATACTCCGAAATGAAGAATTCAAAGAAGTTTAAGGAACCCCAATCATCACCTAGGAAAGCATTTGATTGAGAAGATGAAGGGGAAGATAACGGAGACCTAGGATATTTTTCTTTAGGCAACTCATCCTTGTTGACACACACTCGAGGAACAATTTCCATAGAGGGTATCGATGAAGAGCATGCCATAGCATCAATGGTTAAGGATGGAATAGAATTCTTGAGAGTGGATGCACCTGAAGCATGACCAACAATGGCTAGAAAACAAAGGTGCACAACTTATAGATCTAATTTAACTGTAACCACTTGATTGTTAGCAAAAAATTTCAAAGAATGATGTAGAGTAGAAGTTATTACACAAATAGCATGAATCCAAGGTCTCACCAAGAGAAGATTGTATGGTAATAGGCCAGGAATTACACAAACCAATTTAGGAAAGGTAACAGAGCCTAGCTGCAAAGGTAGTATTATTGTACCTAGAGCTTGGTGGTTGACGTTCTCGAACACACAAATATACAAAGAAGAAGCTGCTAAAGAAGATGAATCAATTTTGATTTTAGGAAATAGGTCCATACAAAAAATGTTGAGGGTTGAACTGGTGTCAATGAGATTATGCCTAATACCAATTTTATTAACATTAATTATAATCATCAATGGATTTGCTTTCTTCTGCAGATTCAGAGGTCGGAGTTCTTGTAGGTGGAACATGATATTCAATGAATCCACTCAAATATGTGCCGACAATGCATTAACATTTGTAGGCCTAGCGAAGGTAGGCAAGAGAATCTCTAGTAAGGCTTCTTGTAGCATCTCTTGATAAACTAGAGAAGTCTAAAGAAGATACCAAAGTGAGATCTTGGCCAGAGTAACAAAAAGTTACTTGGCAAGATCATAATGACCTGGTGCCTTGATTGCGGGTTTAGGAGTTGAAGGAAGACTAGGTTGAGACGATGGTAAAGAAGTCAGAATTTGAGTTGGTTGTGATTTAGGAACAAAATATTTTTGTTCTAAATTTTGTTTATTTCTCCTCATATTGTATGTATGCCCAACAAAATTATAAGAGGTAGAATCAATATCTTTCATGAACCTTGAATATAAGTTCGATGAATCATTATGATAGGAAATCCCATAGATAGAATAGTCCCTTCTAGGGGATGACTTAGTTGTTGTCACGTAAATGATGGGTTTCTTAGGGATTGGAGGAGCCGTAGAGACCACAACCACATTTACCGACTCCTCATCTTGTGAAGAGAAAGTTTGTTCAGAAGACCTACAGATAGAGGAGAATACTTCTAGGAAATCATCTAGAGCATCTTCCAACATACCGAGATCCTCTTCAAAGAAAGGATTATGGTAAAGATGCGACATTATGAAAATGGATCTGACTGTTTCACATCAGGTTCACCAAAATGTGATATAAGAGGGATTCGTTGCACACAAGTTTCTTTATTCTTAAGAGATCACTAAGGAACGACCTGCCCTTATACACCTCAACTTGAATAAATCAATGAAACTAAAAGGAAATACATAGAAGTTACCTCAAACCTTGTGAGAGAAACATTCTAATATCTTTGCCTCTAGTGAGAGAGCTCTCGACCAAAATTTATCAGTGCGGTTTCAAGATGCTAGAACGGCGCACTGCCATTTAAAAGATGCATTGGCATCCTAAGTTGCGAGGATCTCAAGTAGGAAAAACTAAGTCTCACCTCTAAACTTAGGTCAAAGGTGTGTTAGATCAAATAACAAGACAAAAAATGAGATTCTATGGAAAAAACACAAAGGAACTTGAAGGTAGATTACTTGTAATCGGACGTTTGAATCTCTTCTCCAAGCTTCACTCCATGACCTGCACACAAAAGATCAAGGGGAAAAGGTTGGGGCTGTATAGGGGTCTACCTCAATCAGACCCCCATTTTTGTATTCTCACCTCCACAGAAAACTAGGTCTGGAAAGGATTGTAAACAAAGCACGTGGTGAAAGAAAAACCCGCTTTGGAGTAGAGCCCGCACCACAAAAATAGTAAATGAAAAATTAAGAAAAAGTGAGAAAGAGAGAGAGAGTGTTACCCATGGGTCAAGAGACTCTCTGGAGCACACATAATCATCGTTGAGTGCTTTCTTGAGAGCTTGTAGTTGCTGGAGGGACCTCAGTTTGACATGGCTTCGCCAGTAGAATTGCTGCTATTCAAGGATGAAAGTGACCCAAGAGTAGAGCAAATAGTAGTAGTGCTTGAATCAATGATCTCCAACCCCAAAATGAGAGCAAGTAAGGGGTTTTTCATGCATGCAAGGGAAAAAAGAGCCATTACATTTGATTCCTAACTGCTAGGACACGTGTCGTAAGGGCTAGGATTCTAGATTCTTCATTTCAAACTTGGAAAACTGCCAAGATGCTAGCATGCCGCACAGACATTTGCATGCCGCATAAGCATCTAAGGCCTAGATTTTTGGGAAACACATTGTCAAGCTTTCCGTCGCTTCACCATATGCCACATGGAGTCAGAATCACAAAATTATAACTCATGGGATTTTGTCACTAAAGTTTCTAAGCTATCATTAATGCTAGGTAAGATGCAACAATGTGGAATTGCCCCTAGGTGTAATTCTACAACGTTACAATTGCAAATTTTGAGAGATAAAACACAACATTCATAAATTCCATTACACAATAGCTAATTTTAGGCTTGTGTCCTTGGTAGGTGACCTAGGATCCATTCACCACATGGCGAATGGGTCCTCGCTAGGTCCTAGGGCCCCATTTTCACATGAAATTTCACCTTGTTCGATGTGTGTCCTAGGTAAGTGGCCTAGGACCCATACACGACATGGCGAATGGGTCCTCACTTAGACCTAGGACCCCTCTATGAAATATGTTTTTGGTGACATTTTAATGATTTCAAATGTATATTTCAATGTTGGCTTGTGGTATTTGAATTTTGAGAATTAATGAAGATATATATAAATACAAGGTTATTTCACTTAGTTTCACCTATAAATTTCAAGTGATCTTAAGAGAATTAAAGTGAGTGTTATCAAGATAATTCAAGAGAAATTTCTAAGGCATTCAAGGTCATATTCCTAGAAGATTATTGTAGTATTCAATATTCCATTGTCATATCAAATATGTATTGCATCATGCATGTTGTTGAGCTAATGTGGTGATGTAGTTTTCAAGATCTAATCAAGCATTTTAAAGGCATTGTTTCACATCAAGTTTCAAGATCAAGACCTACATTCATTGAGGTCGCTTCTTTATAGATTGCACATTTTTCATCCAAGGTTTCAAACAAGGTATCATCATTTCATGTTTCATGTTTCATTGTTTCATCATAATTTTTAATCACCAAAACAGGGTTTGAGCAAGGCAAAGCCCTATTCCTAACAAAAAAAATTTCTATCTCTTTTATGTGTTATTGCATGTTTTAGGTTGAAGATAAATTAGAAAAAAAACAACGGAAATAGGTTGCTCCACCTTTTAGGAGATGGAACAATTAGGGGGTCCTATCTCACTCAAGTTTCACTCAAGGATACCTTATAGATCTCTATCCAAGGATGAAATGAGGGAAATAGATCTACAATAGGATGTCCTTGGGTATGATTAGAGACTAAAGAGGGGCTCACCACCAAGCTAGGGCTTGGAAAGACTAGTAACATGGAAAAAATAATGATATGTAAAGCTTAAACAAATGACCTAGAAATGAACTCAAATAAGAATAACAAACTGGAAAAGTACAGAGGTGCACCTAGAAATCTTAAGAGGCTTGGATGAAGATCTAAAATTTTGATAATGATGATTTTAAGGCACACTGGGACTCATACACCAATAGGGGTGATTTAGTCCGATTTTAGGGTTTCAGGCTGAAACCAGAATTTGGAACTATTGAATTAGGATCTACAGAAAAAGTCTAAAAAATTGGTCTATTGGGACTCATACACCACAAGTGGCGTATCAGTCCCATTTTTTTGCGAAGTGTCTCAAGAGAATAATTATAAAGCAAATCTTTGTGAGCCTATGAATATGCATAAAATAAGAAATTTCCCACTGATTTCATCCAAATAGGTCAGATATCTTGCTCTACATATGAGTTTCTGTGAGCCTTGACAACTTTTCATGACAACTTTTGAAACTTTGCCATTTCGGTACTTTTGAGGGCTTCAAATCCACTTTTTCTTCAACCTATAAACTTGAAATCACACAAAGAGAGAGAAAGAGTGTTGTTTTGTTAGGATATATGGGTTTTCCTTGGTCAAACTCCATTTAAGTAATTAAACATTGTGATGAAACAATGAAAGATGAACATGAAACATGCAATATGAAACATGAACAATGATACCTTGGATGATATGTTGAGATGTAAATCAAAAATAAAACATGAAGTGGCCATGTAGAATGTAGATCTTGATCTTGGATTAGATATGAAACAATGCCTAACTTGGATCTTGAATACTACATCACAACACTAGCTCAACACCATGCTTGATGCATTATGCCTTTGCCATGATGATGGATATTGAATTGCTGAAAAAAATGATAAAGAAATCTTCACTTGAATGCTTTAAAGATTCTCTTGAATTTCCTTGAATACTCTTGTGAAATATTGTAAGCATAAAATTTCTATTAGGAATTCTCTCTTGAAATTCTTAGGTGAAAATGAGTGAAATAACCTCTTATTTATACTTATTTATGCCAAATTTCTTGAAATTACAACACTACAAGCCAACATCAGATCTAGGAAGATGAAATCCTGCCAAAAATTGAATTTAAATTAGGACCTGATTAGAGTGGGACTCATATGCCCAATGTGGCATATGAGTCCCAGTGGTTCAAAACTAGGGCACAAAACTCCAATATAGGTCTTGTTTAATGTGAAACTTGAAATTAGGTCCCAAGACCTAGGTGGGACTCATATGCCTAAGGTGGAATATGAGTCCCAAACCAAAAAAAAAAAATGCATTTAATAAGGCTTGTGGATACAAAATAAGGCCAATTAAGGCATAGATAAGCCCAATTAGTTAATAAAACCCTAGATTAGTGTGAAAGTGTTAGGATACACTTTAAAACTTAAATAAGGCACAATTAAGTTTATTTAGTTTTAAAAGGGCCCTAAACTTAATGTGAAGGTGTAAATAAATATACTTTACAACACTAAATTAAGGCAAGATTAGGCTCATTTAGCTTAAAAGGATCCTCAACCTAATGTGTATGCATAAAACACATTACATAACTAGATCAAGATTACATTAGGTTCAATTTAACATTAATTATTTTCAAATTAAGTGTGAAAATGTAAAGGGTGACATTTTTTATCACTACATTTAGCCTGCACTTTAGTGAGAGGAGGAACTTGCTTCAAACTCACACTAAAGTAGACATTCAAGAGGGATCCTCATGTATCGACGTTGATGGTCTAGGATGAAAAAGATCAAGGGGGTGGTCAACACCCTAGGATCGAAGATCCTATGTAAAACCAACATAAGAACAAAGGGACACACACACAAAGTGCAAAATATGCAGCATCAAGATACACAAACATACAATATCAATAACTAAAAACAAAAACAAAAATAAGTAAAAATAAAAAGAGGTGGATCAAGCATCAAATGTTTTTCCAACACGATGTGGATAAGATATAAGTTTCTTGTCCAATAATACACACTCACTTTGAGGTAAAAAAACTTTAGGTTGTCCTATGGGTGAGTATCCAAAAGGGTGAGACACATATGCACGCGGTCGCTATGCACTCACAAGCAAGTGGCTATGGGAAAGTCACACCTAAGTTCGACTCCCATACGTATAACCATACAAAATCTATACCTCTTGATAAATTTGATAAGGTGCCACACAAAAATGAACTTCAAGCTTCATGAGGCAAGAAGAGCTTCATATGCTTGAAACTCATGAACAAACAAGATGGCTCCATAGGAAAGAAAATTGTGTTATGCAAGGTGGCCATATAAACAGAATTATAAATGCAAAAAATAGTGTAAATTACATTCAAAGGGATTTTTCTTAGTTCATGTAAGGTCTCTTCTTAGGGAACATTGTGCCTAATGTATCCAAGAGAGGAAAATTCAAAGAAATATCGTGCTCTCGGAGGATATCAAGCCCAATGATATCCCCAAGAAAATGACGTATCGCAAGAAGAAATAAAATCACATAGTGAAACATGAGTGTCGATGTATACCCCCACTTTAAAGTGGTTGCTAAAACCATGTTGTGAGGAATTACTTTAAAGTAGAAGAAGACATGAGAGGTTAGTCGAAAAGCCCTATGCCAAGTCATATGTTCCTGAATGAAATTACAACATAGATAAGGAGTTGCCCCCAAAATGAAACAACTAAAGATAACTCAGTATGTCACATGTGAGCCAAATTAAGAAATTTCATCCACATCCAAAGATTTCTTCTATGTATACATGGAAGGCGATAAACTAGACAAAGGATACAATGATAAGTACCATATGAGGACAAGGTTACTTAAACCCCTTGCCCCTACTTAGTGCAAGACAAGGGTGAGCCAAGATGATCATTATCAATTAGAGGGTCTAGGTGCTTAAACACAGGGAAGAGCACCACAATCCTTAAGATGTTGAATTAGATTACTCAAAATCTTACATTCATTAGTAGAATGACCATGAACTCTATGATATGCACAAAATCTACTCTTGTAGTAAAATATCTTTCATGTTCTTGGAGGGAGAGATATCAAATGATATTGGAGGAATCTCGACCAGAGACCCTCTTGAATAATAGTAGAATATTTTTCTTTATTTTGTGACAAAGATATTTCTTGCTTAGTACAAGGTGTCATACTTACACAAGATTCTTTAGATTGTGAGATTTTGTACTCTCCTTGAAAGGAGGGTGTAAAATATAATGAACTCCAATTGTTAGTGTTTTGCGTGATGATATTGATGCTAAGCAAAGATTTATTTGTTTCTTTCATTTTATTTTTCTGGAAAAAAACCAAGACCGCTGGTGTCTATTAGTTCAAGGTGCACTAATGTTAAACTCGTCTCAGAGGAATAATTTATAATAGTGTTGATATTAAGTGAAGGCTTGTTTGTTTCTTTTGAGGGACAATAAACAAGAATATTAGCCATTTCTTGTGTGTTAGGATCTATAGGGACATACATACCTTGTTCTCTAGCACCACATCCTTTTCTAGTATATCCAATTTTTTTCATAAGTTCATAACCTTTTCCATAAATCTTTTTTATTATTTTGGAATTGGTGGTTGTTCATAATTAGCTTCATTAAATTTTGTTGTATAATTTTCTTTGTTTTCTAAAGTAGTTGAGGTGGATTCTTTCAAAGGGTCTTCTGAATTTTGCGTTGACATTACCGTTTTGTCTTTTCCCTTTTCAAGGTCTTTGTTTATGATCTTGTATTCTCCCATGAATGCTGGTGAAAAATGTAAGGAACCCCAATCATCTTCCAATAGATTAGTGACTTCATAGATTTTCTTCTTGTGTTCATCTTCTCTTGTGACCTCCACTTTTGTAGTTTGTTTCAATACTTCCAAAGGATCCTGTCCTTTTTTCTTAGCAATAAAAAAAAATTTAGGTTCATGATCGGTTGTGAGTGTGTAAAGTTTATTGTCAAAAATTTACTTCATTTTACAATGAAGGGTAGAAGGTACCCAATTCATCTCATGAATATATGATCTTCCTAAAAGAAGATTATATGAAAGATCATGAAGCATAAAATGGACCAGAGTTTGCAAGGTAACCTTTCCAAATTTAATAGGTAATGTAATCATTCCAAGCGATTGTTTTCCTTTGTTGTCAAACCCACAAATAGATAAAGAATCAAGTTGAATTTAGCTTTTATCTACTTTAATATTATGAAGAAGGTTTATGCTACAAACCTTAAGGGTTGACCCATTGTCAACAAGAGTTCTCTTTATTACAATTTGATTAACTTGAGCTATAATCATGAATGCTTCATTTCATTTTTGCACTTCTAATGGAGGTAACTCATCTTGGTGGAAAGTAATATCCAAGTTATTTGGTGTTATAGCTTGAATTTATGCTGCCACATTGTTTGATTGTGCATGAGGAGGAGTAGGAAGTTGATGTAAAGAACTTTGAATCATGTTATGATAATGAGGGGAGGCTTGAATAAGGTCCCATCATGATATATTAGCAAGAGTGTTCTATAGTTTTTCAACAAGATCATACTCCTTTCCACTTTATAAAGGCAAACAAGGGGCACCAGGCAAGATAGGATTAGGCAGGATAGGGTTAGACAATGGGTGGGATCTTGAAGGTGTTTCTCTTGGTTGTGGATTATTTCTAGTGTTATATGTACGAGAAATGGTATTATAACTCGAATATTGTAAAATATTATTCTTAGGTGGGTAAAGGATAAGTTCGGGTTTGTTTTGAGGTTGTATTCGTTGTGAGGGTGGATTAAGAATTAGAGGACTCTTAGGATGTACCACAGGGTATGTAGGAGGTTCATTGATCAATGGGGACCTAACAGACACTTACACATTCATAACCTTGGTGGTTTTGGTTTGATGTCTTTCTAATGAAGGGGAATCTAGTGTCATATTTTCACCATCATCTAAGGAAGTTATATCACTATTGCTTTGATTTTCTTCCACCATGATATCTTCCCTGGGAGGATATTTTTTAAGAGATCTACAAACTAGATGTTCATGACATTCAAAGGTTGGTTCTTCTAAAATTACATCACAAGTAAGGGAGTTATCAATGGTTGGATTGTCTTATTTATTAGTAATGTTTTCCCTAGGAGAAGAGAGACAACTAATATTCTCATGACTCTTATTGTTTTGATATTCTAACATCAAAGTATCCTCTTTACCAATAGTAGAGATATTAGGAGAAGGTCCAATTTGATTTTTATGATTGTCCATGATTTCATCCTTGTTTTTTAAGGTCACATTTTCTTGTGCCCTAATATCTACCCTAGTAGGAGAGCTTATAGGAGACTAACAAACAAGATGTTCATCACGTTCCATGGTTAGATTTTGTAAAGTAGCTTCATAAAAAATAGGGGAGGCATTGAGAGAAGGAGAATCATGATTTTAAATTATTGGATCAATTTGTTTAAATAGATCTCTCCAAATGGTAGGAGCATCAAGAAAGGGAGAAACAAGATTTTCATAAATTTCAAGTGTATCTTCTAACACTAAACTATCATCTTCATGACTAAGAAGGATATTAGGAGAAGAACCAATGTGATTATAATAGTTATCAATAATTACATCCCTATGTCCTATAATATCTTCCTAAGTGGGAGAGGTAGGATTATCATAGCTCTCAATCATTAGATTTTTTAACACCAACACGTCCTCCTCACAAATGTAATTTTCACGGTTGTTCACAATTATATATTTTTTCACTAAATCATTCTCACAAGTAGGGGAGGTGTTGGGAGAGGAATGAAAACTAAGCAAAGTAGTGGAAATTATTTCATCTTCTATTTTTATAATATCTTCCCAAGGGGGAGGGGGGAAGGACAAGCAAGAATTTCATGATTCTCAATGATTGCATCTTATTTCACCAAGATACCTTCTTCACTAGCAAGAGAGGTATTGGGAGAAAATAAATAATGATTATCATGATTGGCTATGTTTTCATCTTCTTCTATCACATCATTTCCACAAATAGGAGAGATAGGAGGGGGTGTAGATTTAAGGCAAGCATCATAATTTTCACTCTCCTATACTAAGAGACTCTCATAACTATGAAATGTATTGAATGAATGACTAATATGCTTATTGACTAAATTTTTCTTTGCAAACATGGAAAATATAGATACTAACATTTGTGAAAAGTAATATAGACAAACTCAAAATGGAAAGAGACTTAAAATGCAATGTAAAGACCTAGAATGAAATGTGTAAATGTATTTTTTAGCTTCTAAACAAGGTAATTTGTTGATTATACTATGAAACAATCTGAAAAAGAAATGTTGTAAACGAAAAATTTGAAATTAAGCAGTGCATGAAATGAACCAAATTAAGCTAGGTCTAATGAAAACCATGTAACATAAACTCAACCAACTGAAACATGTATTCACTAACAATAAATAGAAGTATAAAAATGATGTTTTTAATGTTATACATGGAATTTCAGGTCTGGTTTGGGACTAATTCTCCGAGAGGAGTGTATGAGTCCCAGTCAAGGTTTTTGGAAGGGTCAAATGCTAAAAAATACACCACACCAAATTCCCAGAAAGTAGGCAAAACAACTTGTATTGGGACAAAATCACCCAGAGGGGCATATGAGTCCCAAATTAGGGGTTTTGCACCGATTTCAACAAATTCTGAGTGAATGTTACACCTAAAATCACACAAAGAGAGAGAAAGAGTGTTGTTTTGTTGGGAAATAGGGGTTTGCCTTGGTCAAACCTAATTTATGTAATTAAACCTTGTGATGAAACAATGAAATATGAAACATGAACAATGGTACCTTGGATGATGTCTTGGGATGTAAATCAACAATCTAACATGAAGTGGCCATGTAGAATGTAGATCTTGATCTTGGATTAGATATGAAACAATGCCTAGCTTGGATCTTGAATATTACATCACAACACTAGCTCAACACCATGCTTGATGCATTATGCCTTTGCCATGATGATGGATCTTGAATTGCTGCAACAAATGATGAATAAATATTCCCTTGAATCTTTAAAGATTCTCTTGAATGTCCTTGAATACTAGATTGTGAACTCTTGTAACCAAAAAATTGCTATTAGGAATGCTCTCTGGAAAGTCTTAAGTGAAAATGAGTGAAATAACTTTGTATTGATACTGATTTATGCCAAATTTCTTGAAATTACAACACTAGAAGCTGACATCAAATCTAGGAAGATGAAATCCCACCAAAATTTGAATTTAAATTAGGTCTTGATTAGAGTGGGACTCATATGCCCAAGGTGGCATATGATTCCTAGTGGCTCAAAACTAGGGCACAAAACTCCAATGTAGGTCTTATTTAATGTGAAACTTGAAATTAGGTCCCAAGACCTAGGTGGGACTCACATGCCCAAAGTGGCGTATGGGTTCCAAACTACTAAATCTAGAACACATGACCCAAAACACTGAATTATGATTGGTAATTTGATAAGTGTCGGGATTATCTCTAGAAAAATGCATTTAATAAGGCTTGTGGATGTAAAATAGGGCCAATTAAGGCATAGATAAGCCTGATTAATTAATAAAACCCTAGATTAGTGTGAAATCATGCTAGGATACACTTTAAAACATCTTAAATAATGCACCCCTAAGTTTATTTAGTTTATAAAGGGCCCTAAAATTAATGTGAAGGTGTAAATAAATACTCTTTACAACACTAAATTAAGCAAAGATTAGGTTTATTTAGCTTAAAAGGACCCTAAACCTAATGCAAATGCATAAAACACACTACAACACTAGATAAAGGTGACATTAGGTTCAATTCAACATTAATTATTCCCAAATTAAGTGTGAAAATGTAAAGGGTGAAATTTTTCGTCACTATAGATTATTGTGGCAATCAAGATTCCATTGTTATATTAGAGTTGTATTGCCTCATGCATGTTGTTGAACTAATGTGGTGATGTAGTGTTAAAGATATAATAAAGCATTTCAAAGGCATTGTTTCACATCAAGTTTCAAGATCAAGACCTACATTCATTGATTTCACTTCATGCTAGATTGCAGATTTGTCATCCAAGGTTTCAAATAAGTTATCATACTAGGAAAAATTTAGTGGAAAATTCTAAGAATCAGCCAAGCCAAAATGGGAGAATTAATCAGCCCAATAGGGTGTCCAAATCACTAGAATTTTACTAGTCGAATGCATGTCCATTCACCAACGGTTTTTTTTTACGAGGCATGCTTAGGAAATAAATTCACCATATTAGACTACGTGTTTCCAATGGACCGATTAATATTTTTTCCTGGAATCCCAGGAGCATGTCATAAAACACCTACATATTCACCAATACTATTAAAACAACATTATATGAGGACCCATCTCACCAATTAAAATGTACAAATAGTTTCTTGTGAAGACCCATTTCACCAATTAAAATTTATAAATAGTTGCTTATGAGGACCTATTTTGCCAATGAAATTTAAAAATAATTACATTTGAGGACACATTTCACCTTGAAAATTTCAAAGTATCCTTGCATAAACACGCGAGATTCACCAAAATTTTAACATACCATTTAAAACTCCCACGAAACTCACTAAATATGGATTGATATAAATACAATTGAAACTATCATTTATTCTTACACATTTTGTTCGGTTGTGAGGTTCTACTTCTCGATTTAGAAGTTAGCGAAAGCCGAAAATGTAGACTTAAAGGTGAGTGATCATTTCTTCATACTATTATCAGTAATTAGTTATAATAATAAGATCTATTTATCTATTTTTAATTCTTGCTTCAGTCTTAAAGATGATTTTGAGTAGGGAATGGGATCTATATTTTTGGTCGATCTATCCTTCTTAAACAAGAGTCATTTTTTTCCATCTTTTATTCAAAGTGAAAGATCAATATGTTGAGCAACAAGGGTAAGACTCCTCAGGGTAATGAAGAGATTGGGAGGCCATCAAAATGCCCAAAACGTAGATGTGCCATACAGTCTTACTTTGGAATTGGAAAAGATTATGATCCATCAGATCAAGGTGGACCTAAATCATTGAATATTCCACCAAATACTATTGAAGAAGGCATTCATAATACCTCATTGCCACAAGAAGGTCAAGGTGAGTCACTGCCACAGGAAGGTCAAGGTGAGATTTTCATTGAGTTAAATCAAAATGTATCAAATGAGGATGGAAATACCGCATAACATGTTCCAAGGGATATCCAGGTTAGCTATAAAGAGATAATTAACTTGGATGAGGATGATTTTGGTAGGAAGAAAATAAAAGGCCAATCAAAATTGGGGCACGAGTGGGAAATGACAAGGAATTTTCAACTTGGTTGGTTGTTGAAGTAACAATTCATTGTACCAATGGGGGTAGCAAATGAAAATGATATTGAAAGGGAAACATAGGTCAAATGCATGATTTATAGTTGGAAATGTGGAAGAGACAAGACGTTGCAGCTAAAGCTTGACACTATATAAAAGCATATCGATAAAGTTTATGAAAAAAATCATAGACGAAAAGGAACAATCAGTCGTACGATGGAAATAAAAGGAAGAATGCCTTCATGCTAAGTAGGTCATGGATTATGAAGAGAATAACCATATAATTTTAAAGCTTGATAAATGTCAAGGTACACTTGAGGCTCATTTTGGAAAAAGAAATGGCAGTAGCAAATCTGCCAAAAACTATTCAGATGAGTGTTGTTTTTCATATTTTGTCCTAAGGGTGTCCTATGAAAGGCTACCCAAAATATTTTGATTTATTCTCATATTTGAGTGTTCCCCACTTTCACTTCTCACATTGGTCAATAAATGCTAGATGGGAATGGGTGAAATATCTTGTTGCAATGGAAAAGGAAGATTTAAAGGAGAAAGTAAAAGAGTCAAATTTTATTGCATTATCTTTAGATGAAGTTGCTGCAATAGAAAATAATTCTTGGGTCTGTGTGCATCTATATACTGTAGAACATGTTTTCCTAGATCATATTCTTTGTGTTCATAAAATTAAGGACAATTCAATATCACAAAATATATTTGAGCTAGTCAAGAAATCTTTGAATGAAATTTTAGGTATGGATGAGTTGAAAATTGCCAAAAAGTTGGTGTGTGTAGGAGCTAATGGAGCTATAGTGATGCAAGGTCAATGAAGCAATGTTTACACAAACTTACAAACTACTTGTGCACCATACATGCTTGGAATTCACTACATGGCCCACAAAAAAAATTTAGCATTCAAAATTGTAAGCAAGTTTCCTACAGTATCAAAATTTGAAAATCTAGTTTGCGAGATCCACACATACTTCTGCCAAAGTCCCAAACGTTTCTAATAATTTTAATATTTGCTGAGGGAATAACACCAGAAAATAAGATTCTCAAGGATGTCGATACCAGATGGATCTCCTTGCATGGACCAATGCAGCATGCTTTTTTAGAATATCAATCCTTGATTGGAGTGATGTACGACCATCGCAACACAGTAGACAAAGATCCTAACCTCTTACATAGGTTAAGTGATATAGAGACACTCTTGACTTTAGCAAGTCTTCTCCCCATGCTGGATGAGATGAACAATCTTGTGAAGAAAGACCAAGACATAACTATGTATATTTATGAATATGCCAATCTAAGTAAACTTACATGCTTGGGCCTCGATCATCTATATCTAGATCTAACACAAGAAGGCACAAATTATATCATGCGGCAAAAAATTAATGATTTGAATAATCCTGATAATTATTTATAGTTTAATGCAAGAAAACACTTATGTATCTATGTACATGGATATGAAATACCAATGTACCATTGTAAGACATCTAGGCGCTCTACTAGAGAAGTAGCTATTAACGAGGAAGATTGTAACGACATTGTTAAATCTGTTAGTGGTAATTTGAAGGAAATTGTAAAATATCTTTCCTTAGAGATTCATGAAAGATTCCCTCGACATGAAATACTTGAAGCCATGGGTATTGTGTATCCTCAGTTTTGGGTAAACCGAGATAGCCCAAAATATTTTCATGATCAAGTAAAAATCTTGATCAAACATTTTTCAAAAAAGGTAACATATAATGAGTAGACAATAGAAGGAATTTTAAATGAAAATAAGCTTAGACAACAATGTAGGAGTTTTGAAATAGCTATGAGGGACCAGTATCAATCCATGGGCAAGGAGAAGGCCTTTGAACCAGGATCAATAAAAAAGGTTTGGACAAGCTTAGGTCAGAGTGAAATATTGTGTGGTTCGATATCAGAATATTTCAAACTTTCTTATTTATGCCAAACAATGATATTGGAGTCGGTGGAGGATGAGAGAGTTTTCAATACATTGGGGTTTTTGAAATCAAATTTATGAAACAAACTAGAGAAGAATTTGGAAAATTGCTTGAGGATTAAAGGAACTGCGTATAATGTCAATAAATTTCCTTTTCAAAGGGAACTCACAATTTGGAGGTCCACATGTGAAAGAAGATGGATCGGGTTGTGCAACACAGACACTAACACTCCAATTCCAAATGCTGGTGCAAGTGGCACTGGCACTGGTAGTGGGAGTGGGATAGATGCCATTAATAGTGACACAAATCACACAATGAATGTTGATTTTGAATTTGAGACACAGTCCAAAGAAAATTAGGAGCAGACTCAGAATCAAGATGACTCTTTTATTTTATCTCAAGATGAACGCCAGTTTGAGGACCCTGACTCCGTTTGGGAACTGGAAGAGAATTAACAGCTTTTATGTATTTATACTACACTTCATGAATTAGTTTCCATTGTTCCAAAGTCTAAATTGTAGTTGATGATATTCTATATTGTATTCCATGAAATTGTGTATCATTGCACTTTGACTTCATGATATTTTATTTTATATTGCACTTCATGAATCATATTCCAAATTGTAGTTGATGATATTTTATATTGTAATTATGATATTTTATGTTCAAATATATTGTATTCCATGGTATTGAATTTGATATTTGATTCTGCATCATTTTTAAAGAAGTAAAGAACAAGTAACAACACTTATGACACTACTTATAAATTCCTATTGCATTGCCAATTTTCCATTCACATAATATTTGATAAATAATTGAAAGGTATATGCTTATATTCCTTGAATAAAAGCTAACAGTTCAACATCCATAACTTAGAAGTTAAAAGCTCTACCAAACTGGTTATAAAAAGAGTTTTCGATACTCCAACATTAGAAGTAGCTGACATGACCATAATTTATAAACGTTGCTAAGCTCACAAAAGTATTAGTTGAGAGCCTTACTAAAGATATAGACATGCATAGAAGTGTTGGTTAACAAATTTGTCAACTAAATCTATATTCTTACGCCCACGAAGGTGACAAATGTAACAACAATTGAATCAGCCATAATACTATTTTAGACTGATTATCTGCTTATTTTAAATGGTGGAAGCTACCTTCTTTAGATATTCAATTAATGATTTTTAACTAATATCACTTTTAACTAGAAAGAAAATGAAAGGAACTTTGGAAATGCTTTTAAGTTTTTAACCAAAAAGCTTTGAAAGGAATCCACACAACTTAAACAATAAAATATTAAACTACCAATTACCAAATCACCTAAATTACACTGAGAAATCCTTACGCATCCATCACCATAAAATATTTATTCATAGGTGAACATTCCACAACAATGAAACAAACCAAACATCTATTATTCCAATAATAGATAATCCACTAGCAAAATCCTCAACAAAAAATAAATAAATCCACACAACATAACTCAAATATTATGCATGCATGAACTTCACCATTGTCTTTCTATATTGAAATAACGAAAAAGCAATAAAAATAGCAGAGTCTTGATAACTGTTTAAGACAACCATTTTAGAATTTAAAATAAAAAGTATTTGAACTTGAAGTATCAAGAGAGCCAAATTAAAGAAAATAACATAAAATCTAAAAAACTAATCAGGTCCCAAAACTGCCTCCTTCACTTCCAATTATTTCCACCTCCTCCTCCTCCAGTAATGCCTCCTATGCCTTTACTCTTTGCCTGTATTCCCTGTACTTGGTGACAATCATGGTGATATTTTTGATTCTCTGAGTCTTGGTGATTTTCAGCCTTGTCCCCCATTTTGAAAGTGCACGGTCCGACTCAACTAGCATTTCATAGATGTCATTTTCCACCTTAAATTAATTCATATAGGTCTGCGAGTAACTCAATTTTTTGAATGATTCTTGAGTGGTTGTCTGAGGATCAACTACTTCTCTATGATACACCTCTTTAAATTCCCTCATTATGTTTGTAACATCTAGTAGCTTATCATCGAACCCATCTGTGAAATCCACTTCAAGAGAATTGAATTTCTCCTTGATCTTCACTAATATGCCAAAGTATTTTTCTAACACTAGTGATTTCCTTGATATAATCTTCATATACTAATCATTTCCATTCCAATGAATCAAACCACCTAGGATCAATTTTTTTAGGATCATCCACCAATTTTTCTTTAGATTGTCGATTTTTCATGCAAGGTATCATCATTTCATGTTTCATGTTTCATCCTTAATGTTTCATTGTTTCATCATAAGGTTTAAATACCAAAATGGGGTTTGACCAAGCAAAACCCCTAATCCCTAACAAACAAAATTTTTCTCTCTTTGATGGGTGATTGCAGGTTTTAGGTGTAAGATCAATTAGAAAGAAAATTTGGAGAAAGTTGCAAAGTTGTCAAAGATGAAAGAAAATGTCAAATAATGGAAACTAAGCTACAAGATTTATTTCCAAATTTTTGACAGTTCCCAAATAGAATATCAGAGTGTAGACTGAGAGGAATAGAACCTAGAAACTGATTTTTCAATTCCCTAGCCAGGACTGATTCACCATAGGGCGAATGAATCCTTAGTGCAATTTGAAAAAGCAACTTTGGTGAAATTTACACAACATTTGAACCTTTCCATATCTCCCTTTTCATTATTGTTTTAGTTATATTTTATTTGTGTTTTTCATTTTCATATTATAGCACACATATTGAATGAAACTTAGGAGAAATAGGTGCATCATTAGTCTCCATTTTTAGCTCACCTTCCTTATTTTTTTATGTTTCAGTAGAAAAGGATATAATGTTGTGTTTAAGGGTGAAACATGTGAGATTCTAAAAGGGTTTGGAACTTTGATTGTTGTTGGTTAGAGAATAGATGGAAGCATCTACCAGGTTAAGGGTCCTGATGGTCATGGGTTTATGTCTTAGATTAAAAAAAGCTAGTTATGGCACTAGAGGATGTGTTACATGAATTTTGATAATTTGGAAAGAATTAGTTTAGTTCATGCAATGAGAGATTTTCCTAGAATCACAAAGCCTATCAATGTTGCTGGTGAGAGTTGCCAATTTGGAAAATAGAGTAGCTTTAAAGGAAAGGAACAATATGCTACTAGACTAGTGGAATTAGTGCATACAAATATTTATGTTCCTACAAGGGTGAGAAGTCTACAAGGTGACAGGTACTTTATTATTTTGATTAATGATAACTCTAGAATGACATGGGTTACATTTCTTAGAGAAAAATCTGATGCAGTAGATAAATTGAATAAAGATGATGACTCACATAAGGCTGATCAAAGAAAGTATAGATCTATGATTGGTGGACTGCTATATTTGATTGCTACTAGATCAGATATCATGCATGTAGTTTGTCTTGCATCTATATTTGAAGAAGATCCTAAAGAAACACATGTGGCAATTGTGAAGAGGATATTCAAATATTTAAGAGGCACTGCGAGTTATGGCTTGTGGTATCCTAAGCATACCAATTTCACATTAAGTTCTTATACAAATTCAAATTGGGTTGGTTGTGTTGATGAAATGAAAAGTACAATTGGTGGTGTATTCTTTCTTAGATGTAGATTGGTGTCATGGTTGAGTATGAAACATGATTCAATTTATTTATCTACTGTAGAGGCTAAGTATATTGCAATAACATCATGTTGTACATAGGTATTGTGGATGCAACACACATTAAAGGATATCAGAGTTGTATATGATGAGCCTCTATCTATATTTTATGATAATACAAGTGCAATCAACATTTCAAAGAATCTAGTGATGCATTCAAGGACAAAGCATATATCCATTAGGTATCACTTTTTGAGAGAGAAGTTTATGAAGAATGAAGTGAATATCAAGTATGTACCTACAAACGATCAGATTGCTCATATATTTACTAAGGCTCTTTCTAAAGATACTTTTGAGTATCTTTGAGAGAAGTTGGAGGTTATTTCCCCTCATTTTATGAACTAGATGCATATGGAGATGCATCAGTCTAGTGGATCTATGGATCTATCTCCTTTCGAGACTAATGTTGGTGGCTACCTCTCAAGGGGAGTAGGTAGTTTCATGTGTTGTTGTTGAGTTGTTGATTTGTTTGGGTGCAATCCTAAGGGGGAGTATTCAGAGTAGGTATTTTGGTTCAATGTCAAAGGGAGAGAACAATGCAAAACATTTTATACTTTTCCATTGATGTCAAAGGGGGGGAAAGTATAATGTGAAAAAGTGCAAGATATGAAGGGGAGAATGTTGTGTATATTTTCAAATCATTTAGGGGGAGAAAATAAAGTGTGTTTGGAGTTGTTGTGTTGTCTCTGGTGGCTTTTCACATCTTGTGTTTCCATCAATGAGAAAAGGGGAGATTGTTGCAAGTATGAAGTTTTTTTCATTTTTGTCAATAGGAAGTCTACTGACTGGTTTTGTCATTGATGTCAACTATGGGATGAAGATGTCAAGGATATCGAGAAAATTATGAAAAAGAGGAAAGCAAGTTGTGCATGTGTAGTTAAGCCCTTGAGGACATGTTGTGAGTTTATGGAGCTATATTTTTGTTGTAGAGTCTAAATATGAGTTGGAATGAAGTAATGAGCTAAGATGATGTCTTTGGTACTTGGTTTCCAAGTGCTTTTGAGAAAATTTGTTAAATAGAGTAAGTTGTGTTGTGTAAGTGTTCAAAATATCCCCTAGTATTGTGCTCTGCATTTCTTATGTATTATGCTATGCCTATGCGGATCTTACAGGTTATTCAAGGTTTTTAGAGATTTGTATATTCATAAGTTGGGTTTTTGAATTGTTGTACAGTGTGAGATATTTTCACTAGTATGTGAGCCACTATTTTAGTGATGTTTTCTATGGTCTAGGATAAATGTATTTTCTCTGTTTTTATCTATTGTTTGGATTCAAGTTGTGTGGACTTGGGAAGTTTCTTATAATTCTTTTATCTTTCTATATTCAAGTTTTTACTTGATTTGGTGTAGTACAAAGTGAGTTTCATCTATTAATATGCAAATAAGGGTTACCAGTTGTTTTGAGTTGAAGTATTCAAATAGTGAAAACTCGGATGAAGTGTTTTATGAATCTTAAGTAGTTTGTGGAGTATTCTAGATCATTTTCAAGTGAATTTTATGGTCCAAAAGCTTCATATTGACTTGAGGAAGCGTGTACTTAGTGTTTATGGTGTTTAACATACGTGTTGGTTGACCTTGTGTTTGACACTACACGCAAGCTTATGAAAGAGTGTTGAGTTGTGTTGTGATATAGTTGGGTCCTAATTAAGTATTTATGTAGCTAGCCTTCATTCCTATCCACCAAAAGAATGTTTAAGTGTCAACCTATTTTGAATTTGTATGTATAACAGCTAGTTGCCGACATTGGAGAAGGTTTTTTAGGTTGAGGTTCATATAAATATGTGTGGTATTGTGGTGAGATGAGGTATGAGAGAATGAAGAAGAAAGATAGATGTGAGATTGATGTGAGTGATGTGTGTGATGCGAATTTGAGTAGATCATTGTGAATCTCAATGTTATGGTTCCTAAAGGCATCCAAAATCATTCATGCAAGAATGTGAAAGTGTGTGAGCAATTTTGGTGGATTCCTTGTTACATTGAGAAGTGTTCTTTGTATAACATCCTCTTATATCTTCTTGTATTTATTTATGTGGCAGTGAGCCCTAGTTATGATCCTTTTGGACAATGTGTCCTATTTTGGTATTACTTATATTGTGAGCTAATCCTCACCATGGTTTTTCCCTCATTTAGTTTTCTATGTAAATATAGCATTTTCTTGTGTATGGTGTTGTGATTTTATTTTATCTTATCTTCATTTCATGTTTAATCATCCTAATAAAATAAGGTTTTAATGAATGCATGTGGATATGCTTATTGTTGAGGGTTTTGAAGGTTTAATTTTCTACAATTGATTCACCCCCCTCTCATTTGTCTTGTTCATTTCAATAGAGAAAGAGAGAGATGTAGGTAGAGGAGGGAAAGAGAGGGAGAAGAGGGGGGAGAGAGAGAGAGAGAGATAAATAAGAAGGTGGGAGAGATATAGGTAGAGAGGGAGAGATATAGATAGACGGATATATAGATGGATAGAGAGGAATATGTAAAGAGATAGAGAAACAAAGAGAAAAATAGACACATAATGAGATAGAGGTAGAGAAACAAAGAGAAAAATAGAGCTCGATAAGGAGATAGAGATAGAGAAAGATATGGATAGAAAGAGATAGAGAGGAGTGAGAGAGACAATAGGAGAGTAGGATAGTTGTTGTGAATAAGAGAGAGAGGATAGAGGGGAGAGAGGGAGTGATATGATAGAGGGATATATAGAGAGATAAATAGGGATACATAGAGATACAAAGAGATAGAGGTAGAGAGATATGAATAGAAAGAAATAGAGAGAGGAGAGAGAGAGGGAGATAGAGAGAAATAGAGAGATAGAGAGATAGAATAGGAGAGATAGAGTGTGTTAGATAGAGAGAAATAGAGTGATAATGAGATATAGATTAGAAAGCTAAAGTAATAGGAATTGATATATAGAGAGAGGTAGAGAGAGGATTATAGAGAGAGAGCAAGAGAGATGGAGGGAAATATGGATGGAATAAGAGAGAGAGAGAGAGTAAGAGATGATGAAATATAGATAGATAGGCAGAAGGGGAGGTGGGAAGATAGAGATATATGGTGCAAGAGTGAGATATAAAGGAGGTGATAAAGACTAGTAGAGAGATAAGGGAGATAGAGTGAGATAGAGAAGGGGAGAGATAAAGAGATAGAGATAGAGAAAGGGGGGGATAAATAGGGAGTGTTAATGTGTGTGTGAGTGAGAGAGATATATAGAGATATATATAGGGAGGAAGAAACATGGAGTGTGTGTGGATAGAGATAGAGATGAAGATAGAGATGGAGATGGAGAAGGAGAGAGATACATAGAGGATGAGAGGGAGAGATAAAGAGAGAGGGGGAGAAAATGAGAGAGAAAGAAGTGGAAAGATATGGATAGAGATGGGAATTGATATATAAAGAGAGGGAGAGAGAGGGAGAAAGGAAAAGACAGTTAGAGATATATATGGAAAAGGAAATATAATGAGTAATAGAGGTCTATGAAAATGGAGAGGAAAAGAGGGAGAGAACGAGATATAGAGAGAGATAGAGAGAATAACGTAAATATATATAGAGGTCTAAGAAGAGGGAGAAGGGGAGAGAGGGAGACATGTTTAGAGATAAAGGGGGAGAGAGAAATATATGGGTAGAGACAAAGATAAAGAGAGAGACAAAGAGGGAGATAAATAGATAGAGAGAGGGAGAGGGAGAGATGAAGAGGATGAGATAGAGAGGGAGGGGGAGAGGGAGAGATAGAGATTTATATGGTGAGATAGAGGGATAGAGATATAAGGAGATATAGAGAGAGGGGAAGAGGGAGAGAGATATAAAGATAAAGAGGGACAAAGAAGAAAGTAGAGACAGACAAATAGAGGAGAGAGGGAGAGAGAAATAGGGTGAGATAGAGAGAGGGAGAGATAGATAAAGGGAGAGATGGAGAGATAGAAATATAGATATTGGGATAGGGAGGGAGAGATAGAGTTGAGGAATGAAAGGGAGAGATATAGGTAGATAAGGGAGAGAGGTAAGAGGGGAGAGGGAGAGAGAGAGAAGAGGGTGTGAGAGATATATATAGGTAGAAAGGGGGAGAGAGAGAGAGAGAGAGAGATGAATAGAAATATATAAGAGAGAAGTGAGAGGTACAATAGGAGAGTAAGAGATGTGAATACGAGAGTGAGGAGAGGGGGGATAGAGGAAGTGATATGATATAGGGACATATAGAGAGATAGAGAGGGATATAAAGAGAGATACAAAGAGATGAAGAGATAGCGGTAGAGAGATATGAATAGAAAGAAATAGAAAGAAGAATGAGATGGAGATAGAGAGATTAAAAGGGAGAGAGGAAGAGGGAGATACATAGATAGAGAGAGTTAGAGGGAGAGATAAATATAGGGAGATAGCAAGGACAATATAGAGAGATATGAAGATAGAGAGGGAGAGGAGAGAGTGTTAGGACTACAAATCCTATTCATTATTTGTTAAATATGATTTCATAAAGTGTAGAAATTCATGTGACCAAATCTATTTTATAACCAATGCTAACTAATATTCTCATTCATATGGCCTTTGGCATATAAGCATTTCCCTGATTATAGTTGAGAAAAAGCTTTAAGAGCAATTGGTCCTTATTGGGAAAATCATGTGCATGTCTTTTTGATCAACAAGTCATAGCCCTTTATTGAATATTTTATACATATCGAGAAGAGGAAGAAAGTTATAGTGATCAAAGATCCCAAAGATAATAGGTGTGCATAATCGGGAAGACAATGCATAACATTTTACCAATGAAAAACATATCAAAAAAATCAAGATAGTCAGAGGGAAATATTCAAATCACACCAAGCTCATGTATCACACTGATAGAGATCTTATCGGGGAGAAACATACATACTTTCACCGATAAAATGGGAAAATTATTGTATCAAAGAGACATGTATGATTAGAGTGGGTTCCTCAGATCTCGCCGATAATGTGGGTTACTCCAATGAGGGAAACTAGACAAGTTTTTGGGGAAAGTCCCACTGACTTATCCCAATGATCAAAGTGGTAGAGGAAACATATCGAGGAGACCAAGTATATCAAAAAGGCATCTTATTCTCTTGGCGATGATACTTGTCAACCTGATGATAATATGGAATGAGCACTATTGTTCGGAGAGACACCAGGTGATGCTTAAAATAATTTCAAATGGTCCAGACCACCTTGATATCAGGTAGAATTCATAATGTTCTCCCCAAAAAATTAGGAATTGAAAAGCAAGAAAAAAGGTAGTTGTACAATATCAGTGAAATTATTAAGTTATTTTCCCAACTAAATAAGAGAACCAAAGAGACACTTCATATCAAAGGGAAATTTAGTTAGTCTTAGCAATCAGTTATGAAGTTATAAAAAAATATGGTGACAAATAAAACACATAGATTAGCCTGAGACTACAGGGGTTCCACTGATGCAATATTGTTGTATCGCTCTGACATTTTAAAATTTGAAAAACCTGTTGCATTCATTTATAGTGGTGGACATTGATGGATGCACAAACAAACCTTATATGAACATTTCTGATTGAAAAGAGATTGCACCGAAAGAATTTTCAGAAGTTGCAGCAAAGAAGGATGGGAGATTGAATAGAAGTCAAGGAATTCAGTGTGCCCAAAACGTACAAGTAGTCATACAAAATATCCCTACAATTGATAGATTGTAATTAAATTATATCATCTTGTAGAGAAATAAGATGGAATGTTCTGCAAAAATAAAAGCCAAGAAGAAGCAAGTTAAAAGTAGCCAGTCTAAAAATAAGAAGCAGAAAACTAAAATTGAAAACAAATGAAAGGGAACTAAACCAAGACCTCATTGATCAATTTCCTATTTCAGGGCCAAAAGCTAGAAGGTGTGCACAATTGAGGGCTGATGTAAAGAGATTAGAAGATAAATGCAAACATGTAGGCGATGTGTGGACCCCCATTAGGCGATATGAATTATTCATATTTCATTATTGTCGGAGAAGTAGATTGGAACTAGTTTGTAACCCCTATAATTTTAATTTTGGAAAGCTCGTTGTTCCCAACATCTTTGTGAAGATAGACCTTATAAAACTTTTGGCCAACTATTATAACTCAGACCTTAACGCCATTTTTAACTTGCAAGGAGAACCTTTCATACATGTATCCAAAACTACACTTTGTAAATTTTTTAACCTAGATGACACATGTGATCATCCTATAGTGCATGAGGATTTAGAAAAGGAATATTGGATAATGGACACTACCTATAAAGGATGGAGGATTGTTAGAAATTAATCTTTCCTTGGTGAAAATATGTATTTAAAAGGATAAACCAATGTATCCTATATTGTATTTGTCCTCTAGTCCAAGTAGGAGGACATGTCATTTCTTGTAATTCCTTTAATAAGGAAAATAGATATTCCTCCTTAAGAGGAATCACACATTTGTCACACACACAATAGGAATGTGGCATTCATAGGAGATGGGAGTTACATGCAAACTCCACCACTCATCTCTACTTAAGAGATGCCTCTCACACACTTGCAAAAAAATCTTCTCCATTCTCTCATTTCTTCTCACATTCTCTTCTTGCTCTCATTATTGTATTGAGCTTATTGCTCTCATTCTTTAGGCTTTGTGCCATATTCTTATTATTCACAAGGGGTTTTTTCTTGCTTTTCCCCTTTCAAATCCTTGTGTTCTTGCCTTGGTTCTTGGAGCATTTTGGTGAGCTTGTGTTTGATCTATTGAAGGAAAATCTCTCTCTTTCTCTCTTAGTGTTTGGTAAATCTCTTCCATTGCATACTCTCTTGGATTCTTTCCTTACCTTTCATTTTACTTTATGCATCCTAACATGGTATCAGAGCAAGTTTAATCCTTGCTTTTGAGTGTGCATGCAGGGATAGCTGAAGAATATTTCGGTTGTAAAGGAGAAAGCATTTTTTTTGTTATCTAACCATTGTTTTGCAGGTTTTTATTCATCTTTTTTCTTGCAATCTAACACCTTACTTCATCATTATTTTGAATCTAAATTTTATTTAACTAGTTCTGGATGGCTTGCCTCCAGATCTAAATATTTTCATATCTATTTCAAGTTTTAAAACCTCCAGATCTAAATATTTTCATATCTATTTCAAGTTTTTTTTAAGTTCTAACTCACCCTTTGTCGGGCAACCGCAAGGGTTTTCTCTTTTATGCATTTTTCATTTAGTTCTCTAACTATCTTATTTGCAAATCCGTATATTCAGATTTATATATTTCAACATTATAACATTGCTTCTTACATTCGCTTTGCTATAAATCTGTATATCTAACTTTTATTGCAAGATTAACTTAAAATCTCTTATTCATCTATTCCTTAATCTTTGTTTTTTAATATATATCTCTATATATTTATCAGAGTTTATTTGATTTCTAACTATTTTCTATATCTCTGCAGGTTTATAAACATATCTTTCTTTGATCTCTATCTCTGTTTCTTATTTCTCTGTTATTATATATTTTCTTCCTTGCTATCCATTTAAACCATTCTGTGACTGTCATTTTTGAAGACAGTTTTATAGACTCATACTCAGTGGATCATACATTTTGTTTCTGATATTCTTTTTCTAATCGCTCTGGTGAGATCCTTTGGAATTAGGTTGTACAAATCATATCCAAAAATCAGCCAAATCCAATGGTTATTTTGAGAGATATTTCGCCCGCACTAGGACTGTATTTCTGAGACAGTCATATCTCTGCAAACGTTTTTTTATTCTTTTTTATATTTTTATCTTTGCATTTTTCGAGAATAATTCCAGTTGCAGGTTTCTCACTTTAACATATTTCTGATTTATATAGGTTCTAATCAGTTTTTTCAGCTCTTCTCTTCTATAGTTTAATCATTAGATTCCATCTGAAAGTTTTATCATTAGATTCTTTATCATTTAAAAAAATAAAAATCAAATCATTGCTATCATTATATCATTTCAATTTTTTAATCGTCTCTTCATCATTATCGAAATCTCAGTTATTTTACTTAATTCTTTTGCTCAAATATTTATTCAAATTCAATTCAATTTTAATTCTTAGTCTAAAATTCAATTCATGTAAGTTTTACAATTTTTTTGTTTATGTCATTTTGAGTAAACAAATCCAATATAATTGTTTAACATTGTTCAAATTATCTATTTATTAGATATTTCACTCTTATCATATTGTTTTTCTTAAGCATTTAAGGAAATTTTAAAATTTTCTTAAATCTCTATCTGTTCAAATTTCATAATTATAATTTTGTTCTTTCTTGTATCATCATGTCTACTCTTATACTGGAAATTAAACTTAATAGCTCTAACTATCATCAATGAAAAACTCATGTTTCATTTCTACTTCATTTTAAACATTTACTCCAAGTTGCTACAGATGCCACTATTGAACCAGCTGCCTCTGCTTCTCAAGCTGACAAAGTTGCATGGCAAGGTAAGAATGATGAAGCGCTCAGTCTAATTGGACTCTCCATTAGTCCTGATCTCTATGTCTTAATTGGACATTGCACCAAAACCCATGAAGCATGGGACATCTTGAAGCAAACCTATGATAGCTCCTCTGAATCACGTAAAATTCAGCTCCAAGACAACTTGGAAGATCTAAGGTATACAAATTTTAAATCAATGGATGAATTTCTACTCAAGTTTGATGCTATTAGAACTCAGTTAAATGGTTTAAATGTTACTCTTACAGATATTAGATTGATCACTATAATACTTAAGAAATGTCTCCCTAAAGAGTTTCAACAATTCATCACTAACATCCACTCTCAGCTTGCTATTTCTAGTTTAGCTCCTCTTTTAATTTATCCTATTTTTCAAAATTTGTTGCATCAAGAGGAGGAAAAATTAGTGCAATTTGGTACTCTTAGATCTTCTAAACATGCTTTTTTGTCTAATCATAAGCAAAATTTTAAACCTCATTCTAAACAACAACATTATAATTCCAAACATCATTATAATAATGGCAATGATCATAGAGAGTTTAACTCTTCTAAGAGACCACATTGCACTTATTGTAATAAGGATGGTCATTGGCAAAATACTTGTTTTAAAAAACAAAATGACAAAAATCCTATGAATCAAAATAATCAACAGTTTCATAACAATGGTAATCAATCTAGACGTGCTTTTACATGTAGTTTTAATGTTTCTAAACCTTTTTGAATGGGTTATTGATTTAGGTGGATTTCAACATGTTACCTCACATAAAAGTTTGCTTTTTAATTAACTTCACAAGTACTTTATTATTGGACTTGATCAACCCAATAATAGTGTACTTGTTTTATTCAATTATATTTGGAATATGAAAAAGGGATATTCATGTAGTCATGAATGCATGAATATCGTCTTAATGTCTTATTTATACTTAATAATCCTTCAATTCATAGTATGCAATTCTCATTATTCCATCACTTTTTTTCTTAATATTAATTTTTATAACTTAAGGTGGCTTGATTTGTGGCCTTTTTTTTTGATCTATTACAATATTTAAAACAAACCTAGTGTTTCCTTCTCAACTACATTTATGTTGTTTTGATAAAGGGAATTTGATATTTTATTGTGTCTCATTAATCTAATATTGTGCCTTATTGGTAAATTTTGCCTTCTTGATGGATTTATTCCATCTATATATGTTTTGCAAATTAATCTCTTTATCAAGTCTCAATGGAGCCTTTACATATATATTTTATGCACTAGATGCATTTGCAGTAATGTTGCATAGGGAGCCCTATTTATAATGATTTTTTTTTATCAAGTCTCATTGGAGCTCTTTTTTGGGACCCATGGAAAATATTTCCATCCACTTTGATGGTATGCACAAGTACTTATTTATGATGAACTTAGATCTATTTTCTTAATTGATGGGGATCAAGTTCTTGAAACTTTTATGTTTCATTATTTTTATTGAAGGCATTATGGTTTTTTTAAAAACCATCTTTAGGACCAATTTTTTCAAAGTCCTTTATTATTAATCTTCATACAATTTTCCTTTACAAGACAATGATGTAGTGAGAGGAAACCTAGATCTATTATTGTTGTCTATATATTGACATTTTATAATTTAGGCTATGCTTTATTTCTATTGCATGGTTTCATTAGAAGTAAAAACGATCCTAATTTATATATTAAGCATAGTGAAACTGTGATTATTATTTTTATACGTTCTAGTTCTAACATTTTTTATTAGTGATGTTAAGCATAGTGAAAATGATATTGTGAGTATTATTTTACCAAGTCTCTTTGTTCTACAAAAGCTAGATATAAAAGTAGTACTAATGCCTCTAAAGAAGCTTTATGGCTTAGAAGAATACTTGAAGATTTGGGTCTACCTCAACAAGAACCTACAACTCTATATTGTGACAATCGAAGTGCAATAGCCTTGGCGAAGTATCTGGTTTACCATGCAAAGTCAAAGCACATTTCACTCCACCACCACTTCATTAGAGAGCAAATTGAAGAAAAGAAAGTCTCCCTCATCTATTGCAAGGGTGAAGATCAAGTTGTAGATATTTTGACAAAACCTCTTTCTAGAGAGAAATTTGAATTTCATTGTAATAATTTGGGTTTGATACCCCTTGATGTAAACTACCCAAGTAAAGATTAAAGGGGGGTGTTAGAAATTAATCTTTCCTTGGTGAAAATATGTATTTAAAAGGATAAACCAAGGTATCCTATATTGTATTTGTCCTCTAGTCCAAGTAGGAGGACATGTCATTTCTTGTAATTCCTTTAATAAGGAAAATAGATATTCCTCCTTAAGAGGAATAACACATTTGTCACACACATAATAGGAATGTGGCATTCATAGGAGATGGGAGTTACATGCAAACTCCACCACTCATCTCTACTTAAGAGATTCCTCTCACACACTTGCAAAAAAATCTTCTCCATTCTCTCATTTCTTCTCACATTCTCTTCTTGCTCTCATTATTGTATTGAGCTTATTGCTCTCATTCTTTAGGCTTTGTGCCATATTCTTATTATTCACAAGGGGTTTTTTCTTGCTTTTCCCCTTTCAAATCCTTGTGTTCTTGTCTTGGTTCTTGGAGCATTTTGGTGAGCTTGTGTTTGATCTATTGAAGGAAAATCTCTCTCTTTCTCTCTTAGTGTTTGGTAAATCTCTTCCATTGCATACTCTCTTGGATTCTTTCCTTACCTTTTCATTTTACTTTATGCATCCTAACAAGGTTACTATTACATAGGCCTAGAAAATACAAAAAATTAGTACCACTTGAGGAGGGTGATGGACCTCCCTTCCATGTTGATTTATTCGAACCCTATTTAAAATATAATTACTTCTCAGTGGGTCAAGTAGTGGGAACAATGGTCTCTGAATTTATGTCTATAAGGACAATGTTGATTGTTATAGACATACAATGTCATTATGCAAGACCTTTTGATTATGCTTCACACATTTCCAAAGGGATTGAATTAGGGCTAACAACCATCAAGAATGGTCCTCCCGTAATGCACTTGAAACATTACTCCCCTCTCATGCACATGATATTGTACTATGGACAAGAGTTCAGAATATGGCTAGAGGAATTAAGAATCACACAGTCGGATAAAGAGGGCCAGCCATTACCAATACAATTATGGACCTCCATTTGGGACAACAGATTTATCAATTCTAATTATGTTTATTTTGAGGAACACTTTGTCAAGAAATTGTATAGGTTTTATGGTCACCCTTGTAATTATTCTTTGTCTAATGAGATCAAAGGATTCTTAAGGCCTAAGGATTTCAATGGACCATCGACTGTAATTCATAAATGGGGTGACTAGTATTGCTTTGTTGATTCCACTATGATCAGGGTTTAAGGTTTTGAAGGTACACCTCTCCTATTACCCATGACTCTGCCAAACAAAATTGCATATCTAGATATTTTTAGGCAACTAGATTATTCCAATGTCATGAACTTGAGTGCATATGAAAAATAGTCATTCATTCCTAGTACATTATGTTTTGGGGATTTTAATGCAGTATCAAAAGAAGGATATGATCTCAATTTGGATAAATTGTCACATTTCAATATGAAGAAAGCTACACCGAGAAAAGGATTTGACCCTAAAGGATTTATTGATTTTTCCAGGAAAAAATACAATTTAAGTGGATATGTTCATGTATCATATCCTCATGATGGTATTCACAGAAACGTGGAAGAAGAAGAAGTTAAATTGGCAATTGATAATTACAATAGAGAAATTGAATAAAAGATGAAGGAGCTACAAGAGGTAGAAATGTTGTCCTCTGGTATTGAGGAATCTTCTGAAGAGAATTAACCCCAAAGCTAACCTGATAAGATCCCCAAGCTAAGGATTGAAGAGTATCGACCTCCAAATAGAGAATAGGAAGTTGGGGAACCATCTGCCACAGATGCTAGGCAATTGGAATATAAATATTTTTTCTCAAATGACCAGTTCATTAAATCCACTGAATTTAAATCTTTCTTGTACAAACAAAACTGAAAAACAATAAGGGAATTAGTTGCAGACATCACACCTAGTAACGAAAGCCAATTGTTGAACACATTGAAAATAGATTTGGAGAATGAAATGAAGAACATGACTCCAAATAAGGGGATAAAATTATTAGAGGATTCTAGTGTGATGATCTTTCCTGGTTTGGACTTCAACTCTTCTTTAGTTTTGATAGATTTTTGCACAATAATGATGCCAAACACAAGCTCAGTACAAAAGGGGTAATAGAGGTATACACTGGGTCAAGATATAATCTTGATGAGAGTTCTCTTATGATCTAGGATCTATACCCCCCACATCAAAAGCTTGTATTTATTGATACAGAGAGAGAATTTGGTCATGTGATGACATTAAAAGTGGGTGAAATTGATCATGTGGTCACAGTCGATATTGGCATAAATGTAGCCAAATTGAATAAGGCACATATTTAGATGTTGATTAAAGAATGAGATATGTACAAATTGAACAGTGAAAGGATGCTTAAGGAGATTTATTTTCTAAGAGACACAATCAAGGAAGCACTCAAATAATCTACGAAAATTTTTACTTAAGGAGAAGGCTCCCAATTAAAGGACAAGTGTGAGGAATTACATATGAATAATCAACAGATGTGCACTCAAGTGATCAAGGCTAGGTTCAACACACTTTCTACAATAATCCAAAAGAGGTACACTAACATGATGATATGGATGGAAAATTTCTAGGTAACTTACTCTAAGAGTCAGACTTCCATTCAAGAACATAAAAGGATAAATGACAGGCTTCGAGAAAATCTCCAAGAGATACAAAACAAAAATAGTTTCGATACTCGGGCCATTATAGCTGCTGAAGGCCTAATAAGGAAGCATACAAACTATAATGAGGAATTTTAAGCAGATGCCAAAGATTTTATCGATGCTTCAAAAGAAGGTGTGCCTGCATTGTTTGGTGATAATGGAGAACCAAAAATTCAAAATGAATGGATGAAAGAATGCTGACTAATACTGCAAGGATCCTTGGAAGAAGCTAAGGATGAAGATCTAGCATTAGAAGAGGCTTGCAAGCATTTAGAAAAGATGATTACTATGGAGATTGTGGAAAGGAATTTTGTGCAAGATGTTGATACGTACTTGAGTCATGAGTACTTAAATCATGTTACACAAGTTCATATGTGGCTCATTAGAGCTTAATGTTAATATTTTATGTGTTGTTAAATTCCCAAAAGACACTTACGAAGAGGTATACCCTCTTCAAGATATTGCTATATAAGTTGAACATATGATGGAGGAGAAAAAATCATCATCACATCAATTTTCATTTAGAATAGGCATTGTAAGAAGAAATATTTCACCAATTTTCCCATCCATTTCATATCAGAAACTATTGTTATAATGTATTTCATTGAAGATCAATATAATGGAGAAGGTTACACATAAGTATTGATTTTCTTTCAAGTGTTCAACTGTTGTGTGGATTCATATTCTTACTTGTTATTTGGCTATCTCCAAAGTGATTATTTATGTTATTCAAATTGAGTGTGTGGGTATATATTTAATTTGTCAATACACATTTTATGTAGTTGTGTGGTGTTATTGATTGGTTTCTGTGTGCATAAGAATTAAAATTCCTTTTAAGAATTTTGATTTAATAGGTTCCTATTTGGATTAAAGTCCTTTTAAATAGATTATCTTAATTGGTTTCCCTTCACATATGAATTAAATCCTCTCACAAATTCATAGTAGCATAAGGGGATATCACTAGGATCACTAAGAAGAGTCTAAATAACTGACTTACTTACACGTTTCCATAAAGTGCAGATATTCAGAGTGCCCAATTGTTTTATTTAAGGTGAAAAAGTAGATCTACCCATCTCACAAAAACTTGCCTCCATAATCATCATCCACCTTTCGACTCCATTCACCCAATAGTGTAGGCACTAATCATTTTAAAACAATCTCATACAAAATTTATTCATACACCGGATTCTCAAAATATTTTCAGTAGCAAGCAGTGGTTAACCTTGCATCTACTTCATTCCCATGTGCCATTATGAGTAGATTGCTTAGATTCGAGATTATAGCCTTCAAAATCTTCCATATCACTCAGGTACACCCACCTAGGTTTAGCAGAGCCTAAAGAGTAGGAGGTAGGCAATTTTGTTTTCATCATTCATTAGCCAAGAGTGTATTAAGAGACTAGTACCCTCTTAAGGTCCAAAATATACACTTTTGAGTCCTAACATATTGGCAACTCTATTGGGGAAAAGCCTATTATGAACCTAAGCCTTCCATCATAGATTCATTCCAGAACATTATAAAAGGGTGAAGACTCCATTGGGAAAAAAAATCATTTTCCTACTTATAAAAAGTAGGTGGTGACTTTGAAGGACTTTTATGACTGATAAAGTTAATATCATATCAAAAAGGTTAGATAATAGACACCAGAGATATTTTATATCATCCAACATGAATGGAAGAAGTTCTTTGCATCAGGAGAGTCCCAAGAAGAGAAATGTTAGGTGGATAGATAAGCATGGATATTGTCATGGAAAAGATAATATAAATAAGGGTGAAATAATATCTAAACAACCAGAAGATAATGTGAACACAACAGAGAAGACCTTCACAACATTTAACTCTCCACCTCACCCTGATGGTGGAAATCCCTCAACACCTCTTGAAAGATGTAATATAACTGATAATATCCTCAATTATAGATCAAAACCTTAAAAGGTAAATGAGTTTGAGAAATGGGTGGAAGAAGAAAGGAAATGGAGACTAGAGGAATATGATAGGGTATTGTCATCACACAGAGAAGAAAACCAGGAGGGTTTCGCTAATCACACTACTGTTGATTTTGATAGTATGACTAATCAAGAAATTGAACTGCATGTAGAATGGAAAAGAAAATAAATTAGGAGGAAACATATGATACAAGAAAGCCAAGAGCTAGATCAACAAATGGCCCAATTAAACATCCAAGGCCCAAAACCACCAAAATATGTCCCTCCACTTAAGCAAGGTGGTAATGTCAATTCACATGGGACATTTTAGAATACAGGTGCCTTAGGTACTTCAAAAGCACCTCATAATATAGGTGGTAACCCAAGACAACACACATAGCATAATATGCCACCACAAAGCTCTTAGCCTCCTAATGTTGGCAATGTTCTCCAACACTATCCACCACTAGGTCAATAGTATGCCTTGCAACATCAGCAACATATGCCACATTAGAATGTATACCCTCAACATTACATCCAACAAAATGTCTAGCATCAGCCTTAGTATGGATACCAATACTATCCCAATCCACCACCTCTGAATTTGCATCCACAAAACCCTCTGATCACATGTAGAAAATTCGATTTAACAGGATACCAATTATATCCATACCTAATTAACAACAATTGGAGGAATATGGTTCCCAAATTCACTAGGAATAATGTGATATCAGTTGAAGAACATATAAAAAAATTCAATGCCTTTATACAAGATATTGGTATGGAATATGAGGATGTAAATATGAGTCTATTTATGATGTCCCTAACTGAAGAAGCAAGGGATTGGTTCAATGATCTACCTAATACCTCAATTGATTCTATAGCAGATTTTTAAAATCAATTTCTAGAACAATATGGGAATTAGTGTGCCCCTAAATTCTCCCATCATGAATTGATAAGTATTCAAAATCACCAAAATGAGTCAATTTATGATTTCAATCAAAGGTTCTCCAAACTATACAATAAAATACCACATGGGTCCAAGCTCACTGATCCAAAAACCTTAAATATTTATCTAAAGGCCTTTGATCCAAAAATGGGGTATGAACTCAGGAACAAATGCCTTAGAAGCTTAACTAAAGCACAAGAAACAACATTAACCATTGATAATGATAGAAAGGCTGTAGGTATGACTAGTAAAAGGGACAAGCTTAGAGTTCCCCAAAACTATAACAACCCCCAGAATAAGCAAGAGAATTCATATAGAAATGAAAGACCAAGATTACAAGACATGCCATATAACACTATTTGGAAAGATCGAAAGCTAGTAACAAGACCAAATTGGGAAGAAACACCAGACCCATTGAAAAGACATGGAGCACATGCACTTGATACTACCCCATGGTGCTCACCTTTTCACAGACCTCATGATCCTGAATATTGTGTAGTGGCTCAAGCTTTTCAAGATGAATGGCCACAAGAGCAAGATAGGGATGATCATACTACAAATATGCTAGGATGGAGGTCATATCAAAATAAGGAAGGATACTCTTTTTTTAAAGAAGGAAATGAATATAATGTTTATAGTCAGAAATATAATGTGAATTTGGAACAAGAGAAATTTTTTGACTCAGAAGATAACTCATATAGGGCAGCATATGCATACAATACAACACCCCAGTTTTAGCTCAAAACACCAACAAAAGAAGAGAAGAAGGCCATCACAACAAATGTAGTGGTTGAAGCAAAAGGGAAAACATACAATTTGAGAAGCAAGCCCATAGATGGAGATCGAGGGACACCCAAGAGTATGTTCATTAAATAATAGAAAACTAAGGAGAATGCCCCATCCAAACAAAAGAAAGATGAAGAAAATAAACCACATAAATACATCCAAAGGGAGACTGCTGATGCTGAGCCAAAAAACACAAAAAAATGACAAAATTCAGCATGAAGTGAAGAAAGTTACTCAAATTGAAAAGGGAGAAAAAGGAATCACTACCCCTTCATTTGACATGGCCCAAGAATTAACATAGACAAAAAATATAGTTCCTTTAATGGAGTTGATGAAAATTGAAGAGTTCAGAGATACAACTCTCAAAATGATTACCAACACATCTTAGAAACATGAAGATCGAAAGAAAGAAGAAAATATTGTGGAAAGGGAAGTCACAAAAGCACTAGAGGTATATTTGGGAGATACACTCACAAAGAATCTATCCCAAGTAGATCCATCTATACCACATTGGTTATCAACAATAAAATGGTAAAGAATTTCATGATTGACTCAGGGGAAGCAATCAACATCATGCCCCTAGCTGTCATGAAGGAGCTGGTTCTATGGGTTAATAATAAAAATGGAAAATGTTATGCCACGGATAATAGACCAAATCCCGTAGTAGGAGTTATATGGGATGTAGAACTGAAACTTGCATCATTCCCAGGAGCAACATATAAAAAAAAAATATTACTGTGGTTGATACTCCTCCTTACTATGGGATGCTACTGTCAAGGCAAACAACTATAGTAGGAGGGAATGTTCAGTTAGAATTGTCTTATGCTACTATCCCCATGAATGGAAAAGAGGCCAGGCTACATAGGGAACCTAGATCCAAACATTTCAATGAGATCTTCAACCCCAATCAAACGATCTGCTTATGTGATGTGGACTTAGGAAGTTTTAGAATAGAACACTCAAAGCCTAAATTATTGAACACTAATCCAATTGCTAGGGATGTTTCCAAGAATGAGCATGGTGTATGGTGAATGTACTTTGATGGAACATGTATTAAAGAAGGTAATGGAGCAAGAGTTGTCTTTATTTCACCTATGGGCACAATATTCAAATATTCATTCTTGTTAAAATTTGAGTGCACAAATAATATAGTAGAATATGAAGCCCTACTGATAGGATTAAACATGGCTACCAAACAAAAAATTAAACTACTCACTATTTTTGGAGATTCTGAGTTGATTATTTCACAAGTGAGGTCAAAATATTCCACAAAAAACAAAAGGATAAAGTAGTAGAGAAATGATGTATGGGAAACCATTGAGTTGTTCAATCCTTTATCTATTCAGTTGATAGATAGATCTAAGAATTTAATGGCAGATTTCTTGGCGAATGTGGCTTTGAAGAAATACATGATGTTACTCTAGCAATAATTTCACAAGTTTGGGTCAAAACAAGACCTGCAATCCCAGATAATATTTGTAGTTGGTAGGTTTTTAATAATGATACTGATTTAATTAAGTTCTTACATTGCATTGATCAGTATGAAGCCCAAGAAATTGATTTTAATGCATTTTTGGAAGAAATAGATGGCAAGCAAACCATATAATTTGGTAAGGAAGTTGTTTAGGTCAAGACTAACAAGATTCCTAAGGGACTTGTGGCATTGGAGAGGGTTTTTGATGGAAATGATCAAGCCCTTATGAAACAAACACCAGTAAAAAGGGAAAATATCAAAGAAATTAACTTGGGCACTGAATTGGCACCAAAAACGGTATACATTGGGAAAAAGATAAACCCAACAATCAAAAAGATGTTGATTACATTATTAAGGAAATATAAGCATGTATTCAAATGGTCTTATGATGATCTCAAGGCATACAGGGAAGATTTTTTCCAACATGAAATTTCACTCAAACTTGATGCAAAACCTTTCAGACAAAAATAAAGACCCATAAATCCTACCTTAGAACCTAAAATGCATGAGGAACTTATGAAGCTTAGGGAAGGAGGTATCATCAAGCCTTCCAAACATTCATCTTGGGTCTCTAATTTAGTACCTATTAGAAAGAAAAATGGATACATAAGGCTCCGTGTAGACTTCTGAAACTTGAATGTATGCTCTCTCAAGGATAACTACCCACTCCCAAACATGGAGGTTATATTGCAAAGGGTCACAGGATGTGAGTTGCTATCTATGATGAACGTATTTTTAGGTTATAACCAAGTGAAGGTTAAGGAATCAAAAAAATATAAAAAAACCTTCACCACGCCATGGGGAACATATGTATATATGTCAGAATGTCATTTGGACTCACAAATTTTGGTGCATCTTTCTAGCGAGCTATGTATGTTTCTTTTGCTGATCTAATTAACATAATAATGGTGGTATACCAAGATGATCTCACTAAATATTGCAAGATGGCAGAAGACCATGTTGCACATCTTGAAAAGATATTTATCAAAGCATTGGAATTGGCATCTCCTTGAATCCTAAAAAGTGTCATTTTGCAATAACAAAGAGAAACTTACTAGGACACGCAGTGTCCAAGGATGGAGTCAAGATTAATCCATAAAGAGTTGAAGCCATAGATAAGATTCCTATTCCTAAAACAATTAAATCCATCCAGTCCTTCTTTGGGCAAATAAAATTTGTGAGAAGATTTATCGCAAACTTTGTTGAAATTGTCAACCCATTTTGAAAATGTTGAAAAAGGGGACTAAAATATATTGGATTGCAGAAGAAATAGATGTGTTTGTAGCTATAAAGAGAGAAATTAAGGAGGCCCCAATACTGAAATCCCCTAATTTCAGTAAGCCCTTTCATATCTTCTCATTTGCATCGTACCACACCCTTGTTGCAGTAACGTTACAAAAGAATGATGAAGGGCATGAACAACCTATATCATTTTTTAGTAAATCCCTCCAAAATGAAGAATTGAAATATGAAATTGTAGAAAAATAGGAATATGCATTATTAAAATTTATCAAAGCATTTAGATCATATCTAGTGGGAGAAAAATTAATAGCTTATGTACCTAATGCTGCAGTAAAAGATGTGTTTGTAAAAACTAAAGAAATAGGCCATAGGTGTAGATGGATAAACATAATCCAAGAATTTGACATTGAATTTAAAATTAATAGGCTTGTAAGAGGACAAGGGTTAGCCAAATTAATTTCTGAAACAATTATTGAAGCTTCCCAAGTGTTGAACTTGAATAATGAAGATAACATGATTACTAGTATTGAGCACACACCATGGTACATTGATATCGTGTATTATATTAAACATATGAAATTTCCTAAAGGATTTAATAATAAGAAGAAAAGGATGCTTAAACTACAGGCTTCGAAGTATGTATTCATGAAAGGAGACCTCTATTGGAAAAAAAGGGATGTTATTTTGTTGTTGTTCCTAGATGAAAGTCAAGAAAGGCATGTTTTGAAGGAAATGCATGAAGGATTATGTGGAGGGAATTTCTCAGCAAAAACTACTGCACATAAGGTGTTAAAGGCAGACTATTATTGGCCTTGAGTTTTCAATGATGCCTATGATTATACTAGGAAATGTGAAGCATGTCAAAAAATTTATGGGAAATTGAAGTATCAAGGGGAATTACCTTTAAGACCTTTACAAAGTGAGGCTCTATTTCACCAATGGGGGATTGATTTCATAGGAGAGATTGCAAAAAAATCTAGTGGAGGACACAAATGGATATTAGTAGCCACTGACTACTTCATAAAATGGGCAGAAGCTATACCTACCAAACAAGAAACTAGTAAGGTTGTAATAAACTTTTTATTAGAAAATATGATCAATAGATTCAGAGTTCCAACAAGAATTATAACTGATAATGGGATGTGCTTTAGGTCATATGAATTCAAGGGATTTTTCCAATCCTATGCTATAGTAATCTCATATTATTCACCATATCATCTACATGCAAATAGGTAGGTTGAATCTAGCAACAAGAGCATCCTAAAGATCATAAAAATAATGCTAGATAATAACAAAAAGGCTTGGGATTCCAAGTTAAGACTAGCCTTATGGGAAGATAGATTCACTGTAAAGAAGGCCATCAAAAAATCACCTTTTGAACTTGTGTATGCGACTCAAGCTAGGCTCCCTTTGCATAATTTATTACTAGTATGTAAGTTCATCTTGCAAGAAGATTTAGATGTTCCTGAACCTACGGAGGAGAGGATGGAAGAGTTAATATAACTTGATGAGTTCATGAACCAAGCTTAGCAACACAATAATAAGTTTGCAATTAAAAATTAAATACCTATATGACTACAAAAAGGCTAAAAATAGAAAAATTGAAGTAAATGACATGGTTCTCATGTGGAATGCCAAGAGTCAAGACAAATGGAAGCATGGGAAATTTGAAGCTCTATGGTTAGGACCATTTGTCATTTTTGGAAAGGGTGGTGAATATTCATATTACCTCTAGAACATGACAAGAGAGGAACAAGAATTTCCATTACATTGATTGTTCTTAAAGAACTTCTTTTCTTGAAAACCATAAAAGAAGATTAAGAATCGTCAATGCATGGAAAATTCTTGAGAAACCTCTTAAAATAATTTTTTCCATTCACAATAGTATATGATTCCACTCTACTTCCATTTTTCACCCATCCCTAAATTCACTTCAACTTCCATACCAGTTAAATAAGACATTTGGTCTGCTTCCTCAGATACATGGATTCTTGCTATACCCACAAGGGGTAACATCCCCAATCAAAGCCACTGTTAGGACTAAAAAATACTTTCACTATTTGTTACATATGATTTCATAAAGTGTAGAAATTCATGTGACTAGATCCATTTTATAGCCCATATTAACTAATAATCCCATGAATATGGCCTTTGGCATATAATCGTTTCCCTGATTATAGTTGAGAAAAAACATTAAGAGAAATTGGTCCTTATCGGGAAGATCATTTGCATGTCTTTTTCGATCAACAAGTCATAGCCCTTTATTGAATATTTTCTACATATCGGGAAAACAGGAATAAATTTACAACAATCAAATATCCCAAAGATAAAAGTTGTGCATAATCGAGAAGATAGTGCATAACATTTTACCGATGAAAAACTTATTAGAAAAAACAAGCTAGTCAGAGGGAAATTTTCAAATCACATCGAGCTTGTGCATCATGCCGATGGAGACCTTATCGGGGAGAAACATACATACCTTCACCGATAAATTAAGAGAATGATTGTATCAGAGAGAAATATATGATTGGAGTGGGTTCCTCAGATCTCGCCGACTATATGGATTACTCTGATGAGGGAAACTAGACAAGTTTTTGGGGAAAGTCCCATCGACTTATCCCAACGAACAAAGTGGTAGAGGAAACATATCGGGGAGACCAAGTATATTAGAAAGGCATCTTATTCTCTAGGTGATGATACATGTCAGCCCGATGGTAATATGGAATGACCACTATTTGTCAGAGAGACATCAGGTGATGCTTAAAAGGATTTCTAATGGTCTATACGACCCTAATATCATGTAGAATTCATAATGTTCTTCCCAAAATATTAGGAATTGTAAAGAAAGAGAAAATCCAGCTGTATAATATCGATGAAAGTAGTAAGTTGTCTTCCCGACTGAATAAGAGAAACAAAGGGACACTTAATATCAAAGGGACATTCAATTAGTCTTGGTGATCAACTATGAGGTATAAACAAAGATGGAACCAAATAAAACACATAGATCAACCTGAGACTAGAGGGGTTCCACTGATACAATATTGTTGTATTGCTCTGACATTTCAAAATTTGAAAAACCTATTGCATTTTTTTTCGGTTGCAGACATTAATGGCCACATGAATGAACCTTCTATGAACATTTCTGATTGAAAAGAGATTGCACCGAAATAATCTTTCAAAAGTATCAATGAAGAAGGATGGGAGATTGAGTAGAAGTCAAGGAATTTAGTGCACCCAAAACATACAAGTAAGCATACAAAATATCGATGCAATTGATAGATTGTAATTCAATTTTGTCATCTTGTAGAGAAATAAGATGGAAAGTTCTGCAAAAACAAAAAACAAGAAGAAACAAGCTAAAAGTAGCCAGTCTAAAAATAAGAAGCAAGAAACTGAAATGGGGCCAGAGTTGAAAACAAATGAAAAGAAAATAAACCAAGACCTCATTGATGAATTGCCTAGTTCAGGGCCAAAAGCTAGAAGGTCTGCACAATTGAGGTATGATTTAGAGAGATTAGAAGATAAATGCGAACATGTAGGCAATGTGTGGACCCCCATTAGGGGATACAAATTGTTCATGTTTCATTATTTTTAGACAAGTATATTGGAACCAATTTGTAACCCCTAGAATTTCAATTTGGGAAAGCTGGTTGTTCCCAATGTCTTTGTGAATATAGACCTTATAAAACTTCTAGCCAACTATTATAACCTAAACCTTAAAGCCATTTGCAACCCACAAGGAAAACCTTTCATACATGTGTCCAAAACTCCACTTTGTGAATTTTTTAGCCTAGATGACACATGTGATCAACCTATAGTGCATGGGGATTTAGAAAAGGAATACTGGAGGACAAACACTACCTACAAAGGATGGAGGTTATCGTTACACAGGACTAGAAAAGATGGAAACTTAATACTGGACTTAAGGAGGGAGATGGACCTCCCTTCCATGTTGATTTGTTCAAACCCTATTTAAAATATACTTACTTCTTAGTGGGTCAAGTAATGGGAACAAAGGTCTCAAAATTTATGTCTATAGAGCCAATGGTGATCACTACAGACATACAATATCACAATGCAAGACCTTCTGATTATGTTTCACACATTTCCAGAGGGATTGACTTAGGGCTAACAACCATCAAGAATGGTTCTCCCGTAATGCACTTCAAACTTTATTCCCCTCTCATGCACATGATATTGTACTATAGAAAAGAGTTAGGAATATGGCCAGAGGAGTTAAGAATCACACAATGGGATAAAGAGGGTTAGCCATTACTGATACAATTATGGACCTCCATTTGGGACAACAGATTTGTCAATTCTAATTATGTTTATTTTGAAGAGAACTTTTTCAAGACATTGTACAGGTTTTACGGTCACCCTTGTAATTATCCTTTGTCTAATGAGATCAAAATATTCTTAAAGCCTAAGGATTTCAATGGACCACCGACTGTAAGTCATAATTGGGGTCACTGGTATTGCTTTGTTGATTCCACTATGATCAAGGTTTATGGTTTTGAAGATACACCTCTCCTATTACATAAGACTATGCCAAACAAAATTGTATATCTAGAGATTGTCAGGAAACTAGATTAATCCAATGTCATGAACTTGAGCTTATATGAAAAATGATCATTCATTCCTAGTACATTATGTTTTGGGGATTTTACTGTAGTATCAAAAGAAGGATATGATCTCATTTTGGATAAATTGTCACATTTCAATATGAAGAAGGTTACATCGAGAAAAGGATATGACCCTAAAGGATTTATTGATTTTTCCAAGAAAAAATACAATTTAAGTGGATATGTTCATGTACCATATCCTCATGATGATATTATCAGAAACATTGAAGAAGAAGAGGCCGAATTGGAAATTGATAATTACAATAGATAAATTGAACAGAAGATGAAGGAGATACAATAAGTAGAAATTTTGTTCTCTGGTAGTGAGGAATCTTCTAAAGAAAATGAACCCCAAAGCCAACCTGATAAGATCCCCAAGCTAAGGATTGAAGAGTATCAACATCCAAATAGAGAACATGAATTTGGGGAACCATCTAACACAGATGTTAGGAAATTTTCTTATAAATCTCTTGTCTTAGATGACCAGTTCATTAAATCCTCTAAATTTAAATCTTTCTTGTACAAAAAAATCAGAAAAAAAAAGGGAATCAGTTGCAGACATCACACCCGACAGTGAAATCGAGTTGTTGAACACATCTAAAATAGATGTTGAGAATGAAATGAAGAACATGACTCCAGAGAAGGGGAGAAAATTATTAGAGGATTGTGGTGTGATGATCTTTCCTAGTTTGGACTTAAGCTCTGCTTTAGTTTTTGATATCTTTTTGCATAATAATGATGTCAAACACAAGCTCAGTCTAGAAGGGGTAACAAATGTATACACTAGGTCAAGATACAATCCTGATGAGAGTTATCTTATGATCTAGGCTCGATACCCCCAAATAAGAATCTTGTAGTTATTGATACAAAGAAAGAATTTGGTCATGTGAGGAAATTAAAAGTGGGTGAAACTGATCCTTTGGTCACAACTGATATTGGCATAAATGTAGCCAAATTGAATAAGGCACAAATTCAGACATTGATTAAAGTTCACAAGATATGTAAAAATTGAACAATGAAAGGATGCTTAAAGAAAATTATTTTCTAAGAGACACGGTCAAGGATGCATTCAAAGAATCTACTAAAAAGTTGACTCGAGGAGAAATATCCCAATCAAAAGGACAAGTGTGAGGAATTACAAATGAATAATCAATAGATGCGCAATCAAGTGATCAAGGCCAGGTTTGAAACACTTTCTACAAAACTCCAAAAGAGGTACACTAACATGATGATTTGGATGGACAAGTTCTGGGTAAATCACTCTAAGAGTCACACTACCATTCAATAAAATAAAAGGATAAATGATAGGCTTCGAGAAAATCTCCAAGAGATACAAAACATAAACACTTCATATACTAGGGCCATTATAGTTGCTAAATACTTGATAAGGAAGCATAAAGACTATTATGAGGAACTTCAACTAGATGCCAAAGAGTTTATCAATGCGTCAAAAGAAGGTGTGCCTGCATTGTTCAATGATAATGGAGAATTGAAAGTTAGAATGAAGGGATGAAATAATGCCAACTAATATTGCAGGGAGCCTTGGAAGTAGCTAAGGATGAAGATTCAACATTAAAAGAGGCCCGTGAATGTTTAGAAAAGATGATTACTATGGAGATTGTGGTAAGGAATGTTGTTGAAGATGTTGATACTTACTTGAGTCAGGAGTACCTATATCATGTTACACAATTTCATATAGGGCTCATTAGATCTTAATGTTAATATTTTGTGTTAAATTACCAAAAGACACTTACGAAGAGGTATACCCTCTTCAAGATATTTCTATATAAGTTGAACATGTGATGAAGGAGAAAAAATCATCATCACATCAACTTTCATTTAGAATATGCATAGTAAGAAGATAGATTGTGTTAGAACCCAAAAAAGATCCATGAAAAGACCTAAAGTTTCCCCATTTCAATCTTATTTTTTCGCTATCTTCTTATGAAAAAATCTTTTTACCATTTTTTATAAAGCCAAGATACCCTTACACCGTTGCTACATTAATCATTTTTTATAAACCAGCACATTTTATCACTATATCGCAGCCCCTTTCATGGTGGCCCATGGTATAGAGGTGGCGGTTATCAACAATCGACATAGCCGTAAGCACTTACCGCACCACCGCGTGCGGTCTACACATAGATTGTGGTAGCGTGGTGGGTGGTAAGTTACTGGCCAGGCAATGGTTAAGGACCCCACCGCGATACCATAGGGGGTCATATCACAGCTCATGATAGCGTGGTAGGTAGGGTGGCAATCGATGACAGAGAGTTGAATGGTGAACAACTAACAGTCAGAAGAGTCACCACAATACCGTGGCCATTAAAATAGTGACCGTAGTGACAGCGGTAAACATCAACGAGGTGAATGATGAATAGTTAGCAGACAGCGAGGTGGCTATCGCCACACCACAACTAGTTGGAATTGAGACCACGGTAGCGTGGTAGACATGGAGATAACCATTGTGGTGACCAGAGATGACAATGGAGGCTGTGGAAAAGTCAAAATACCGTTATACTGTGGGGTACAAACAGTGTGACCATAGTACAATGGTAAATAATAGAAAGCCATAGGGAATAAAGTAAGTAGAGGTGAGAGAAATATAAAATCTATTAAGTGAAAAATAAAAGGCAGAACTATTGTAAAAAATATTTTATTTCCCGAGAGGAAATATTTTAATCTCTGTGACAAAATACATACACTTGTAATGGGTAAATGAAGGGTCATGACTCTTCAAATATTGCTGTATAAAATGTATTGAAAAAAGAGGAAAAGGGGGCAGTTATTAGACTGTAGGAATGAGATTTTCCCAAGAAGGGACTGGGAATGAAAATAATGTAACACACCTTCCTGAAATAGGATCAATGGAGATAATTGTTTTTAATTGATGGTTTTCCTTTATGAGTTCAGTTGTTGAGATGCTATGATTTGTATTAATTTTATCTTGGTTCTCTCCAATACGAGTTTTTTTTATCATTTGAGTTAATGTATCAAGCATAAATTTTGATTCATCAAGGTGCACATTTTCACTTTGTGTGATTTTATTTGCTGGTGTCTCAAGTCAGAATTAAAACCCTTCAATTAAGTCACAGTATTTGAGAGATTTCTTTTGGATGATTTAAGTAGAACCAACTTAGAAAACTTTCCAGCATAATTTATGCAAGCCATAAATTAATGAATCACAATTGTGTAGTTTGTAGCTCCCCATCTGAGTCACACACACAACAGTTTGGCAACTCTAGAATCAAGTAAATAGAGGCGAGGAAAATATAAAATCTATATAGTGAAAAGTAAAAGGTAGAAGTATTGTGAAAATATTTAATTTACCAAGAGGCAATATAATTAAATATTTTAATCTTTGTCAAAGAATTCAAATAGTTTTAATGGGTAGAATGAAGGGTCATGACCCATGATCTGTAATGTATAATTACTTGAAAAAATCAGTTGCAAGCAGGGGGTAGTTAGAGAATAAGAGTTATATTTTTTCTGACCGAGAATGTAAAAATGGACAAATCTTTCTTGAAACAGAGCAATGGAGATTAATGTTTTTAACTGGTGAAAACCTTCCTGTTTTAGTTGTTGTGTTGCAATAATTCACATTCTTCTATCTGGTTCTCTCCAACTTGAGATCCTTTAATTTATTAAATTAGCATATCAAGTATAATCTTTGATTTATTAGAATGAATTCCCATTTTGTGTGATTTTTATTTGTTGGTGTCTGTAAGTCAGAATTAAATCCCTTCAAGTAAGTCATAGTAATTTAAGGATTTATTTTGGATGGTTAAAGTAGAACTTGATAGAGAAACAATCCAACACTATTTATTCAAGACATAAATAAATGAAGTTTTATGCCAGTCATTAGGTTTCATTTTTCAAAGTGCCTAATAACTAGAAATAAACCAGAGAAGGAAACACACAATTCTTCTTAATTTTGACTCTATTGCCCATGTGGATAGAAGGAAATGGTCTTTCACAACCCAGAGATAAAATTCATAAACAAACAAATTACTCAAATCCTTTCATTTGTGCAAAAGGAGTAGGTGTAGTAATTTTATCTATCAACTACCCTTTTCCATTGTGGATAGATTGATCAACCAAGAAACATATTTCAATCTGCATTGTTCATTTAGGTACACCCACCTTGGTCTAGCAGAACCTGAAGAGAAGAAGGTACAATTGCATCAATTAGCCTTGTACGTTGGCCAAAAGTGTGGTAAGAGCTTGGCAAACTCTTTTGGTTAAAACCCGCATTTTTGACACCCAACAGTTTGGCGACTCTATTGGGGAATTACTCAGGAAGATTCTCAGCCTTTCCATTTATAGAGTCAACAAAGTTTCACTTTTTTTTGGAGATTCCGCTAGGGTAAATCAAAACAATCTTTTTTTCATTGTCCTACTTTTGGGAAAAGTAGGTGGCGACTTTGTTTTATTTTGATAAATAATGCATGGATGTTGTGGAGCAGTAAATTTTTTTCAAGATGGTAGAAAAAGAAAGAAGACAATATTCAATAAGAGAGTTGAAGGAATTGAGGCAATAAAGGCTGCAATTGGACCAACAGATGCTACAAGTGAACCAACAATTGCTGCAATTGGGAGTCAAAGATGCTCAAAATACATCACCAAACAGGCCATCATACAGTGAGAATGAAGACACAAGTGCCAGGAGATCCTGGACACCACAAGTGCCCCATGATGCAACTGAGAATTTTGATAATATAGGTAATGTACTCTATTCATGACAATTTTTTTTTTATGAGTATATTCAAATTGAAGAGAGAAGCAAAAATCTTGTGGATGCCTTTTTTGATATAAGGAGATATAAGGGAGAAGATGTAAACTCTATGTACAATAGGATGGTAGACATTTGTATGCAATTACCTCCTCATTTTAGGCCAACAAGATCCACATTTGTTGCACAACTTCCAAGACCACGGTACCATGGCCATTAAAATAGTGACTGTGGTGACAATGGTAAAGGTCAGTGAGGTGAACGATGAACAGTTAGCGGACATCGAGGAAACTACCGCCACACCGTGACTATTTGGAATGGAGACTGTGGTTGCATGGTAGACATGGAGATAACCATCGCGGTGACCAGAGCTAACAGTGGAGGTCATGGAAAAGTCAAAATACCACTATACCATGGGGTACGAATAGTGTGATTGCGGTACAATGGTAAATAAAAGAAAGCCATGGGGAATAAAGTAAATAGAGGTGAGAGAAATATAAAAGCTATAAAGTGAAAAATAAAAGGCAAAAATATTGTAAAAAATATTTAATTTGTCAAGAGGCAATATAATTAAATATTTTAATCTCTGTGATAAAATACATATAGTTGTAACAGGTAAATGAAGGGTCACGACTCTTCAAATATTGTTGTATAAAATGTATTGAAAAAAGAGGAAAAGGGGGCAGTAATTAGACTGTAGGAATGAGATTTTCTCGAGAAGGGACTGTGAATGAAAATAATGTAACAGACCTTCCTGAAACAGGATCAATGGAGATAATTTTTTTTAATTGATGGTTTTCCTTTCTAAGTTCAGTTGTTGAGATGCTATGATTTGTATTAATTTTATCTTAGTTCTCTCCAATACAAATTTTTTTGATCATTTGAGTTAATGTATCAAGCATAAATTTTGATTCATCAAGGTGCACGTTTTCACTTTGTGTGATTTTATTTGCTGTTGTCTCAAGTCAAAGTTAAAACCCTTCAAGTAAGTCATAGTGTTTGAGAGATTTCTTTTGGATGATTTAAGTAGAACCAAGTTAGAAGACATTCCAACATAATTTATGCAAGCCATAAATAAATGAAATTATATGCCAGTCATAAGATTTTATTTTATAAATTGCCTAACAACTTGAAATTAAACTAGAGAAGGAAAACACGTGTCATTTTCTATTTTTGATTATGTTGCCAAATAGATAGAAGGCACTAATCTATCATGTCCCAGAGGATAGAATTCATTATAAAAAATTTATTCAAATATCTTTCATCTGTGCAGTAGGATTAGGAGTAGTTTTAGTAATTTTATCTATCCACTACCCTTTGCCATTATGGATATATTGATCAACCAAGAAACAAATTTCAATCTACATTGTTCATTTAGGTACACTCGCCTTAGTCTAGAAGAACCTAAAGAGAAAAAGGTACAATTGCATCAATTGGCCTTGTACGTTGGCCAAAAGTGTAGTAAGAGCTTAGCAAATTCTTTTGGTTAAAACCTGCATTTTTGAGACCCAACAGATTGCACTAATTCACCCATCCATTTCATATCAGAAACTAATGTTATAATGCATGTCATTTGAAGATCAATATAATGGAGAAGGTTATGCATACGCACTAATTTTTTTTCAAGTGTTCAACTATTGTGTGGATTCATATGCTTACATGTTATTCGGCTATCTCCAAAGTGATTGTTTATGTTATTCAAATTGAGTGTGTGGGCATACATTCAATTTGTCAACACACATTTTCTTTAGTTGTGTGGTGTTGCTGATTAGTTTTTGTCTGCATAAGAATTAAAATTCCTTTTAAGAATTCTGATTTAATAGGTTCCTATTTGGATTAAATTCCTTCTAAATAGATTATCTTAACTAGTTTCCCTTCATATTTGAATTAAATCCTTTCACAACTTCACAGTAGCACAAGGGGATATCATTAGGATCACTAAGAAGAGTTTAAATAACTAACTTACTTGCACGTTTGCACAAGGTGGAGACATTCAGAGTGCTCAACTATTTGAGTTAAGCTGAAAAAGTAGATCCTAACCATTTCACAAAAACCTGTCTCTGTAGTCATCATTTGCCTTTCGACTCCATTCACCCAATAGTGTAGGAACTAATCATTTTAAAAAAATTCATACAAACTTTATTCATACACCGGACTCTCAAAAATATTTTTAATAGGAAGCAGTGATTAACCTTGCATCTACTTCACTTCCATGCGCCATGTTTAGTAGATTTCTTAGATTAGAGATTATAGCCTTCAAAATCTGCCATATCACTCAGGTACACCCACCTAGGTTTAGAAGAGCCTAAAGAGTAGGAGGTAAGCAACCTTGTTTTCCTTGTACATTAGCCAAGAGTGTATTAAGAGACTGGCACCCTCTTAAGGTCCAAATCCTGCACTTTTGAGACCTAACAAAGAGCTTGAGATAAAGAAATATATAGATGGTGAGATAGAGAGAGATATAAGGAGATATAGAGAGAGAGGGAGAGAGATAAAGATATAGAGGGACAAACAAAGAGAAGTAGAGATATAATTAAAAGAGGAGAGAGGGTGAGATAGAGAGGGAGGGGAGAGAGAGAGATAAAGAGAGATACATAGATGGTGAGATAGAGAGATAGAGATATAAGGAGATATAGAGGTGATAGGGAGAGAGATAAAGAGATAAGAGGGACAAACAAAGAGAAGTAGAGATTGAAAAATATAGGGAGAGATAGAGGCATGGAGAGAGAAATAGGGGGAGATAGAGAGAGGGAGAGAGGTAGATATAGAGAGATAGATAGTGGGATATGGAGGGAGAGATAGAGAGGGGGTGATAGAGAGAGATAGGAGAAAAAATGGAGAGATATAGGTAGAGGAGGGAGAGAAAGAAAAAAGAGGGGGAGCAAGGGAGAGGGATACGTAGAGGAGGGAGAGAGAGAGAAGAGGGTGGGGGAGATATATAGGTAGAGGAGGGAGAGAAATAAGAAAGAGGGGGAGAGAGGGAGAGGGAGAGAGAGAGAAGAGGGTGGGGGAGAGATATAGGTGGAGAGGGAGAGAGAGAATAAGAGGGGGAGATATATAGGTAGAGATGGAGAGAGAAAATAAGAGGGGGATAGAGGGAGAGATAGATAGAGGGTGATATAGAGAGGTAGAGAGAAATATGGAAATAGATAGTGAAATAAGGAGAAAGATAGAGAGATAGGGACATAGAGGTGAGAAATATATGGATAGAAAGAAATATAGAGGAGTGAGAGATAAAATAGGAGAGTAGGAGAGATTTTTTGAATAAGAGAGATAGAGAGGAGAGAAGGGAGAGAGGGAGTGATAGATGATAGAGGGATATATAGAGATACAAAGGGATATGAAGAGAGATACAAAGAGAAATAAAGAGATAGATATATAGAATAGGAGGTATACAATGATTTAGATAAAGAAAAATAGAGAGATAATGAGATATAGATTAGAAAAATAAATATATAAGAAGTGATATATATATATATAGAGAGAGAGAGAGAGAGATGAAATATAGATAGATAGAGTGAGTGAGATAGACAAGTGGAGAGATAAAGAGATAGATATAGAGATTTAGATAGAAATAGGAAGGGATAAATAGGGAGTTTGAATGTGTGTGTGTGAGAGAGATATATATATAGAGATATATATAGGGAGGAAGAAACATGGAGTGTGTGTGCGTCTATGTGTGACATGGGACCCACTGTAAGAATCAATGATATTTATTTTCTCATATCTCCCTCTCTCTCTTATTCACTTCACCTCTTCCTCCATATCTCCCCCTCTCTCATTGTCTCCCTCTTTCTATATTTATTTCTCCCTCTCCCTCTTCCCCTCTCCTTCCATCTCTCCCTCTCTATATATTTATCTCTCTCACCCCCTCTATATTTCCCAAAGTTATATCTATCTCTCTATCTCCCACTTTCTACTCCTATCACTCCATCTTTCTATATATCTCTCCTTATATCTCCTCTCTTTGTTTATCTCCCTCCCTCTCTATCTATTTATATATATCTATCTCCCTATCTCTCTCATATAAACATAAAATCTATGGTTCTCTCTCCCTATCTCTCTCCCTCTCTCTATACCTCTATCAAGCTCTATCTACCTACATCAAGATCTATTTATCTTCCTATCCCTCTCTATATCCATATATCTATATTAATCCTTCTCTATCTATTTATCTATCTCTCATTCTCTCCCTCATATCCTCTCTCTCTCCCTCTCTCTATCTATTTTTCACTCCTCTCTCTATCTCTTTCTATTCATATATTTCTCTACTTCTATCTCCATATCTCATTATTTCTCTCCCTATCTCCCTAACTCTTTCCTTATCCATCTCCATCCCTATCTATATATCCCTCTCCCTCTCCCTCTCTATACATTGAGTTATCTCTAACTCTTCCTCTATCTTTATTTTTTTACCTCTCTATCTCTCTCTACCCCTATATATCTTCATCTCTGTACCTCTCTCTATATAACTTCTTATCTCTATTTTTATCTTTCTATCTCTTTGTCTCTCATTCTCTCCCTATGTCTCCCTCTCTATATATTTATCTCTTGTGGATCTCTGTCTATCCCTTTGTCACCTCTCTTTATCTCTCCCTCTCCTCTTCACATCTCAAGCTCCTTCTCCATCTCCATCTTCATTTCTATAATCTCTCTCTCCCCCCCTCTATATCCCCCTCTTTCTACCCCTATCTCTCTTCTCTATGTTTTTTGTTATTACAAACATAACATCACCAAGTTGGTAGTGGAGCTAGATTATCACTTGTAAATTGAGACATTTTTTGCATAGATAAATTCATTTTCTAAATGGCCTACCAATTGACCTCGTGTACTAAAAAAATGTATGTATAAAATAAATCATTTTTTTCCAAATTGATCTTCTACACCTCTTTGACATATACATTGCACACCAAGGTGTGATAGATAGTTTATTTTGATTTTGTAAAACTTTATATATATGGTATATAGATCTTAACTCACCATTGTGATTAACGAGTAGTAAAAATTTCTTCTAGCAGAGTCATTAGTCGCATGCTAAGGGTATTAGTTTATTTATGTTGTATTTTTAGTTTTAAGTGACCATGAAAATTGTATATTTGTATAGGTGAAATTTAACATATATATTTATATATATATATGTTAAATTATATTATTATTAAGAGACAAGTATCAAAATTTTCATCAAATGGAGGTGAAATTTTCAATAACTAGAACACACATTAAAGACATAATGAAGGGTAGAATCCACAAATTCAAGATTGAAGTTACAAATGTTAGGGTTAAGTAAATAACAAAAAAAATAGCAATTTTTCACTCTTATAATAGAAAATTTGATTATAAATCATCAAATCAGATCATTTAACATTGTATTATAATTTGTAGAACAAATGGAAACCTAAAAAAACATCTGGTCTCATAGAGTATAATGCAGATTCTCAAGAAGTAAAGTAGTATTAAAAGATCTCAAAAGAACAAATGTGAGACCCTCCTTTTTGTGATCCTATTGATTTTATGTGTCTTTCATGTTTGGTTTCAAAAGTTTCATATGCTTCTATGTTTGGACATTATACACGAGTTTTGTGAGTGATGGTTGTTATTATACATCAACGATGTCTTGTTCAATTTCACTTGTTTTCTTTTCTTCATCAAATTGTTTGGTACTAACCACGACATAAGTGTATCCTTGTTTGTGATGGGCAGTTGGTGACTTATCATAAACTCCTAAAATTTCTTTCAAGGCTTCATAATCTTCAAAGTATTCCAATGATGCATCACTTGTATCAATCAATTCAAGATGCTTTAAAGTGAGAGTTATCTTATAAGAACCACAAAAAAATAGAGTTGAGATTAAGTGGAGGTATTTTTGTTGCTTTTTCTATTTTAGAAGGACAATATCCAAGACCATTTTTTTCTTACTTGTTAGGATCTATAGGAACAAGAATTCCTTGTTCTTTCAAACCACATCATTTTCCACTATAACCAAGTTGTTTCAAGAGCTCATAAAATATTCAATAATTCCTTTCCATTTCTTTCGAATTTGGTGGTTTTTCATAATCAACTTCATCAAAGTTTGTTGTGTAATTTTTTTCTTCTTTTGAAGTGGTTGTAGTAGATTCTTTCAAAGGTTCTTCCAAATTTTGTGTTGATATTACTGTCGGTATTTTCCCTTTTCAATTTTTTTCTTATGATCTTGTATTCTCTCATGAAAGTAGGTGTAAAATCCAAGGAACCCCAATCATCATCCAATAGAATTTTGATTTCCTTAGTTTTTTATTATTTTTCTTCCTCTTGCATGGTTTCTACTTTTGTATTTGGTGTCAATGTTGTCAAAGGACTTTCCTTGTCTTTCTCAATGTGCAAAATTTCTAGTTTAGGGTCAGCTTTGATTGTATACAATTTTTTGTTGTAGAAATACTTATTTATACGATGAAGGTTTGAAGGCACTGCATGCATTTCATGAATCTAGGTTCATCCTAAAATGAGATTATATGATATTTCTTGAGGTATAACATGGACAAGAGTTTACAATGTAGCTTTTCCATTTGTAATAGGTAATGTGATCACACCAAGTAGTTTTTTTCCTACATTATCAAACCCACGAATAAAAAAAGAATCAAGTTCAATCTTGCTCTTATCCATTCCAAGCCTATCCAAAAGGCTTATGCTACAAAAATTAAGGGTTGAGCCATTGTCAACAAGGGTTCTCTTTATGCTTCATTTTGTTTTTTTATTTCCAAAGAAGGTAGCTCACTTTGGTGAAAAACAATCTCTATATTAACTAAATCCATTCCTTGAATGAGGGTTGCTCCATGATTTGGATTTTCACTCTAGGAGGAACCACAACTTGTTGCAAAGTTGTTTAAAGAATACTATGGTAATTAGGCGAGACTTGAATAAGATCCCATAAGGATATCTTAGCAAGAGTATTTTTAAGTTTTTCAACAAGGTCATATTCCTTTCCACTATGTAAAGTAAAATGGGTATCACTAGGAAAAATAGGTTGAGGCAATGGTAATGAATCAGGAGTGTTTTGTGATTGCCTATTGTTCCTTGTATTATATGTGTGAGCAAAAATATTATAACTTGGTTGCTGAAAAACATTGTTACTAAAAACTTGCCTTGTAAAGTTCAAGATAGCTCCTAGAGGTAATGGTTTATTTTTAGGTGGTCCTATGATAAGCATAGGTTTGTTTTAAACTTGGGGTTGATATGAAGGTGGGTATATTGTGAGTTAGGGTATGCTTACATTAAATTCTCTTTCTTTTGGTTTGTTATAACAAGACTTAGTGGATGAAATTTGTGAGATGAAGTCCTCAAGGGATTCGTCTAAAATGTAAAATTCATTGCTGCTAAAGGGATTGAGGGATATGTTAACTCATAAAAAGAGATTTGGCATGATCAAATGACTATTCTTTTTCCAAGTGTTTCATTAGTTTATGCTTGTTTTGTTTGATGTTTTTGGTTTTTGTTTATATTTTAGATAATGATTGAAAAATGTAAGGTAATTTGGCTAAGATATGAAATTATGCTAAAAATAAAGGAAAATTATAGAAATCTAAAACTATCTATAACTGAAACATGCAAGAAATTTTTCCAAAATGTTGCAAGATTGAATCAATGAAAGAAATACTTGAATTCATAATAGACAGTTTCACAAAATCAATGCCCAGATCCGAGAACAAAAAAAAGGGAAAAACAAAAGCTAAATATCACTCATAAACTTGTTTGAAAGATCTATATAGGGATTCATTCTCCCATGGGTGAATGGTTCCTTGCTTGGGGTTTTTAAAATTTAACTTTTGAAGATCCGAGTTTACTGTGTATAGTTTATGTTCTTGGCTGCAGATTGAGAGTTTTGTTTAATAGATTTTTCTAGATTAAGGTGTCTAAATACAATTTCAAATAAGGTCAAATGATGAACTAGACGACTATTTTTAGAATTCAATTTGAACCTAAATATGAACTTATATGATTGAAGAATGGTATTAATACAAGATGAATGCAAACCTAATGCAATTTTTATGATTTTTGTAAAGATTTAAGGGATGCAAACATGAAAAATTAAACCCTAAATGCAATATTCACTACTGCAAGTTTAAAGAATCATAAATGTAATGCAACTAATGCAAATTATTGCAAAACCTAGATCTAGGGTTGAAATAGACTCCAAATTTCAGAATTTTGTTGTATAAAGTCAGGTTTGCCAAAATGAAATATAGAAAATAGGTGTGATGGTCAAGTATGGAATTGGGAAATGAGGGTATGATGGACCTATCTTCCTATTTTCATTAAGAAATGAAATCCACACAAAGATTTGACTTACAACCTTTAGGTGAGTCAACTAAATGAGGGAATCTATTGATTTCCTTATGCTTGAGGACAAGGGTATCAACCTAAACAAAAAATTTGGGAGAAAAACTAAAAATAGTAAATCAGCTCAAAAATGCAAGATAACACTTGGATCTTGTAGACTAAGCATAAAACTATGAGAAAAAACAAAGATCTAGTAAATTTGAGAAGGTCTATAAGTCGTGCACCTATCATAAAATGCTAGTTTTGTGAGGCTATCAGGGACTCATTCACCCATGGGAGAATGGGTCTAGGTCTCCATTTCTAGAAAATTAGAAATTGCGATATGAGTCCTGTATCTACATTTCCTTCCTATAATTTTGAACCTTCACTCCCGAATCTATACCTGTGATAAATGAGAAACAAAATTGTTGTTTTTAGGGTGGATAGGGGAAAATTTGGGTAATTAAACCTTAATGAAAATATAGATTTGAAAGATGAGTGTGTGCAAGCCCTAATCTTAAGAGTGTCTAAGATTAATAAGAGCTAGCATGCAAAGAAAACCTATTCAAGTGTTTTAGAATAAGATCCCTAAATGAAACATGAAAAATTATGAAGACCTACTTTGGGAGATGTCAAATCACCCTAATAGATCACAAATTTGATAAAACCTTCCTTTAGGCAGAAAGTAGAATGATAATAGATAATTAAACCACTTAGGAAATGAGTTATTAGGCTTGGTTGAATGGCTTGGTGCATCTCCCAAAACCTAGAATTCATCATGATCCTCCATAGGTATCTATCATCAATCTTTGAGAATGCTTGATCTTGTTGGAAAAATGAGCTTGAAGACCTGCAAAAACAAACAAAATGTTACTCCAAGACTTCAAATTTGAATGCTTGATTACTTTCTCCTTTCTCTTGAGTGTAAATCCTTTTGATCTTATGTGAATCTCTCTCTTGTCTAGTGAAAAATGATTAAAAAACTTAGTTTTAAAGGCTTCCTTTCTAATTTCCCATTTATTAATGTCAAAAGATGACACTTAGAATTTGAACTTAGGACCTTGAAATGCCACCAAAAACATATTTTAATTTGAGTTTATGAACTTAAATGGGACCCATTCACCCATGGGTGAATGGGTCATGACCTAAAATTTTAGGATCTAGATTATGTCGAGGCATTAAATCAATTAATAACATTTATTCAATGTAGGTTATATTGTCGAAAAATAATTAAAATAGGCCTTGAAATGCATAATAAAGGGTATTAGGGGCCTATTAATGAGGTTTAAAAATGCATAAATGCAACCTCACTAAAATAGGTCCAAAATAAGAGAAATTGTGCTTTCACTTAGAAACGAGTATAATTTTCTACACTACACAAAGTTGTCAGAATTTTCATCATTGTTGTCAAGCTATGAAAACTCACCTACAAGTTTTATTTTCAGCTTTTTGATAGTCAAAGATGGAGGAATCAAAAGATTAGATTCAGGATCAAAGGAATGGAAAAAATATTTTTGGACCCTTGCACTGAGACCCATTCATGCTAGGGAAAACCAGTCCTGCTACAAACCCTGAAACATTTTTTTTACACAGGTGCACACCATTCTGCCCTTCTCAAATCTACCTATAAATTGTCATTTCTATTCTGTTATCATAGAATTTTATATTTCAATTATTAGGTCATTTACTTAGTTAATGCACTTTAAATCATCTCCCAATACAATAAATCAATCATTTATGTCATAAGAAAATAGCAAATCCCAAAATATGGTTGGCTTACCTAGAGGTTGAAAGTCAACCCTACCCCTTTGAGGGGTAAAAACACAAAGTTGTGTCACACTTTCAGCCAACTTATCACAACAACTGAATTTAAGTATTTCTAACTAAAAAATAATTTTGGTCAAACATATGATCTAGTAAGATTTATTCTAGCTAAGTTAGATACTTCCACAACTTTTTCAACTAAAATTGTTGGCTAAAAATATATGGAGCACCACTTTGAGTCCAATTTACCAAAATAATTAAATTATTAAAAAAACTTAAAGTTTCAATAACTCCTAATGTAAATAACATTTTTTTTTTAATATAAATATATCTTTTTGTAGATCCATATGTATAGTTTTCAAAAATATATTTATTTTAATATTTTAATATTTTAATTATTATTTATATTTTATATTTTATTTTTACTAAAAGTAGGTTATCAACACAAAATATTAGGTTCATTACCATGCCAAGGAAATATACTAAAACTTATTTTAAAAAATTGAAAAAAATATGACGCACTAGATTAAAGAATCTATTCCAAGATGGTATAATTTTTTTTCCATTTTAGATAAATATTTAATACGAAAGTTGATGTCCCATGGAAACAACTGGTTTTTTATTCATGCACATTTTGACATTTATTTTAAAAATATGCATTCATCAAAATTAGAAAAAAATATATCCATGCACTAAAGTTTCAAGTTATAAATACACACAAAAAAATTAGTATAAAATTTTTGACATCTCATGCAACTTCATTTTTTAGCATTTTATCAACAACTAAATTATAGTGAATTTATTAAAAACTAGTTTAAAATAATTTTTTAATTTTTTTTAATAGCTACAAAAATAAAATATACTAAAAAATACATATTTCACTAGTTTACATCATTTAAAATTTCAAAACATATATGCCACATTTTTGTGATTCAATTTTAAAAGTTGGATGAGTGTTGGCTGTTTCCTTTATAAAGTGTGACACAACTTTGTGCTTTTACCCTAAGATATTTTTTTCTAATGAAATTAGGGAAAGTGTAGGTGCGTCTAAACCTTTAGTTCATTCCATATTGAACACACACCAAACCATTTTTTCTTTGTTTGAGAGAGTAGAGAGGGAAGGATTGAACACGCACCGGACCATTTTTTGTTTTGTTTCAGGGAGTAGAGAGAGAGAGAGAGAGAGAGAGAGAGAGAGAGAGAGAGAGAGAGAGAGAGAGAGAGAGAGAATGTCAAGATAGAGAGAATTAGAGAGGGATGGAGAGAGTGAGAGAGAAAGAGGGGGGAGGGAGAGAATGGATCGAGATAGAGAGTCATAGAGAGGGAAGGAGAAAGTGAGGGAGAAATAGTGGAGAGAGACAAAGAGAGACAAAGAGGGGGAGGGAGATAGTGAGTGAGAGAGAGGAGGGAAGAGTGAGAGAAGAGGATATAGAGACAAAGATAAAGACACAAAGAGAGAGATAGAAAGAGGGAGGGAGGGAGGTAGGAAGGGAGGAGGGAAGGAGGGAGGGAGAGGGAGGGAGAGGGAGGGAGAGAGAAGTGAGATAGAGACTAGAGGGAGAAAGATATAGAAGGAGAGGGAGAGGGGAGATAGAGAGATGTAGAGAGGGAAGGAGGGAGAAAGGGAGGTAAATAGAGAGTAGAGGAAGACAAAAATGGAGAGAGAGAGGAGAGTGTGAGAGAGAGATGGAGAGAGAGAGCTTAGAGAGAGAGAGAGGGTGAAGGAGAGAGTGAGAGAGAAAGAGGGGAGGGAGAGAGAGAGGGATGGAGAGAGAGAGAGGTGAGATATATCTATCTCTCCTCCTACCAACCTTTTCTCTCTTCTTCTCTCTATCTAACCTATCCATATATACCTCATTCTCTCTCCCTCCCTCCCTCCTTCACTCTCTTAATCTCTCTACCTTCCTCCTTACCTCTCTACTTCTCTCTCTAATACTTCTCTCTCTCACTTCTCTCTCTCTCTCTGCTTACCTCTCTAATATTTCTCTCTAGTTCACCTCTCTCCCTACCTATCCCTATCCCTCTCTCTCTCACCTCTCTCTCCCTCCCTCCCTATCTCTCCTTCCCTCTCTATTTCTCTCTATCTCCCAATTCCTCTCTCTATCTACCTATCTCTCTATTTATCTCTCTCTCACCTCACTCTCCATCCTCTCCCTCCAACTCTCCTTCCCTCTCTACTTCTCTCTACCTACCTATCCCTCTATACCTCTTTCTCTATCCCTCACTCCCTCCTTCCATCTCCCAATCCCTCCACCTTCTTCCTTCTCTCTCTATCTCTCTCTCACTTCTCCCTCCCTCCCTCCCTCCCTCTATCTCAAATCTCTTTATCCCTACCTCTCACTCTCTATTTCTCTCTATCTCTCTATATTTCTATCTTTCCCTCCCTCCTCCCTCTCTCTCCTATCTATCTCAACTATCCATCTTTATCTCTCCCTCCCTCCCTTCTCTCTAACCCTCTCTCTCTCTTCCTTCCACCAAAATTTTCTCTCTAGTTCTCTCTATCTAATATATCCATATATACTTCTTTCTTTCTCCCTTCCTCCTTACCTCTCTACTTATATCTATCACATCTCTCTATTACTTATCTCTATCTCTATTACTTCTCTCTCTCTCTCTATTACTTATCTCTCTCTCTATTACTTCTCTCTCTCTACCATCTTTCTCTCTAGCTCACCTCTCTCTCCCTACCTATCCATCCCTCCATCCTCTCTCCCTACCTATCCCTCCATCCATCCTATATATCTCTCTCTCTCTCTATCTCACCTCTCTCTCCCTCCCTCCCTTTATCTCCCTCCCTCTCTAATTTATATCTCCCCCTCCCTCTCTCTACCTACCTATCTCTCTATTTATCTCTCTCACCTCTCTCTCCATCCCTACCTCAACATCCATCTCTTCTTCCCTCTCTACTTCTCTCTATCTCCCCCTTCATATCTCTACCTACCTATCTCTCTATTTATCTGTCACCTCTCTCTCCATCCCTACCTCTCCCTCCTTCTCTCTCTACTTCTCTTTACCTACCTACCCCTCTCTCAACATCTCCACCTCCCTCCTTATCTCTCAAATTCTCTCTCTCACTCACTTCTCCCTCCCTCCCTCCCTCTATCTCTCTATCTCAACTCTATTTATACCTACCTATCCCTCTCTCTTTCTCTCTATCTATCTATCTTTCCTTCCCTACCCCCTCTCTCTATATCTCCTATCTCTCTCCCTCCCCCAACCCCCCCTCTCTCTATATCCATATCAACTATCCCTCTTTATATATCCCTCCCTCCCCTCTCTCTCCCACCTCACTCCTCCTCCTCTCTCTCTTCCTTCCACCAACATTTTCCCTCTACTTCTCTCTATCTAACATATATATATATATATATATATATACCTCTTTCTCCCTTCCTCCCTTCCTCCCTCCCTCCATCACTACCTTATTCCTTACCACCCTCTCTCCCCTTCCCTCTCTACTCTCTTTATCTCTATCTCACCTCTCTCTCCATACCTATCTATCCCTCCTCTCTCTCTTTCACCTCTCCATCCCTCCCTCCCTACCTCTCCTTCCCTCTCTAGTTCTCTCTATCTCCCCCTTCTCTCTACCTACCTCTCTCCATATTTCTTTCTCTCTCTCCATACCTACCTCTCCCTCCATATCTCTTTCCCTGTATACATCTTTCTCTCTCCATCCCTCCCTCCTTCCCTCTCTCAATCTATCCACCTTCCTCCTTTCTCTACTTTTCTCCCTCTCACTTCTCCCTCTCTCTCTCTCTCTCTCTCTCTCTCTCTCTCTCTCTCTCTCTCTCTCTCTCTACTCTCTTTATCTCAGCTCTCTCTCCCTAAGTCTATCCTCCTCTCTCCTCCCTCCTCTCTCTCTCCTCTCTCTCTCCTCTCCTCCTAGCCTCTCTCTCTCTACCTACCTAACTCTTTCTCTCTATCCACTCTTCTATCTCCCTCTCCTCTTTATCTCAGCTCTCTCTCTCCCTAAATCTCTATCCTCCCCTCTCTCTCTCTCCCTCTCTCTCTCCTCTCCCTCTCTACCTAACCCCCCTCTCTCTCTCTACCTACCTAACTCTTTCTCTCTATCCCTCTTTCTATCTCTCCCTCTCTACTATCTATCTCAACTATCCTCTACCTCTCCCTCCCTTCCCTCTCTCTCTATCTCACCTCTCCCTCCCTCTCTCTCCACATCCCCCTCTCTCTATCTCACCTCTCCCTCCCTCTCTCCTTCCCTCTCTACTTATATCTCCCCTATCCATCTCTCCACCTACCTCTCCCTCTATAAATCCCTAACACTCTCTCTACCTACCTCTCTATCTCACATATACCTCTTTACCTCATGTCTCTCTCTAATGAGCACCAAGATGTGATATAAAAAGGGTAGGAAGGTGGGGATATTGAGAGAAAGAGAGGGAAGGAGAGAGGGAGTGGGAGAGAGGTGAGATAGAGAGAGAGAGGGGGGGATGGATGGATGGATAGATATGTAGAAAGGTGAGATAGAGATAGTAGAGAGGGAAGGAGAGAGAGAGAGAGAGGGAAGATAGGGAGAAGTGAGAAGTGAGAGAGATATAGGTGATAGATTGATGTGATAGAGAGAAGTATAGAGGGAGAGAGAAAGATGTGGATAGGTAGAGAGGTAGTTCTTGAGCTTAAGGGAGGGATTCAAATAAAGGGATAAAGAGAGATAGAAATATTGAGAGGTAGAGAGGTAGTTCTTGAGCTCAAGGGAGGGAGAGTCAGATAAAGGGATGAAGATAGCGAGAGAGAGAGAGAGAGAGGTGGAGGTATTGAGGATAAGAGATTTCTAAAGAGAGAGAAAGACGATACAACTTGTTGATTACTAAAATTTGACCTCTTGATTATTGAAATTTGGCATGCTTATTATTAAAATTTGATTGTCTAGAAAATCATAAGATCTTCCAAAAACTATAATTTGCATTATAACACCAAGATATTTGAAACCACTCTCAAACACCATGAAATTATATACATGAAATATAACTTAAAGTATAAGAAATTAAAATATCCATATGTAAATTTTTATTTCATGTATATAGTTTCTCTGGTAGACAAAGACATAGAAAGAAAGAAACACTTCAACAAAATACATTATAGAAACTCAACATTCACATTTGGTGAGCACCAAATTTGGCTCTCACTAAATGATGTATTTCATTTGGTGAGCACCAAATTTGGTATTCACAAAATTGATTGCATTTTGAAATATTGAGCCATTTGGTGAGTGCCAAATTTGGCACTTGTCAAATGGTCATTTCAGGTATAAAAAAAAAAAGGCATCTTTTTTGTGTCACAAAATGGTGCACATACCCTGAAGAATGAAAATGATATATTATGGTGATATGATTCATCAATGAAATATTGTATCAATATTGATTTACATATGAGATCACTTGGTTATATATCCAAGGTGAGATATATGATTAAATACGATCATGAAAAGTGTCTCAATCCTTTGTCATGAAAAAACTAATATTAAATGATCTAGGACACAAGTATTAAATTTCAAAAAGATAAGATAAGATCTAATGACAAATAACACCTTCTAGAAAAAGTATCTAGAACCTAAGTAAACTTAACATGTAAATAAGACCCACTAATGACTAGATAGGTAAGAAACCTATTTACACCAACACCATAATAGCTAGGAGTTTTATCATTGGACATTCAATTATAGGTGAGTGGATTTCCTATTGGGAAGGGAATTTTTCATTAGTAGAAACTTATTATGTGGAGAGTTTGCAAGGAATAATATTTACGCAAGCCTTAAAAGACTTCTTCCTATCTATAAATGGAGCCTTTTTAAGAAAGAGTATAACATATTTCCTCCTAGGAAATGAATTTTTTACTAGTAGAATCATTTTTCTTGTGATTTTGCAAAGATTATTGTTTAGCCAAGTCTTAAGAGTTGGTTCCTTATCTACATTTAGATCTTTTTCCTGAAAAACTCTAACATGGTGTTGAAAAAAAATGTGAAGTACATTAGGAATGGTATAGAGGTTGTGGCCATCCTTCCTAATGCACTTGATCTTTTGAAGATAATTTTTATGCCATATAGCTAGCAAAAATTTATAAACACATAATTTTCAACTTTTGAACTAATGAAGTTTGACTTTAATTTGGGATCCCTTAGTAGAGTAGGCATCAACCACCTACATACTTGGTGGAACTTATTAGCTATATAAATTTTGAATGGCATGAGAAAAGGTACCACTTTGAGCTAAACAAAGAGCTGGTTGAGTTATAATAGCATAACTATGTAGGGTTTACAATAGAATATTTCCAACTATTGACTAAAACATATGAGGAAATAAGTAGTGTAAATAATGTTGTCAAACAACCATTAATCTATCAAAAATCATCTTTCATATTTCACACCATATTACAAACATGTTAGATACAAGAAAATATATAATTATGTTATACCTGAGGGTGATCCCACAATGCTAGTTTACAATTTTTGGGAGATTCTGATTTTTGCTTAAATCACACATTTTTAGAAAATATAATGATTTAATCCTTAAAAAGCTACATTTGAATGGTTCCAATTGAATAGGGTTTGATCAAACCACCTTATATCAAACCCCCTTGGATAGAACCTGCTATTTTTAAACCATACCTATAACAGAGTCTCCCTTACACCTATCAAAATGATGATAAAAAACCACTTTTGATTTACCTTTTGGGGGATTAAATGAATTTATTTAAGATTTATTTTTTGTATGTAGTCCTTATTACAAGCTTCCCAAAAAGCACAATTTTAAATAAATTCAAATTTATTATTATATTTATTTTTTATTTCTTGTGAATGTAGGGTTTTCACCGACAATCAAGCTCTTTGTTTTGCACATGTGTAAAAATAGAAAATTATCAAAAAAAATTAAAAAATATAAGTGCACTAGATATTTAAGTCCTTGATCCAACAAAAAAAATTTGAATTTTGATACATAATTTTTTTTTTAATGTGTTATACAGTCTACCTATGTTTGAATTTTAATTGGTTTGACTTCGAAACTTGATTAAGGAAAAAATATTCAATAAAACACTATGAAACCAATTGGAAGCACTAGATATCATAGTTAAAAACCTAAATTTGAAAAAAATAGAATTTTATCCTTCATGGAAAAAAAGATATGTGTTATACGGTGAGCATCACTCCTTAAAAATAGTGTTTACTAAAAAATATAGTTTTCAAAGGAGATGAAAAAAGTACAATCTGATCCCAATTTTTTTGAAAAAAATATATTTAGAATCTACAATTTTTTTTTCACAAATCACTATTTTACATCATCTTCAAATTCCTCGCGGTTTAGCCACTATAGGCTCTCGAAAGTGAAGATTTAGTTAGAAAAAATCAGTTCAGTGTCTAGTTTGGCCAAAAAATGTAAACCAGTATTGTGGGATCACCTAGGAATTATGTATTAAAAAAGAATTGAATCTTTTCAACCTTACAATTTTAGGGCCCCACTCAAACTTGAATTAGATAGTGAGTGATGCAAAAGGAAACAATACAATATTAGTTCCACTAAAAGAAAAAAATAAGTGGAAAAGAAAAAGTAATGTTGCACAAACATCATGGCATGATCAAGTTCCTTAATGAAATTTTTAAAACCACTACACTATTGAGACCAAGTGTGAAATTTTTTAGATATGTTTTGGTGACCAAAATTAGGGTCATAAAGGCCCAATCTATTATGCATGTAGAACCTTGTCTCCTTCTTGATAAATTTTCAATGTATCAAAATATTATCATGTTTCTTAGATGCCATATTAATCACATTAACGTCAACATCAAAAACCCATAACATGAGTAGAAGATCATTTGAAATCCACCAACATAAAAAATTCCTTTAGTCAAATTGAAAGGTTGAATTTTGTTGCTTCTATGCTTGGGAGATAGAATAACAATCTTCACACTCTCATTCAAGGAAAACCCTAGAGATCTCAATCTAGAGTATGAAAAGGAGAAAGAGATCTTGCAATAGGGTTGTCATAGGGTCTGATTATAAACTAAAGAGAGGTTCATCACCAAGCTAGGTCTTTGAAAAACTAATGAAATACAAGATATAATGCTTAACCCTAATATGATGCAATACTTCATTAAATGACCTCAAAATGCATGTAAATCAAAACAAGAAGCAAAGATATGAAAGGTGTGCACTTGGAAACCTGAAAAGGACTAGAATAAGATTTGAAACACTAAAAATGCTTAAATTTAGGGACATTGGAACTCATATGCCACTTCTGGTGTATCAGTCCCATGCTAGGGTTTCTGGTCTGGAACAAGTTTTTGGTAGTGTAGATTCAAGATCTGTAAAAATATGGAATTTTTTCCTATAGTGGGATTCATATGCCAATTTTGGCGTATCAGTCCCATTCCTCTTTTTTAGCAACTCAAATTTTAGATTTGTTTTCCAAACTCTGCTCTTCCCTTCCAAACCGATTTCTAGATCTGAGCCTATAAAAATACCTACAAAACAAAATATATGATTGATTTTATGATGGGGGGTTTGGCTCGATCAAACACCTACTTTGGTAATTAAACCTTGATAGTAACAATGAAACATGAATGTAGATAGGAATGTAAACCCTAACCTGAAGTGTGTCTAAGATTAGGAAATTTGAAATGCAATGCAACCCTATTCTAATGTGTTAGAATGAGATGCATGAATGGAACATGAAGATGAATGACTCACTTTGAGAGATCTCTAACCACCCAAATGAGCCCTAATAATTTTTGTACCTTCCATAGGCTGAATGTAGAGTGATAATTGAGGATGGAATCACTTAGAAAACAAGTCATTAGGCTTGGCTTGATGGTTATTTCCATCTCCCCAACCTACAATCCATCATGACTCACCATAGGAAACCATAATCAACCCTTGAAAATGCTAGATCTTGAATGAAAGTGAGTTTGAAAACCTGCAAAAAAAAATTAATGTTGCTCCAAGGCTTCAACTTTGTTGATTACTTATTCTTGAATTCTCTTGTCAAGAATGCTTGAATGTTCTTGAATGCTTGGATCTTGAAATTTCTCTTATAGATGCTTTCTTAGATGAAAAATGACTTTAGAAGCTTTCTTATATAGGAATTACACCTAATTTACCGTTATCTAGATCTCAAAAGCCGACATCAACCAAAAAATTGAATTAAAAGTTAAATTTCGCACTCAAACCCTAAAAAGGAGCCAAATGGGACTCATACGCCACTTCTGGTGTATGGGTCCTGCCTAGGGGGACTCATATGCCAAAAGTGGCATATGAGTCCCACCCTATATTTTCAGGGTGGGTTGTTAGAAATTTTCAAATTCTTGTGTGGATTTTATAAGGTTTTTCGCTAAAATAAACCTAGAGATCCAAAATAAAGGGTCTCAAGGGCCTATTAATGATGAATTAAAGGGGTATTTAATGCAAGGGTGCTAAAATAGGTCCAAATTAAGTGTGAAATTGTAACATTTTCAAGAGCGTACAATTTTCTACACTACACAAAACATTGGAGGAATATATATTAAGATTAAATATTAGTTATCAATATTGGAAAAGCCCATAAAGCTCTATTAGTTAGCTCACAACCATGGGTACAATTTAGCATCAATAAATTCTACCATGGACCAAGACCTTATTCATGATTAGCAGAAAAAAAAATACTTGACCACATGAAATGGCAAATGACTAAAACCAAAAACCCAACAACCTTATTTTTTGGAAATATCAAGAGAAGAAAATATTTTTCAAAATTATTGCACCATGAATTTTTATTTTGGGTCTATCAAAACAATTTCAATCTATGAGATACAATTCATGAGGTAAAATAATCATGGGATATTTCCTTAGAATCTAACCCTTGTAGTACAAAAAACCTATTATTTGCCAAACTATTCTAGTTGGCCTAAGAGAATGTGCAAAATTGAATCTACTTTCTTTTAGGAGCATATTATCCTTCTTCAACATCCTAGGGAAGGATACAAGGCTGACAACCTCCATTAAATTGTTGTGCCATACAACTAAACTTATCCAAATCACCAAGGAAAGAGCCCTCCTAGGAAGTGGAATTCTACAAAAACAAGGTGTGGGGCCCTCTTTGACATACTCACTAGAGGTTTGGGTAAGAATTAGTTGAATTTCAATCACTTTATTTTCTTTCTCACTTCACTATGATTGAAAGGACTCTTATAAGCTTTACCTTTTTGTTGTTAACAACAAGGAAAGAGGGACATTAATTTATATATTTAATGACAACACCTTTATTGGGACTAGGATTGGAATGATAATTTTTATGGGCCCCATTACAACCATTTTTATGGTTTTTAACATTAGTCAACCTCTCTTCTATTTTTCTTACTTCAAGTGCTAGTTTAGATGCTAGCTTAGGCTTGAAGGAAATCTAGAGGGTAGTATATAATTTTGTGTTTAGGTGCTTGACATTAAAAGAAAAGGTTTGGTAGGTTTATATATAGAACATTCTATAGATGGCATATCTCAACTATCTATGTACCAATTGTTTCTTCTACTTATTGAGCAAGGTTAATTTTTGAGAAAAGTTTATGTTGTGATCTAGCAAAATGAAACTATGTTGGTTTAACACGTATAACCCAAACCCAAGAGAGGACACAATGTGTTTGAGGAAGGGAAAAGATGACAAGGGAAAACTATGATGTTTGAGCTAAATAGATACCTTAAGAGCTTATTGGTTGGTCATTATAAAGCCGCTTATCTAGAGAAATAAAAAAAATAGTTAGCTACACATGTAGCAAGGACCATCAAATAGGACTATATTTGAATGGTTAGCTTCTACAAAGAAAAAAATGAAAGAAGCCTTCAGTTAAATTCTAAATGTAACTTATCTTAACCCTATGGGGAACTCACACTTAATGTCAAGATCTAATTTTAGATCATGCCTTTAGATGACACACAACTAAAAAAATAATCAATGAGAAAAAATCCATTTACAAACATTGTCAAAATTGAGCTTGAGAATTGAATATTCAATGGGTTAATGGATAACATTTTTCATGGAACACTTTTCACACAAAACTGGGAGATCTTCTTAGTGTCATCATTGCTTGTTTGAATTCCTAAAATTTTGATGTTAACAATTTAAACAAAATGCTTAATGCTATTAAAAAGAACTACCCTAAAGGTCATAAACCTAAAATTATCATAATAAATGTAAACAAGATAATAAATTTTACTACTTTATTACTAGGTAGTTTGGAAAAAATAAGACAAGCATTGGAATCTTACTCGTAACTCACCTTTAAAAATTTGAGTTGAAATGTATTAATAAATAAAAAATCTATAAGAGAAATTGCTACCTATGAACCACTTGTTGAGAGAATATTGCTTACCGACTATTAAAATGATTCATAATGCTTTAAATCCTTGATGAAATTATAAAATGCATATCCTATGATGAAATCACCAATTATATATGGCTCAAGACATTGTTAGACACCCTGAAGACCAATCTTATCTAGATAGTTCCACCTCTCAATACTCATTTTCAAATAAGGAGTACCTTTAATGGATGTCTCACTCCTTACCCAAGTCAACCTCTCTTCTAGTTTTCTTGCTTCAAGTGATAGTTTAAATGTGAGCTTAGATTTGAAGGAATTTAGAGGGTAGTTTATGATTTTGTGTTTAGAGGCTTGATATCAAAAGCAAAGGTTAAGTAGGTTTATATATAGACAAATAAAACTATTCTGGTTCAACATGTATAACCCATGTGCAAGAGTGGACACAATATGGATGAGGACTTGGGCAAACATGACAAGGGAAAACTATGATATTTGAGCTAGATGGACACCTTAAGAGCTTGTTAGTTGGTCATTACGAAGTCCCTTGTCTAGGGAGAAAAACTAGTGAGCTACACATGTAGTAGGGACCATGACATAGGACTACATTTGAATGGTTAGCTTCTACAAAGAAATAAAGAAATAAGACTTCCATTAAATTCTAGATGTAACTTAGCTTAACCCTATGGCGAACTCACACATGATGTTGATCTAGTTGTAGAGCATGGCTTTAGATGGCACACAACTAACAAAATAATCAATGAGTGTAAAATCCGTTTACAGACATTGTCAAAATCAAGCTCCAAACTTGAACATTCAATGGATTAATGGGGAATATTTTTCATGGAACACTTTTCACACAAAATTATGAGATTTTCTTAGTGTCATCATTGCTTGTTTCAATTCTTGACATTTTGACAATAAAAATTGAAAAAAAATACTTAAATGCTATTAAAAATAACCACACTAAGAATGAGAAACCTAAAACTATCATAATAAATAAAAACAAGATAATAAAATTTTGCTACTTTATTAATAGATAGTTTGAAAAAAAAAATAATACAAACATACAAACTAAAACCAATCTTACTCATAACTCACTTTTATAAATTTGGGTTGAAGAGTGTTAATAAAAAAAAAATCCATAAGAGAGTTTGCTACGGATTAACTATTTGTTGGGAGAATATTGCTTACCGACTCTTGATTCATAATGTTTTATCCTTGATGAAATTCTTAAATACGTATCCTCTGATGAAATGACCAATTATATTTAGTTGGAAACATTATTAGATACCTTTTAAGACCAATCTTATCCGGATAGTGCCACCTCTCAATACTCTTTTTAAAAATAGGTAGTACCTTTACTCCTTACCCAAGGCAAACCTTACGGGGTCTCACGGTCACATTTGCGATAAAGCATTGCCCAAGGGTTATAACTGCCTTCTATCATAAATGATTCTCACAACTATGCAAAGAATTTAAGAAATGTTAAATTCATGGGAAAATTATCCATAAACCTTTGATCTTTGCAGACTATTTAATCTGCACTTAAAAAGACAAGTAGTATTAACATTAAAATTTCGAAATAAATCATGGTAGTCGTAGAAGAAATTCGTACTTTCAAACTCAAAATTTTATTGATTTAAATTTACCAGTCATTTTTGTCTCAACTACAATTCACTGAATCTTAAAACAGCGAAACCCTATTTGTGACTCTTTCCGGCACCGAGAACTGTACAAACACCATCGATCGTTCAACTGGGCGTTCCCACAAAACTAGACTTCTCCATTGTCTAATCTTGACTAATAATTGGGAATCCTTGCAACCTCAAACCAGGGGATATCTACTCAGGAATTCTGATTATGGCAGAGAATGCCTCGTACACGTTGTAATGGCTGCAAAGGGGTTCTCTGGGCAATTCTCCCTCGTAATCCATGCGAAGGCAGTTAGTAATTTGCTGATTTGCGGTAGTCTCAGTAATCAAAGGCTTCCGGAATCGGGCTGAGCTTTACTTTCCACAAGTCACTGTAATCGCCAACCGTCGTCGCTCTGAATGCGGAATTTAGTGTTGGGAACCCCTTCAGATGATTGAAGCCCTCCAAAACTTGGTGCCCATCCATGCTATGCTCCACCTCAGGCGTTATTTTACAACGCCGGCACTTTCTGCGGTTGTTCTTATTCTGCTTTCGTTGCAATGCAGCTGCTGCTTTTACGGCTAAGGCAGCCATTTCTGAGGAGGGCAGGGGGTATTGCAACTTTTCGTGAGGAAGAAGAAAATAGAGGTGACCCACTTGCAATTGATGTCCTGCAGGAAGGGGGATTAAATACTGATCAAAATCCATCGAATCAGAATGGGAAACGAAGAAGCCTGCTCTTTCTCTTAAAATTTCTGCTACTTTCACCGGCTCTGGAAATTCCCTTAGCCCGCCATCATCTAATATCAGCTTCGCGGTCGGACGAGTTACTTGACAAGACAAGCAGTTGCCCATCAAATAAAATTGGATAGATGTAATGAATAAAAAGTTTTCTCTGTACCGTTTGTCCCCCTCCCCCAGACAAGATTTATAAGAAAGGATGTACTCAATCTCCTTTCAATGGTCATTAAGTATGACCAAATCCATCTACTGACGTGAGCGAAATCGTAATGGAATCTAAAAAGTTAGATTGCTGGACAAGCTATCTGAGAAATTCAGCATATTTTTGTTCTACTTTAGAATATAAATTGTAGAAAAACCCTACACAAAAGATCGGCTTATAGGAAACGCATGATCTAACCCCACTAACATTCAATTTTGAATCAAAATTAACGTACTACAAGTCAAATGAACTTTTGACCAAATCTGCCATCCTGATGATAGGAAAATTTTGAGGAACACGTAAATTTTGGGATAAGTGTTTCTTAGTTATTTTAGTGTCTATATTCATGGATCTATGTAGAGAAGCTTCTTCTAATTTTCATTGTTTTTATAAGTTTGTGAATTTATATGAATTAAGTAATTTCATATTTATTTTTTAAAATATCATTCTTTTTATAAGTTTGTGAATTTATATGAAATAAGTAAATATCATATGTTAGTCTTGATGATAGGGTTGTTATTGTCTTGTGTGATGATCTCTTTTGAAAAAGAGTTTAATAAAAAAATTAATGATCAAGTAAATGTTTCTTGTCACTTTGGTGGACTTATATTTATCAACTCATATAGATAGAGAAACTTCTTCTAAATTTCATTGTGCTATAAGTTTTTTGAAATTGTATTAACCATTAGTAAATTTATAACAATATTTTTTACAGATATTAAAATAGAAGAGGGGGTTTCAAATAATTTTTCATGTTTTAATTTATAAATTTAACTAGAATTTAATTTTCATTTTAAAAATTAAATAAATTTATTATACTTAGAAATTAAATGTTATAATTGAATCAGATTTAAAATGGATCATTTCTAAGCTTTACTAGCATTATGAATGCATTTCTCTATTTATTTTTGTAAGACACCCCAATTTTGATATCACACATTTGATTAATTAAAATTTTAAATTTTAATTAATCTCGACCATCACCATAATGATTAATTAAATACCATATTATTTGATTAATTATTCTATCTCACTTTATAATTAATTAAATATCACATTTAATTAATTATTTTATAGGCTTCTCCAAATCAATTAAATATTGTACTATTTAATTAATTTGATCTTAGTCCACATTCCTCCAAATCTACTAATCTCAGTTAAGTTAATAAATCTATGATTGATTAAATTAATCCATATCCTAATCTTGATTAAGTTAATAGATCTACAATTAATTAACTTAATCTGTATCCTAATCATCATTAACATTTTCTTCAATTTTTAATTCTACCCATTCCCCCAAAATTAGAGACATCTGGCATGTGTTGCATGCACAAGTCACTGTCCATTTGTAAGTCATACTTTGGCCTCTCTTCTCATTGGATGCTCACACATGTGTGAGATCCTCTTCCCCATGAGAGCCACCCTACACTTTTCATTTTTTACCACTTGTCATATTGTGAAAGTCTACTCATCTTACACCTTTCCATATTTTCTTCCACTTGTCATAACCTTATTCTTCCCAAGATGTGCTCACACATGTGTGAGCACACCTTGCTCTCCACTTGACACTTCCTTGTTCTTCCCAAGATGTGCTCAAACATGTGTGAGCACACCTTTCTCTCTTCCTCATGCCACATGCCATAATCACATGCCTTCACCTTGTGGCACTTGTCACAAGGCTAAGCCTTTTCCATCTCACTTAATCTCAACTGTCCATTCTACAAAAGGATCTTGACCCTCCATTTCTCCATCCAACAATCTATAAATTCAAGCCTTCCATCCCATTTTCAACAACACAATTTGAGATATCCATATTATGCTAGAAAAACTATCAAAAGAGCAATTCACAACTATAATTCAAGAGTAAATAAATAATTTTAGGGTGCAAACTTGGATCTCAATCAATGGAGATGAAGATGATGAAGGTATAATATCATTTTGTATGCATTTGATTTATGTTCTCATTCGTTTTCCTTCCTAATCATTTTCCACCTCTTCATTTTGGCACATTTGGTCAAATGGGATAACAATTTTTAGTAGGCATTTCAATAACTCAAATATTACCTTGTTTCAACCCATGTTCTTGTGTCACGTAATCCAGACAAACCACTCATATTGTATATATTAGCTACCAATGTGGCACCAGGGGCATTATTGGCACAACATGACAATAAGGGAAAAAAAATGAGCTATCTACTACATATCTCAAATTTTGGTAGGATGTGATTTGAAATACACTCTAATTGAATGAGTATGCCTTTTTGTGATCTTTTGTGCTAAGAAATTACAACACTACATGCTCAATCACAAGACATGACTCATTTCCAAATTTGATCCATTAAAATATTTACTCTCAAAAGTTGCTCTCATGGGTTGCATGACAAAATGGGTCATGTTTTTCAATGAGTTTGACATTGAATATATAGACATGAAAGCTATCAAAGGACAAGCAATTGTTGACCAGCTTATAAAGGAACCTCTATTTGATAATCACCCCAAATTGGAAAAATTTATAGATGAAGGCTTGCTTGCTACAAAATAAGGAACATGGTGGAACATATACTTTGATGGATCATTCACTCAACATGGCTCAGAAGCATGTATCCTATTTATTACTCCTTAGGGTGACTACATGCTAAGTCATATTGCATTGCATTCCCTTGCACCAATAATATAACATAATATGAGGCATTAATTATAGGTCTTAGACTTGTCATTCAATGGAAAATAACCAAGTTACAAGTATATGATGATTCTCAATTAGTCATGAATCAAGTGGACAATGAATATCAAACAAAGGATGATAAATTATTTCCCCACAAATGCATGGTGGACCTTGTCTTAATTATTATCCTTCAAACAATAATTTATGCAAATCCAGCTTGATCAAATACCTCATCTAAATAATAAACCAGCTGATGCAATGGCAACAATTGGCTCCCTAGTGGATGTACCTCAAAAATAGTCAACAGTATAAATTTTTATTGAACTATTGTTTATTCTTGCTTATGATCTCCCAGAGGTAGAAATGGTATGTTCTATAGTTGGCTCGAACTCTCCATGGTATCAGGATATATTTAACTACCTTCATGATAACAAATTCCCTCCCAACTTATCCACTTCACAACACCAATCATTCATTCATAAATTTTCCCCCTTCAAATTGCTTGGTGATACTTTATACCGCCACTCATTCAATGGGACCATCCTAAGGTGTTCAGACATAGATGAGGCACAAACCACTTTACATAAGTACATAAAGGTGTCTGTAGGGCCCATTCCAGTGGTCCTTCTCTAGTCAAAATGGTTTAATGCATCGAATATTATTGACCAAAAATGGAACAAGATGTGCAAGTAATGTTGTAGAAGTTTTTCATCCATGTCAATAACATGGTGACTTGATGCATGCACCATCCCAAGAGCTACTAGCTATTGTTACTACTTGGCCTTTCTCATGGTGGGGCTAGACCTCCTTGCAAAAAGTCATCCATTCTCATCCAATAGTCACAAATTCATCGTCATCGATACTGAGTACTTTACTAAGTGGGCCAAATCCATTCCAATGACATATACCACTAGAAAGAAAATTGTTAAATTAATCCTCCACTACATCATTTACCACTTTGGTATGCCATCCTCAATTGTCACAGATAATGGAAAACAATTAAAAAATTAAGAGGTCTATGATCTATGCCAAAATTTCCACATCCAACATAATTTCTCCACCCCATATTACCCAGAAGGAAATGGCCAAGATGAGGCCACTAACAAAAAAATCTTGAAAATACTTGAAAAGATGGTAAATGAAGCTAGTTGGGATTGACATCTTTAACTCAATCCTACCTTGTGGGCCTATCATTCTAGAATTCATACCCCCATGGGAGCAACACCATACTCCCTTGTCTACAATACCAAATCCATTTTTCCAATCGAGGTTGAACTACCATCCTTGAGAATATTGTGTAGCCTGCTTACAATAGTTGGAGCTCCTAGATGAAAAACACCTTGATACCCTCAATCACCTTGGAGCTTATAAAAAATAGTTTTGAAAAATCTATAACAAGAAAATAAATCCTAGAGAATTTTATGTTGGTGACTTAGTCCTCAAATAAAATCAGCACAAATTTTGGGATCGTCTAAAGAAAGGAAAGTTTGAACCCAAATGGTTAGGTCCCTATATTGTCACTGCAAAGTATGGATCAATATAATATAAATTGGCTACCATGGAAGGAGAACCATTGGAGGAGCCCATGAATATCATACATATCAAAAATTCTTCACTTGAGAAAATCAAAAAAATCAAAAAAACAAGTGTACTATGGTGAAAACCTAGCAAATAGGTGCCATGTGTAGGGTTATGTCCACCATCTACTAGGTCTCTTAGTCACCCATATATTCACCATTCACAACAAATCCATTCACATCACTTGCTAACTATGGTTTGGAATATATATTGCCTATCCCAATCTCATAATGAGAGAGCTTTTTCTACCATGATCATGAACCCCACCCACTCTTTCCTTTAGCAGGGAAGCTTTTCCTACCATCATCTTAAACCAATTTACACCTAAAACTCACATGCACCATCATTCCCCTTTACCATCCCATACATGAACCCACTTTCCCCTTTTTATACTATGAACTCGCCTTATCACATGATCCCTCATTGTCACTTAGCCTTGCACACATCCATGGCCTTCATAAGGCTAAAAATCACATAAACCATCATACATCTCCATCACCCATACACCACCCCTATGCATCCCCCATTATTTATTCATGATCGATTAGACAACTTACATGGCCTTCCCCACCCATATATTTTTACCACCTTTTGCCTCACGACTGATGAGATAACCTCCATGAACCATATGCCTCATTTTTTCATTGAATTTTCACGTGAAAGACTAAGCTAAACATACATCTTACCTCTCCCAATAGACACAAGAAGAAGTACCTAAATGTGTACTTGGGATTGGTGTTCACCATGCCTAGTAGTTTAATATAAAAGTGTCACACTTCCATCATCCATCATGCATAATAAAATTTCACCCATAATAAAATCCCATGATTCCACACAAATGAAACATGTGAATCAAACTATTAAGCAATATCGATCGATGTCATGATGGAAAAAATAAAGTAAAATAAACAAAATCATACCTACATATAGACACAGTCACAAAATCATGACTAGATTGATTGGATCGATAGGTGCAACCATTTCATTTTCCATCCATATTAATCCTTACATATTTATGCCCAATGGGATGAATCCTTCCTAGGTCTGGGATCATCACTATCCATCCATCCCACTCTTGGCAAGAGATATGTTCGCCTTAAAATTTATTTTTATTTTTCAAACTGATGAGTCACCTAGTCTAGGCCACCTATATAGATACTCATATCTTGGTGTGTTTTGGACAAAGTGTGAAATGGGGCATGGTCATTTTTTCATTTGGTGTGTTTGTGATTGTCTTGACCCACTGATGCTAATTACTACCTTAGTTAGGGGTGGATGAAACATATGGATGTGGGTATACAATACCATTCCCCTATGGTCCACTAAGGTTATAAGATGACATTGTGTGCTAAGGGAAAATCTTTTGTTTATTTGTGAGTCCAAAGTCCATGCAAAAGACACAATAGCTCCATTGGTCATTCATACTAATGGGACATAGTATCCTTTTCTATATTAAACTTTAGGATTTATCACCACATTTCCAACATAATTAAACTCCCTTGAACCCTTTCACATTTCCCCCTTAACCTATGATTTTACCCCCCAACTAGACCTAACTATATTTTGGTATCATGAACAAAACATAAATACTATTCATTTATCCATCTCCCATATTGCATTACCCATTATTAATTATTGCATTGATCAATCATTTCCAATCACAAAATCATTATCCATAATAATAATCACAATCATAAACCATTATTCATTACACATAATCATAATCATTTACATCATTCATAATCATAGATCATTCATACATCATCATTAAATCATTCTCATAATCCATTTTACATAAATTCATTTTTATCAGTGTTTCATGTAATCACAATCATTATCCATTACACACCATGATACATTTTCATAGAATCATAATCATTTTCATAAACCATTATTCCATCACCATTCATTTTATAGCATAAATCATCCATAACTCATTACATTATCCAGCAACATAAGAATAATCATCTATATAGTCATTAACCATTATCATAGCCACATCCATAAATCATTAATTCATTATACACAACCATTAAAACATATATAATTTTTCATCATACATCATTACCATTATCACATAATCATCATACAATCATATATCCATAATCACTAATTGTCATCAACCATAATCATGTTACATCATACATAACCTGCATAAAAACATCTTAGTACCATATACATACGTATATGTGCATCCCATAACATCATCATAACATAAAAATGCATCCAAATCATCCATACATGTATTAAATCATGATAACACTTGCATAAAATTATCATCACATTAAAAAGTCCACAAACATATATATATATATATATATATATATATATATATTCCAAACTCATCATCTCATATATATCAAAAAATAATGTCATGATGCAAAAACATACAAAGGTCTGTTGTATGTGTGTCACCAAAAAGTGTAGCCTTTGACACTTTTTACTCATTTGGACCCTTGCCTATGGATCTTAGACCTTTTTCAACCTCTTTTTACCCCTTTCCAAGCGTTGTGCCAAAGTGTTGTAATACATTTTCACACTTTCCTAGGCTTTTAATCACCAAATCAACCCTTTGTTATGCTATAATGACCCCTTAATGCACATACATGCCTTATTTTAGTGTGTTTTGTGAGACAATCCTGATAAACAACAATATTCATACTTTAATCCCTGACAACCAATGAAAATTTCCCAGGTGGACTAGGTCACCACCTTGGGTGACCTAGTCCCATGTGGCATAAAATTTAAATTTAACTTAATATTCTTTCAGGATTTTATCTCTAAAACCCTAAGGTCGGCCTGTATGGTGTTATTTCAAGAAAATTAGGGCATAACTTCTATAAATAAGGGTTTTTTCCCTCATTTTTCACTTATTCCATCTCATTTTTCTCCTCACTCAATCTTCTCAAGCACTCATCCACTACTCTTCCCAAGAAAACTAGGGTTTCACATTCTAGGTCATCAAGACATCATTGCTGAGGCTCTCAAGGGTTGAATCCTCCATTGTTGCAACTCAAGATCGAACATCATGGAAAGGTAAAATCCATTATTTCATGCTTCATTACATTTCTATCTTCATTTGGTTTGATTACTCAAAAGGGGTTTGACCAAGGCAAACCCCTATACTCTAACAATCAACATTCCTTCTCTCTTTTTGTGTTTGCAGATTTAGGTATCTTGGAAGCTTGGAAACCATTGAAAAGTGGATTGGAATATTTTTGAAGATACCTCCTTATGGGCTAGGGAAAAAAATCCATTAAAAGTCTCTTATAGGCCAAGAATCAAAGTTTCAGATCCAAACACTTGGAGAGGCAGAAAGTGCAGATCGAGACCTCCAGATTCCACTTTCAGACTTCCTGAAAGGTTGAAAGGGACTAGGTCGCCATTAGTGGTGACCTAGTCCCATCGTACATGCATTTTAGGGTTTTCTGTAGATATGAGTACCCTTTTGGCATAAACAGGTTCTAGTAGATTTTCACAGAAAAAGGACTAGGTCGCCCAGAATGGCGTAAGTGTCCTTCTCAGCTTTTGCATCAGTTTTTCTAGGATTCCAGACCTTCATGCCATCCCCTTTCAGCCTCCAGGTGCACACATTTTGTTTCCTTCATTTTTGTTTAGTTTAATGTATATTTCTAGGTCATTTTGTATACATTTGGATATCACAATGTGTTTTCCAACATAGTTGTATTTCCTAGGTTTTACATTACTAGTTAGTTTCTATTTCCCTTTTTCAGAATTTAGGGAATCCCACACAAATCACTTTAAGCCCAATCCCCCTTTGAATGAACCCTAAAATGAAGAGGTGTGAAAGATTTCTCAACCAAGCTTCTAGGTGGAAAACCCTAGAGGCTCATTGGGGAATCCTCTTTCCTTTCATTCATTTTTGGTGGTTCATTTTGGTGAACCCAAATTTCCTACCCCCTTCTTTTCTAATTTGGATTCCATCATTTTCCTAGGATTAACTTGCATTGCATGTTGCATTAGTGAAGTTGCATCCTAGGGTTTCAAAATTTGCATTAGTGATAGGTGCATATAGGTTGCATTTTTACATCTTAGAGCATTAATCATTTCTGAAATTTTTCATTTTCATGTTAGGCCTACATCACCCCATACATAAACCACCTGAATCAATCCAAAACATCTAAAAAATCTCTAAAAAATCACCAAGAGGGTGGTGAGTCCCTTTAGGCTTCTGAAATTGCCCTTTATAGAGCTGAAAACCTTGTTTTTATGCTTTTTTTTTGTTCCATTGCCTATCTATATCAGCTGTTTGAGTTTTTGTAACATGCATTTCATTACATTTAGCTTAAATTAGCTCATTTTATGCATTGCTTAAATTCCCTTTTGCATACACAACACTTCATTTTCAGAACATTGCATAATATAATTAGTAGATTACGTTGTTTGAAATATGAAACTTGCAATGCATTCTATGCCTTTACATTGCATTTTAAGTTTACATAGATTTTGTTACATTTTAAATAGAATTCATGGTACTTGTAGATAGCATTAAACTTTTGCAATTTTTATTTTCTACATTAGTTCCTAGATCATTTAAATCAGATTCTTTAGAAAATGAAAACACAACATTAACATCACATGCACCCACTCACAAAATTAGAGATAGCCAACCCTTTTGTAGTGATTACCTAGACACGTTAGATGAAGCCCTTGATGACTTCATCTCTTCTAGAAATCAAATAGAACCCTCTCCCAATCATCCCACCATTGTTAATCCCATCATTGATCATTCCGCTACTTGTGACGAAGTCATTTTAGAAGAACCAATCCTTGCATGTCAAGAACATGTGGCTTGTAGTTATCCTAAAATATCTCCTCCTAGGTAGGATATCATGATGCAAGACAAGGATAACATTGACTCTCCTTCCCAAGGGGATGTTAATATTATTCAACCTCAACTTGTCCTTTACCCACCACATAAACCCAAACCTGAATTCAATCTCTACCCACCTAAGAATAATGTGTTGTGGCAACCGAGTCATAATATCATTGCTCATACACATTACACTTGAAATAACTCGAGATCCAAACAACCAACCTCAACTTCCTTACCTTCATCCGCTCCCATCTTACCTACCACTCCTTGCTTGAATTCAATCCTTAGGGAATATGACCTTGTTGACCAACTAAGGCATACTCCTGCTAAAATATCTTTATGGGACCTTATTCGAGCCTCCCCTCACTATCACAAAATGATGGAGGAAGCCTTACAACAAATTCCTATCCCTTCTAATGCTCAAAAAAATGATATAGCAGCTATGATTCAAGGATTGAATGCTGACATTATTTTCCACCAAAGTGAGCTCCCTCCTTTAGATGTAAAGAAACAAGTTGATGCTCTTATGATCATATCTCTATACAAATGCATAGGGATAAAACAAACCCTTGTTGATAATGGCTCCATTGTTAATAATGTGTAATGTTAATCTTTTGGATAGGCTCCATATTGATAAATCAACCATTCAACCTACCTCCTTCTCTCTCAGTGGATTTGATAGTAAAGGAAAAAAGCCGCTTGGTGTGATCACTTTTCCTCATAGTCGGATGGCCAAATTAGACACATTGATCCACGTTATTCCAAATGATGTTTCATATAATCTCATTTTGGGTAGCCCATGGATTCATGCAATGAATGTCCATAGTGCCTTCCACTCTTCATCGAAAGATGAAGTATATCTTCAACAATAAAGTGTACATGCTTGGCGCTGATCCTGAACCTTATAGTGTCTTACAACGTGAGAAAAACCAATCCAAACCATTCAACACTTCAACACACACCAAACAAGTGGAACCTGTACAACAACCAAAGTTCTTAGATGATGGTTGGGGTTCCTTAAACTTCACCCCTCCTTTACTAGGAGAATCCAACAAAGACTCTAAAAAGAGAAATGCAGTCTTGTTAATACAAGACTCAGTTGATCCTTCGCAAGCATCCACCTCAACCACTTTAGACAAAAAAGCCAACAACGAACCCTCACCCAATCCAAAAGTGCTAAAAAATCTCTATGGAACAGGTTATGAGCTCAAGAAACAACTTGGCCATAGTGGACAAGGTTGTGGTGCTAGTGAACAATGTATTTGCAACCCTTAAGCCTAACACACAAACATCAAATCATGGTCTTGGATTTTGTCCTTTCATCGAAATCATCAAACCTTCCTCTGACACCAACCTTCGAAAGTGATCCTTTGAAACCAACAAAAGACTCTTTGCTTAACAACAATGTCATCTCGCAACCCACTCCTGATTTGGATTTTACACACTCCTCCAAAGGAGTATACAAAATCTCACAATCTATAGCGCCTTGCGTAAGTATGACATCCTCTACTAAGCAAGCCACTTATTTTTTACAAACCAAAGGAACACCTTCTACCTTCGATCAAGAGGGTATCTTGTTGAAACTCCTCCAAGATCACATGCTCTCTCTTCCTCCCAGAACTTGAAAGAAATGTTCCAACAAATATTCCTTTTGTGCCTACCATCGATTTCATGGTCATCACACTAATGCATGTAAGGCCTTGAGTAGAAAAATACATCTTAAGGAGTTTGGCACTCTTCCTTATGTGGGGGCACCTCACTCCTCTAATTGATACTGATTTTCAGTCAACCTTGCATTTCCCTCAATCCTTCGGCTCACTCTTGTCCTGCACCAAGTGGGGCCAAGGGGTTATTTATCCTTTTCTCTTGTATGTCACTTGTCATTGTCTCTTTTGGCTACACGTTAACCTTTCATGAACATATAAGAGCAAGCTTGGGACGTGGGAGACATGTCTTAAGTTGACTCACATGTTACATACTTCCCTCTTCATGACACAACTTATCAAAAACATATGACTTGGCATAGGCCTTTTTGAGCAAGCTCTCATGACCTCTTCCTCTTCTTCTACTTTAAATAAATTTCTCACAAAAACGATGTGTAACAATTCCTTTAAATTGGGGGCATACATCACCACTCACATTTCATTATGTGATTTTCTCTTTTCTTGTGATTCCCTCTCTTGGAAACATTACGTACGATGTTGCCCACGATGAGACATTGCACTTGTCCTCTCTTAGAAACAAGATGAGACATGATTTGCACTTTTCCTCTCTTGGAGACATTACACATGATGTTCCTTAAGATGAGACATTGCATGAACTAAGCGAAATCCCTTTGAAACATTCCTTACATCATCATCTCAAATGTGATTTCCTTTTGTGGCGCCTTCTCAAAAGTTATCAAGAGGTATTTAATTTTGATATGTTTTGAGTGGGAAGCCCAAGTGGCATGACTTTCCCCATAGCCACCTTTGTGTGTGTGAGTACATACCAACTGTGTGTATGTTTCTCACCTTTTAGTCCTTCTCACCCAATAGACAACCAAATGTCTCATCGCCCTAGAGTGAGTACACTTCCTTTTGGACAAATAGCCTAGATCTGATCCACAACTAGCTGGACAAACGATCGAAGCTTGATCCAACCTTTTCCCCTTTCCCTCTTCTCTCCATTATAGTTCTTGTCATTTCATGATCATGCATCTCATTTTACTATAAATCATTCACCCTTGAATGTGTCCTCTTGCATTGATGTCATTTTTGCATATAATCTTGAACCCTGGGGGCTTGACCACCTCCTTCTTCTTTGTCATTCTTCACCATCTCCATTGGGCTACTTTAGTTTGAGTTTGAAGCAAGTTCATCCTCTCACTAAAGTGGGGGCTAAATGCGTTGCCAAACATTGTAGCCTTTAACACTTGTTACTCATTTGGACCCTTGCCTATGGATCTTGAACCTTTTTCAACTTCTTTTTACACCTTTCCAAGCCTTGTTCCAAATTTTTGTAAGGTGTTGTAATACATTTTTACACTTTCCTAGGCTTTTGATCACCAAATCAACCCTTTCTTATGCTATAATGACCCCTTAATGCACATACATGCCCTATTTTATTGTGTTTTGTGAGACAATCTCGGAAAAAAACAATAATCATACTTTAATCCCTAACAACCAATGAAAATTTCCTAGGTGGACTAGGTCGCCACCTTGGGCGACCTAGTCTCATGTGGAATAAAATTTAAATTTAACTTAATATTCTTTCGCTATTTTGTCTCTAAAACCCTAAGGTCGGCCTGTATGGTGTTATTTTGAGAAAATTAGGGTATAAATTCTATAAATAAGGGTTTTTACACTCATTTTGCACTTCTTCCATCTCATTTTTCTCCTCACTCAATCTTCTCAAGCAAACTAGGGTTTCACATTCTAGGTCATCAAGACATCATTACTGAGGCACTCAAGGGATGAATCCTCCATTACTGTAACTCAAGATCAAACATCATGGAAAGGTAAACTCCATTGTTTCATGCTTCATTACATTTCTATCTTCATTTGGTTTGATTTCTTAAAAGGGGTTTGACCAAGGCAAACCCCTATACTCTAACAATCAACATTCCTTCGCTGTCTTTGTTTGTTTGCAGATTTAGGTATCTTGGAAGCTTGGAAACCATTGAAGAGTGGATTGGAAGCTTGTTGAACACACCTCCTTGTGGGCTAGGGAAAAAATCCATTAAAAGTCTCTTACAAGTCGAGAATCAAAGTTTCAAATTCAGACACTTAGAGAGGCAGAAAGTGCAGATCGAGACCTCCAGATTCCACTTTCAAATTTACTGAAAGGCTAAAAGGGACTAGGTCACCATTAGTGGTGACCTAGTGCCACCATACATTCATTTTATGGTTTTCTATAGATCTGAGTACCCTTTTGGCAGAAACAGGTTCCGATAGATTTTCATAGAAAAAGGACTAGGTCACTCAGAATGGCGTAAGTGTCCTTCTCAACTTCTGCATTAGTTTTTCCAAGATTCTAGACCTTCATGCCATCCCCTTTCAGCCTCTATGTGCACACACTCTATTTCCTTCATTTTTGTTTAGTTTAATGTATATTTCTAGGTCATTTTGTATACATTTGCATATAATGTGTTTTCTAGCATAGTTGTATTTCCTAGGTTTTACATTACTAGTTAGTTTCTATTTCCCATTTCTAGAATTTAGGGAATCCCACCACACACATCACTTTAAGCCCAATCCCCCTTTGAATGAACCCTAAAATGAAGAGGTGTGAAAGAGAGCTCATTTCTCAACCAAGCTTCTAGGTGGAAAACCCTAGAGGCTCATTGGGGAATCCTCTTTCCTTTTGTTCATTTTTGGTGGTTCAGTATGTACAATCCAAATTCGATACCCATCAGGGTATAATCCAAAATCATAATCCTCACCAACACCTATCATGTGCTCACCCCATCTAACTAAGTTGAGACCACTAGTGGTGATGGAGGAGAAGGTGGACCACGAGGAGGAAATGGCCCCACATCCACTAAAGGACCCAATTGAGCCGACTGGGAGCTATCAGAATTGTTGCTATCTATAAATTTGGGCTCTTGTTGCTCAGGTGGTATAGCCCTCTCATATAATACTACATCTCTCGTGTAACATGGACAAGCTCACTCACCACCTCATGTGATCCTAACCCTTCTAAGGCCTACTGAGTGATATCCCTCTCCTATTAGAGTTTGGACACATCTTCCTAGGTTTGGCTACTATAGCTTGAGCCATGATCTCACCCACCACTTTATGCGATCTTGACCCTACTAAGGTCTACCGAGTGATATCTCTCTCTTCTCATAGTTTGACCACATCTTCTTGGGCCCAAGCTACATACCGCTCTGATATCACTACTACCAACTAAGCACCATCGTTACTACCCTTAACACCATCTACCAACCCCTGTAAATGAACTATCTCTGCTTGTGCCATGTCCCTCTCTCCAATGACCTGAAGGTGCTTCTATCTCACCTAATCTCTCTCCTATATGAGTTGGTCCCTCTCCTAGAATTTTTTATCTCTCTCTACTATCAGTAAGCCCAACCGCACCTATATGCATCCCCATCATCATCACCATGGTCCTCCCCACCAATATCCATGTCCTCATCAACCCCTATCTCCTCCCCTTGGTTTGCATCCAAATCCCTCCTCTTTCATACTCAATAACCCTAACCATCCCCATCTCCATCATCACAATCATCCTCATCATTGCTCTCCTCACTACTCTCCTCATTTTTCTCCTCCTCCTCTTGTACCAAAGCCAGTTGATCCTATGGGATCATCAATCAAACTGGCCTACATCTCACCCACCAAGCATCATACTCCACCATGGTGCCCACATCCACAACTCCCGGTTGTGGGTCATATGGTATTGCGGGGGTGTCCCACCAATCATGCCTGGCTATATATGACTCTAAATATCTACCACAAATTCCCCTCTCCTACAAAACCCTCACAAAAGTTGCCTCCTACATGGGGACAGTCTAAAACTGCCTAAACTGCACCTCATAACATGCACAAGTAGAGCTCAGTGATTAAAGGTATCCACCCAATCAAGTAATATGTCCTTGGAATGTAGGGCATGTACAAATGGTCCTCCTCCCATACCTCATAGTCATAGTATGGGCACCAAATGAATGAATCCATATCATCGATAAGCTACCTATAATATGGCAAGTCACCCAGTTGTCAATATTGCAAAAATATCACATATGTAAAAACATAGGGCATCCCTGGCCCCCTCCTCGTTTCCATAACCAGTTGCGAAATTGTGCAGTGTTCAAAAGCCCAAATATGTAGTAGGGTCACGTCGCACCTTAGGCTCCTCCCATCTCAATACATAATTAGGTGCATCTCTTTGTATAACTCCACCAAAACATATGGACCCAACGCAAATATAGTCATCTAATAACATCTGATCTAAATACCCTCCCCAGTTGATCACAAAATTGTGGGATCTCTGATCAAGGATTAATACCCTGGTAATCAATGCTACAATAAAGAGTGAAAGCCTTGGCAACTCCTCTATCTCAGTCTCCAAGTCCAACTCAATCCCCCTCACCAAAATATCATCTATCATGAACACTTGAGCAAAGGCATCCTTGACATGCATAGAATCATAATCCAAGAACTTCCCTCAAATCAAGAGCCACAAGATCCACCATACATCCTCTAATATAATCGTAGCCTTGCCTATTAGAAGGTGAAAGCTATTGGTGTCAATGTTCCACTTTCTACCAAAGCGGTCATCATAGCCCAATGTGCTCTCAATTGGGGCATCCTAGAAATGTGGAATATGTCCATCAGGCTCAACCACTCCTCACCCATATATCACTCAATTGATATCGCAAATGGGTCATCACTCTAATATGTCTCTCTCATGACTACAAAGGGGCCAAGGACTCCTGCATCATACCGCCAAATAATGTTAGCTATAAAAAATAACAAAAATTCATTTCAATTCAACCTTCCAAAACCTCACATACTTTCATTTTCTACAAAGTCACACTTTTGTCTAACACAAGTCGATCCTTATCTAGCACAAACACCATTTAGGTGCAACTACACCCTTAACCAATGCAAGTGCATACATGTCTCATGAAAGCACAAAAATACCCCATGGAAGTACACCCTTAACCCTATGCAAGCGCTATTTTCGTGCAAACTCATATCTACTTTGTTTTGGAACAAGCGCATACCTAACTTCTTTTGGTCCACTATAATTAAATAATTTTAAAAAAATAATTAATTATCTAACACTTTCTCTATAATTGAATAAATTACAATAATTACGTTAAATACATCTTTCCCTTCAAACTAAATAAATGAAATTAATATTTTATTTATTCCTCAACTATACTTTATGAACTAAATTTATTTATTTAATTAATTCTTTTAATGATTACACCTCATCAATCTAGTCCATTTACTAATTTTAGCTCCTACCCTATCTTAATTTTTCAATCCACTGATACTTCTAATTAATCTCCATCATTGATCAAATATCAAGTGAATTATATAAATAAATCCCTTCATTCACACATTATCTCCTAGAGAAATAATTATCACAAACTATTACTATCATTATCATTATCTAGAGCAACACTATCTTGAACTACTACCTATATCATTATCTATCTATTATCTTTGAGCATATATCATTATAATTTAAAAATTTCATGCTGTCATACTATCATTGTGTTGTCATGGTTATGCTACTTTGAATTTGAGTAACTCGCACATCAATCATTCAAGAAAATATCAAAGAAACAATGAAGTAAATCAAAGTCTTTTCTATGGTATAATTGTTCATTATTTCATTCATGCATAGATCTTAATATTACTTGAGTGAAATTGTTGAGTGTGAATTTGGTACTTTCATTATGTTATTCCTATTTCTTATGATTCACATTTTCATCATTCACATATGCATCTAACACTTGTGCCTAAGAGAATCTAACATAGTGTTGAACCAAGTTGTAAAGGCTATTAGGAATGATATAGATTCTTTAGCCATCCTCTCTAATGCACTTGATCTTTTAAGGAGAATTTTTAGGTCATATAGCAAGGGAAAATTCTATAGACACATGATTGCTAAATTTTAACCAATTATGTTTGGCTTTGATTTTGGATCCCTTAGCAAAGTAGGCATCAACCACCTACAAAAAGTGGCACTTATTAGCAACCTAAATTTTGAATGGAATGGGAAAATATACCACTTTGAGCTAAACAAAGAGTTGGTTGAGTTCTAACAACATATCTATGTAGGGTTTATAATATGTTTTTGCCAATAATTGACAAAAATATATTAAGAAATAGGTAGTACAAATTATTTTTTGGAAAATAATTCAATCTAACCATAATCATCTTTTTGATTTCACACTGTACTCAAAATATGTTAGCTCAATTATATGTTGAAAAAGAATTGAGTCTTTTTAGCCTCAATTTTTTAGGCCCCCACTATATCTTGAATTAGAAAGTGACTAATCTAAAATGATGTAATCGAACATTAGTTCCACTGGAAGTAAAAATTAATCAATAAAGGAAAAATTAAGGTTGGGAAAATAACATGTCATGATCAAGTTCCTTAATGACCTTTGAAAAATAACTACACAAATGAGACCAAGTGTAAAAAAATTTACATGTGTTTTGGTGGCCAAAATTAGGGTCATAAAGGTCCAATCTATTATGCATGTAGAACCATGTCTCCCTCTTGATAATATTCCAATAAAATATTCTCTTGCTTTTAGATGTCATCTTAATTGTATTTAGGTCACCATTAAAAACCCATAACATGAGTATAAGATCATTTACAATCCACCATCATATAAAAAAAAAATTAGACGCATCATTGGAGGAATAAATATCAAGCTAAAGTTGAAATCATAGTTGTCAATATTGAAAAGGGCTCATAAATCTCTATTTGTTTGTTCACAACCATGGGTACAATTTAGAATCAACAAATGTTAACATTCCACAAAGACCTTGTTCATGATTACTATTGAAACAAATACTACCTAGCCACATGACATCCAGCACATGATTAAAACCAAAAATAAATAAACCTTAATTTCTAAAAGATAATGTCTAGAGAAGAAAATATTTTTCAAAAATATTGTACCATGAATTTATGGTTTGGTTCTCTCAAAAGCCTTACATTCCATGAGATACAGTTCATGAGGTAAGAGGGTCATGGGATATTTCCTTATAGTTAAACCCTTGCAATACAAAAAACCTATTCTTCTCAAAACTATTTGATTTGGCCTGAGAGAATGCACAAAATTGAATCTACCTTCTTTTCTGAGAATTTTATCCTTGTTCAACATCCTAGGGAGGGATATGATACTATCAACCTCCCTTCGATTGTGGCACAATTAAACTTCCCAAGATCAATAAGGAAATAACCCTCACGGGAAGTGGAGTTCTAGAAAACCAAGGTGTAGGGTCCTCTTTGACATACTCACTGGAGCTTTGGGTAAGAATTGGTTGAAGTTCAATCACTTTTTTTTTTTTTTTCTCACTTGCCTATGAATGAAATTCCACCCCTATGAGATTTACTAATTTATTGTTAACGAGAGGGAAAGTAGGACATGTATTTCTATATTTAATGACAACACCATTGTTGGGACCAAGGTTGGAATGGTAATTCTTATGTACCCCATTACAACCATTTTTATGGTTGTTGGTATTATTCAAACACATTTCTAGTTTTTTTTTGCCTTAAGTACTAGTTCAGATGTTATCTTAGGCTTGAAGGAAGCTAGAGGATAGTCTATAACTTTTTTTAGAGGCTTGGCATCAAAAGAAAATGTTAAGTAGGTTTATATACCAAAAATTCTATGCATGACACGTGTCGCCCATCTATGTATCAATTATTTCTTCTAAATCTTGAGCAAGCTTACTTTCTAAGAAAACTCTATGTTGTGACCTAGCCAAATATTTTTTTTGGTTCAACAAATATAACCTAAGCCCAAGAGAGTACACAATTTAGTTGAGAAAGGGCCAACATGACAAGGAAAAACTATGATATTTGAGTGAGATAGACATCATAAGAGCTTGTTAGCTGGTCATTATGAATTCCCTTGTATAAGGAGAGAAAACAAGTCATGAGCTACACATGTAGTAGGGACTATGACATAGGTCTATATTTGAATGGTTAGCTTCTACAAAAAAGAAGAAGCCTTTAATTAAATTCTAGATGCAATTCAACTTAACCCCATGGGAAACTCACACTTGATGTTGATCTAGTTGTAGAGCATGCCTTTAGATGGCACACAACTAACAAAATAATCAATGAACGCAAATTGTTCAAGCTATTTACAAGCATTATCAAAATCAAGCTCCATACTTGAACATTCAATGGGTTAACATAAAATATTTTTTATGGAAGATGTTTTACACAAACTTGTGATATTTTCTTAGTGTCATCATTACTTGTTTCAATTCCTAACATTTTGACATTTACAATTGAAATAAAATACGTAAATGTCATAAAAAAACCACCCTAAAGATGAGAAACCTAAAACTATCATAATAAATGCAAATAAAATAATAAAATTTTACTACTTTATTAATAGATGGTTTGAAAAAATAAATAACACAATCGCTCAAACTAAAACCAAATAACACAATCACTCAAACTAAAACAAATCTTACTCATAACCAGCCTTCAAAAATTTGAGTCTAAGACTATTAATAAAAAAAATCCATAAGAGAATTTGCTACATATGAACTACTTGTTGAAGGGATATTGGTTCCCGACTCTTCAAATGATTATAGTGCTTTCTCCTTGTTGAAATACGTTGCCTATGATGAAATGACCAATTATATTTGGTTCAAGACATTGGTAGACATCTTTAAGACCAATCTTATCCAATAGTGCCACCTCTCAATAGTACCATCACATCCTACATGTTTATTATTGTGTTTTTTCCTCGTTGAAATTATGAAATACATTGCCTATGATGAAATGACCAATTATATTTGGTTCGAGACATTGCTAGACACCTTTAAGACCAACCTTATCCAATAGTGCCACCTCTCAATAGTACCATCACATCCTACATGTTTATTATGTTATATTATATGGGATACATTCGTTGGGAAACCTCTTTTTCAAATAGGCAGTGCCTTCAATGAATGTACACAACCTTACGGAGTCTCACGGTCACATCTCTGATAAAGCATTGCCCAACACATTATTAGCTTGGGTTATAACTGCCTTCTCTCATAAATGATTCTCACAACTATGCAAAGAATTTAAGCAATGTTAAATTCATACGAAAACATTCCATAATCCTTTCGATCTCTGCAGACTATTTCATCTCCTTGGCCCCTATTTAATCTGCACTTTAAAAGGCAAGTAATATTAACATTAAAATTTCGAAATAAATCATGGACACCATGGTATTGGGAGTCGTAGAAGAAATTCATACTTTCAAACTCAAAATTTTATTGATTTAAATTTACCAGCCATTTTTGTCTCAACTACAAGGCACCTAATCTTAAAACACAAAGGGCTACTTGTGACTCTTTCCCGCACCGAGACTTGTACAAACACCATCGATCGTTCAACTGGGAATTCCCACAAAACTAGACTTATCCGCTGTCTAATCTCACTAATAATAGGGAATCCTTGCAATCCCAAACCAGGGGATATCGGCTCAGGAATTCTGATAATGGCAGAGAATACCTTGTACACGTTGTAATGGCTGCGAAGGGGTTCTCTAGGCAATTCTCCCTCGTAATCCATGCCAAGGCAGTTAATAATTTGCCGATTTGCTGTAGTCTCAGTAATCAAAGGCTTCCGGAATCGGGCTGAGCTTTACTTTCCACAAGTCACTGTAATCGCCAACCGTCGTCGCTCTGAATGTGGAATTCAATGTTGGGAAATCCTTCAGATGATTGAAGCCCTCCACAATTTGGTGCCCGTCCATGTAGTGCTCCACCTCTGGCGTTATTTTACAACGCCGGCACTTTCTGCTGTTGTTCTGCTTTCTTTGCAATGCAGCAGCAGCTTTTACGGCCAAGACAGCCATTTCTGAGGAGGGCAGGGGGTTTTGCAACTTTTCCTGAGGCAGAAGAAAATAGAGGTGACCCACTTGCAATTGATATCCTGCAGGAAGGGGGATTAAATACTGATCAAAATCCATGGAATCAGAATGGGATACGAAGAAGCCTGCTCTTTCTTTTAAAATTTCTGCTACATTCACAGGCTCCGGAAATTCCCTTAGGCCGCCATCATCTAATATCAGCTTCGCGGTTGGATTAGTTACTTGACAAGATAAACAGCTGCCCATCAAATAAAATTGGATAGATGTAATGAATGAAAAGTGTTCACTGTAACGTATGTGCCCACAAGATAAGATTTATAACGAAGGATGTACTCAGTCTCCTTTCAACGGTCAATAAGTATGACCAAATCCATCTACTGACGTGAGCGAAATCGTAATGGAATCTAAAAAGTTAGATTGCTGGACAAGCTATCTGAGAAATTCAGCATATTTTTGTTCTACTTTACAGTATAAATTGTAGAAAAACCCTACACAAAAGATCGGCTTATATGGAAACGCATAATCTTCCAACCCCACTAACATTCAATTTTGAATCAAAATTAACGTACTACAAGTCAAATGAACTTTTGACCAAATCTGCCATCCTGATGATAGGAAAATTTTGAGGAACACGTAAATTTTGGGATAAGTGTTTCTTAGTTATTTTAATGTCTATATTCATGGATCTATGAAGGTAGATAAGCTTCTTCTAATTTTCATTGTTTTCTTTTTATAAGTTTGTGAATTTATATAAATTAAGTAATTTCATAATGATAGCATTGTTATTATCTTGAGTAAATGTTTCTTGTTATTTTGATGTTTATATTCATTGATTCATATAGATAGAGAGAAACTTCTTCTAAATTTCATTGTCTTATAAGTTTTTTGAAATTGTTTTAACCAAATAATTTAATTAGTAAATTTATAACAAGATTTTTTATAGGTAACAAAATAAAAGATGAGATTTAAAATAATTTTCATGTTTTAATTTATAAATTTAACTAGAATCTAATTCTCATTAAAGAAAAAATAAATTTATTATACATAAAAAATTAAATGTTATAATTGAATCAAATTTAAATGAATTATTTCTAAGCTTTATTGGCATTATGAATGCATTTCTCTATTTATTTTTATAATAAATTAATTGTGAAGAATTATATGTGTTAATGATCACTTATATTTCTCCTAGCTAGAAAAAACTAGTATGCATATTAGAGTAAATGAATACCATAAAGAATATCTTAAAGAAGTGGCAAATGTGAGAGAGTTTAAAGTTGTTTTCGAGTACATGTTAAGTAGACAATATGCATCACAAACATGTATGAAGGTCTAAATTTGATGACTATATGGGTGTATTTATACACTTTCACCAAAATGTACGCATAAATTTTCAATGAGACTTCTATCAAATGAAAAGAATATTTTTTGGCATGCCCTTAAAAAAGCTACTATGTCTTATAATTGTAAAACTTTTCCCTAAATTGTTGAAAGTATGAATTTTTTACATGTACCAAAATAAGATGATTCTTATACATGAGCTAGTCACTATCAAGCTTTAACAAGGAATTGCACCCCTTTTTCTTTGGTTCCCACAAACTCTCATCATTGTGAAACTATGTCGCATTCTCTCTTAGATCTACAATCACAAACCGAGTTGTCAAAGCTAATTTACCTTTTTATTTTTTCTACCTTCTATTTATACCTCCCCTTCTAAATTACTTTCTACTCTAATATTTTTACATTTTATTAACCTCCTTTTCCTATACATGATATCACAAAACCCAATTCATATTCATCTTATTCTATTGGCCCTCTCATCTAGGTATTAACAATTATGAGATTCAATCATGCTCTTCCTAATTTATTTACCAACATTCATAAAACTAATGAAATTGTGCCTTCTAATTCCTAATCCTCCCTTTTGAATACATTATATATAATTTTACTACTTCAAGGATAAATATTTTATCTACCTTACTCTAGTGGCATATGTTCCTATCTTGCCTAATTTCTTGTCCATTTCCTTGCTCATGAGTCCTAAGGTGAAGTGTTGTCCTTTCCAAAGCGAAATCTTTTTATTATCTTTCTCATTGATGGATGGTTTAGCTTTCACCAACTCAAATAAACCACCATAACACATTTCATATAAATCATCATAATCTCTTGTCATCATTTCTCATCCATCTATCAATTAATACCAATTAAATAATTTTAATTATTTAATTAAGCTAACACCATATTCATTATTTTTCCTCATCTAGTTTAACTAGATAATTTTTAATTATTTCATCATTTTTCATCATCAACATTAATTAAATTATTTTTAAGTATTTAATTAATTTATCATTTCCTCTTATCCACACTAATTAAATAATTAATTATTTAATTACTTGAAAAAATCTTCCAACCACTTTAATTAATTTTTTTAATTATTTAGTTATTTCTTCAATTTTCCTTATCCAAACGAAATAAATATTTTTAAATTATTTAATTAAATTATAAAATTATTTCATTCACATCAATTAAATATTTTTTTAATAATTTAATTAGCTAATATTTCCTCTAGATTTAAATAAATAAATTTAATTTTCCTTTTCTATCTTTAATTGTTCTAAAAATAAATAAAATTAACATTTTATTTATTTCCTAAATATATTTTCATCTCATGCACATGAATTAAAAAAAAAAATTGATTTTATTAATATTCTTCTATCTCCTAATTTAGTGATTTGAATGAAAAAGTAACATCAATTCACTCTCATTCACTGTTACTTCACTCATCCATGCAGCCAGTCATCTCATCCATGCAACCACTTAAGTCATTGTTCAAGACATTCATCTTGACACATGACACTAACACTTACATCATGATCTCTCAATCAATCTCATCCATGTTGATATTTCAAATCATCCTACACTGTTCATCAAGTATCAAGTGAAAATTATAAGTACAACATCATTTATCCATTCAAAACATCCATAATTATATAAGAATGTGTCTTATCATTACACCATCCTCCTATCACTTTATGAATTAGGGTCATGCTAAAGTCAAGATAAATCCACCTATCAACTAATTTCTAGTATTCAAGTACAATGGAGTAAGGTATATGCATGTTTATGGAGGTAATCTTGATATATGTTTTTTTAATTTATTTTTTGTGCATGCACTCTCATTAATGTAGTTAATTTATTAGTCGATTGGCTTTAATTGAATTCTCATTTTCAAATTTAGTAATTAGATGCTCACATTATTGCACACCTAGTGGGACCCATGCCCTTGAAATTTAACATTTTCATTAAGTTTTTGTGATATTTAGGGATATAGGTATGTATTATCACTTTTGATCCAAAGTGGCACTTTTAATTTAAAGAGAAACAAATTTGATTTATAGGTTGGTGCTTCTAATATAGGATTTGATGCTTAGACATTATATAAGGTTTGATGCTTTTGATAAAGGATAAAGTGCTTTCAATTGGGGATTCGATGCATGTAATATATAGAGTGACACATCTAATTGTGTTTGCATGATTATAATAGTATTATTAGATTTTAAATGTTTATATCTTGTTGTTTACCATTTTCCTAACCATTGGAAATTTGATGCTTTCAATTAACCCTTGTTTGATTTTTTGAGATTGATCATTATTTTTCTAGGGTTGCCTTTTCCATTTTCATAATAGCAAAGAGGAACTTTTGTCGATAGATTGGTACATTCGATACAAAGAGTGGCACATCTAATACATAGAACAAAAATTCTTAAGGATACAATGACACTTTGATAGGTAATTAGTTGTGCATTTATAAAATATTTTAATTCTTTTAATTATTAATTTAACACACTTTATATTTTTAAAGTTCACGCTTCTTATTCAGTCAATTAGATTAAATTATTTTTTCTTAACATTTACTTAAATTTGGAAACTAATCAAGTGGTGTAGATTTTTAATTGTTAGGACAAGTATGTGAATTTGAGACTACTGTCATAATTTGATGTAGGGAAAAGTGACTTTTTTTTATTAGTTTAGTTGTACACTTCATTTTTTTTTAAATGAACATGTATGATGTTCTTGTGTAGAAATTTAAGTGTGTGTGCTCTCTCCTTGTGCTATGTATGAGATTGGACATAAAAATAACCAACTAGTTTACTTATTTGATTTATTGTTCACCAAAATTTATACTAGCTTGTGTATTCTCTCCCCTTATGCTTCATGCAAACTTGGAAATCAAAAACACTAGTATCAATATTTCCTATTAGGGGACTTCCTCTAGGATTTCATTACCCAAAGGTCAACCTCAACCATATTTTCTAGTTGGATAAACAAAGGGGGAGAGCAAAATTTGTACCTCAAGAGTGATTCATCATCGTGGTTGGCCAACCATAGATACCCTTGGCCCACTAGGACTTGTATAAGTTAAGAGGGTAAGAGAAACCCTCCTAGACTCAATAAATTATAGATGGGCCCTTAGTTCATAAATACCATATGAACCTTATTTTTAGCAAGCTCAAGACCATTAGATATCAATCTATTATGGTGTAATTTATAGTATCATGCCTAAATTTACTCAACATGTAGCTTCCTGAGTAAGGTGGAAATCCCTTGGCCTAAATGTGTCAAAACCACCAAGGTAAGGAGAAAGGTGAGCCCCTATTTGATTGGAATCATAACTATCAACTCTTGAGAAGAGAGTCATTGCTCACAACAATCTCAAAGTGTTTTATTGTGTGGGCCTACACTAGTTTAATACTCTTACTTGAATAAATATAAGGTTTTCATGTGCTTGGCATGTCTTTCTCATCAATACCAATATAAGACATTCAACCATAGTACCTTGATATCATCAACCCTTGTATTTGTTGTTTGTGTATCTTTCCAAAGAAAATAATTTACCCTAAAATAGCACAAACACAAAACTATTACATAGACTCATGCTTTTGAGTCTACAACTACACATCTAAGTTATCTTTTAGCCCTTCTAATTTTTTATTTTGTATATTCATCTACCAAGAAGAAATGATTTTTTGATCCATATTGTTGGACTTTTGATTCATAGAATTATGCTTTTGATCAACATTATTGTACATTTGATCTATCCGTTAATGCATTTTTAAAAATTGTTTTATTCTTTTGATTAATAAAATTTTGAATTTTGCTCCATACTGCTGAGCTCTTGATTCATAGAATTATGCTTTTTGGCTAGCATTATTGTACATCTAATCTATCCTTTAATACATTTTAAAATTCAAGTTGATACTTATGATTCACAAAAATTTACACTTCATGTATACATTAGTACTTTTGATTTGATTCTTGAATGCCTTTGATCTAATGAACTATTCACCTTTTTGACAGAGTTGTATTTTTGTGCTTCTATTCTACAGTTTTGAGACATACTGTTGTAAATTTGAGAAATACAGTGAATCTTTGTTTTGTTCCTAAATTTATAGGTCACTCCAAAAATAATATTTTAGGACCTTAAAAAAAAACCTAAAACATAAGACCTTTAAAAAAACTAAGCTACACTTACCATCATCATTATCCACTAGAAAAATCTAAATAAAAATCAAATCCATTATTCATTCCATTTCATCCTTTTTGGAACTTAGAGCTACTATCTTAGGATTGGATGAATAAATCATTTTCATTATAATCAGTCATCCAAACAAATATCTAGCAACCAAAATAGTCATAATATGGTCTAGATCTTCCATTATTTATGACTAGCTTAGCTCTTTTCTTTAGAAATTTCCTATTTCAATTAGATAGTTGATGTAACCCGAATAATTTGTGAAAAAACTTACTTAGAATATTTGGCTACTCTTGAGTTGATGAAATATACTCTTATCCTTTTTCTTGGACTCATTAGTCTAGTTCAAGTAAAAAATCATCTAAATATTAGCATCTATCACCATAAGAAGATCTAGATTAAATTTGACCGATTGAGGTTTTATCTTATACATCATCTCTTTATCAATCAAAAACACCAAAAATAATCATCCAAAGTCATCACATCCTTTTTTCAAGAGGAAAATCATATCTTTATAGAATTCCACAAGAAACAATGCATCCATATTGAATCATCCAATTTTTGCCTTAAATCATTATCTCATGAAGTTTTAAAATTTGTATGCCTATAACAAGGTATCAACACAAGAAATTCATAGAGTCCAATCAAAGTGAGTCAAATATTCCCATAACTATGGTTGATACATAAGAGTTCGGCATGCATTCTCATTTGCTCAACCTTAGTGATTATCAAACAAAGGCTATTATAGATGACTTCACACATGAGTCCCTAGAATTGACACAAAAAAATTATTAGAGATGTAACAAGACCTAGATGAAATGTGAAACATAGAAAAACAATATAGGGGTGTGAAAATATGAATGAGAACTAATGATACACCGTATTTCTCTAAATTTCATTCAATATGCAAGCTATAATATGCAAATGAAGAAGATAAATTAAATCTAACCCAACTACCAATCAAAAGGAAGATCTGGAAAGGGTCAAATGTTGTGTACCTTTCATCAAAGATGAGTTCAAACCACACTGAGGAATCATTCACCCTATGGCAAATGGGTCCTGGTTGGGGCTCCAAAAAATTAGTTTTTGGGTTTTGTTCTGCTCAGCCTACACTCTTAGATTCCAATTGGTCATCGTCGAAAAGCTGGAAATAAAACCTGTAGCTTAGTTTTCGTGATTTGATAAATTTTCTTACTTGTTTGACAACTTTACAAATTTCTTTATTTTTTCTCTTCAAATGATCTTCAGCGTAGAACCTACAATCACACATCAAAGAGAGAAAAATGTTGCTTTGTTAGGGAATGTGGGTTTTCCTTAGTCAAACCCCATTTTGATAATTAAACTTTGAAATAAATAAAAGCACATGAAAGAATGATGAATGAACAACAATATGTAACAAATCACCAAACCTCAATTGAAACCTTGGATAAATCTACAAACTAGCATGAATTATCCTCAATGAATGTAGACCTTGATTATGAACTTTGATTTGAAACAATGCCTTTGATATGCTTGATTGATCTTGAACACTACATCAACATATTATCTCAAACAACATGCATGATGCAATACATCTTTGACATGATAATGGAACCTTGATTGCTACAATAATCTTCTGCAAATATGCCCTTGAATTCCTTGAAAATTCTCTTGAATTCTCTCTTCATCATAAGTTTTCTATTAAGACTTGAACACTTGAAAGCTTAGATTCTTCATTATGAAACATAGTGAAATGAACTTGTATTTATACAAATATTAACATTAATTCCCGAAATTAAAATATCACAAGTTGACATTGAATTATAGATTTCAAATCATTAAAATACTACCAAAAATATATCCAAAAGAGGGGTCCTAGGTCTAAGTGAGGACCCATTCGCCATGTGGAAAATGGGTCCTAGGCCACTTACCTAGGACACACATCGGACAAGGTGAAATGCCATGTAAAAACAAGGTCCTAGGACTAAGTGAGGAACCAAATTCCACTTAGGACCCATTTTTCATGTGGAAAATGGGTCCTAGATCACCTACCTAGGACACACATCTTCAAAAATTAAGTGTTGTGTAATGGAATTTATGAATTTTGGATTTTATCCCTTAGAATTTGTAATTAATTAGTCTTGGATTTGAAATTAAAGGGGCCAAGTAAGGCAAATTAACCTCAATTAATTAAAATATCCCTAGATTAGTGTGAAAGTTTAAAGGTACGCTTTACAACACCCTAAATAAGGCACAATTAAGTCCATTTTATTAAAAAGGGCCATAACTTAATGTGAATATGAAAAACATATTACAACACTGAATTAAGGCAACATTAGGCTCATTTTATTATTAATTATTCCTAAATTAAGTGTGGAAAAATGAATACTTTTTTCGACACTACGTTTTGCCCCCACTTTAGTGAGAGTGTGACTCCATGTCAAACTCACACTAAAGTAGACATTCAAGACACTTATGTATGTAGCAATGAAAAAGATACACAATCATACAACATCAAAGACCAAGAATATCAATCCTACTGTCCAACATGAACACATCTAAGATATCAGTTTGCGCTCACTCCAAGGTAGCAAAACTTTAGGTTGTCCCCTAGGTGAGTCTTCCAATAAGGTCCAATGTAGTGTAGAAAATTATATCCCTTCACATTTTCACACTTATTTGGGTCCTCCCTCTTGAAATCTGGTTCATTTATGCCTTATTTGGTCTTATTTTGCATCCACAAGCCTAATTAAATGCATTTTTATGAGGATAATCTCGACATTCAATAAATGATAAATCATAATCTAATGTTTTTGGCTATGTGTTCTAGATCTAGGGATCTATGACTCATATGCCCCTTTGGGCATATGGGTCCCACCTAGGTCTCAGGGCCTGGTTTCAGATGTTACATTGAACTTAACACTTCTTGGAGTTTGTGTCCCAGGTTTAAGCCACTAGGACTCATACACCCAACCTAGGGTATGAGTCCCACTTTAACCTGGACCTATTTTAAATCAAATTCTTGGTAGGATTTTATTATCCTAGATCTAATGTTGGCTTATAGTGTTGTAATTTTGAGAAATTTGGCATAAACAATTGAACCTAAGGAAATAGGGTGCTCCACCTTTTAGGAGATGGAACACACGAAGGGGGGGAAAGGTATATTCTCCTTCCTATTTCGCTTTAGTTCATTCAAGGAAACCCTAGAGGTCTCAACCTATTGATTTGATTAGGAAAAGAGATGGCTACAAGGTCTCCTTGGGTGTGATTAACAAGGGGGTTCACCCCTAAGCAAATGCTCAGAAAGAAGGAAATGCAAATGATATGCAAATATAGCTATATAACCTAGGAAATGAAACTTAAAATCAGAATAACAAACTGTGAATAAATAGAGAAGTACCTAAAAGACTAGAGATTCCTGAAACAAGGTTCGCAATCCCAAAATTATGACTTTTGATGTGAACTAGGAATCATACACTAGGCTAGGCGATTTAGTCCTAGTTTAGGGTTTTAGATTGAATCTAGAATTTGCAACTAGTAAACCATGATCCACAAAAAATGACTAAAAAGTGGTATATTGGGACTCATAGGCTGAAGGTGGCGATTTAGTCCTAGTATCAAGGTTTGGATGAAACTCTAGCATCCTCTAGTGATCTTCTATAGCTTCTCTCTTGTCCGATCTTTGAGTTTGAACATTTGAATTATGGCCATTAGGTGACTTTTTGTGAAGATGACAAATTCTTGACAACTTTGACAACTTTCTTCAATCTTTTAACTTTATCTTCAAAGGATCTTCAAACTCCAAAAAACCTAGATCTGCAATCCAACATGTAGAGAGAATTTATAATTTATTAGTGGATAGGGTTTTGCCTTGGTCAAACCCCGTTTTGGTAATCAAACCTTGAAATGAAATGAAATAGAATGAAGGAATGATGAATGAACAATATGCAATGTTGCAACTCACCAAACCCTTGATATGAAGGTTACAATCTTGTATGAAAAGGCTAGCATGAATGTAGATCTTGACTCTTGATTGAATGTTATAGATCTTGACTTGAATTCTTGCTTGAATCATGATAACCTACATCACAAATATTAGCTCAAAAACACACATGGAGCATGATGATTTGACATGATGCTTGAATCTTGAATTGATGCTTCAAAATTATTGATAATCAACTCTTGAATGCTCCTGAATTGCTAGAAAGGTTGAATGTTTAGATCACACTTACTCATAAAAATTTCTTAGATTGCTTGTTAGGTGAAAATATATGAAATAACCTTGTATTTATACTTGTTTATGTCAAATTTCTTGAAATTACAACACTACAAGCCGACATCAGATCTAGGAGAATAAAATATCACCAAGAATTGAATTCAAAATAGGTTCAATCTAAAGTAGGACTCATACGCCAGCTGGGGCGTATGAGTCCTAGTAGCCTAGGCTTGAGACACAAATTTCAAGAAATGTTAAGTTCAATTCCAAATTTAGGATCAAGCTCAAAGACTTAGGTGGGACCCATACGCCCAAGGTGGCGTATGAGTTCCAGATCACTAAATCTGGGACACACAACCCAAAAACACTAAATTATGATTGTTCATTTGTTAACTGTCAGGATTATCCTAGGAGAAATACATTAAATAAGGATTTTTCTATTTCATTTCAAGGTTTAATTATCAAAATGAGGTTTGACCAAGGCAAACCCCTATTCCCTAACAAAACAACATTTTTCTCCCTTGATGTGTGTTTGCAAATCTAGGTGAATTGGAGCTTAAAGATCCTTTGAGGAAAAAGTTCTATAAGTTTCAAAAATTATCAAGAAGTTGTCATCTTCACAGAAACTCGCCTATAGGCCAAAATCCAGACTTTTAGACTTGAATATTGAACAAGACATAAGCTACAAAAGATCACTAGAGCCTACAAAAATATCAATCACTAGATCTTGAACATTCACTAGAAGATTCCAAATTCTACCCAGATTCTTGTAGAAGGACTAAATTACCTTAAAACAAGGTTTTCCAGGTTTTTCAGACCTTGTTTTGATCTCTCCATTCTTCCAAGTACCTTTTTGCTTCTTCTTGTTTGTTAATTTGATTTAATTCTTTCAAGTTTCTAGGGTTTTGTGCATAAGTGTTTGCATTTCTCCTTTGAAGCTTCATTTAATGGTGAACCCCAGATATAATCACACAAGGAAACCCCTAGTTCTTCCCTTAATTGAGTCACTTGGTTGAGGGATCTTGATTTCCTAATGAACTAAAGTGTGAAATAGGTTCCAAAGTTCCATCTCCTAAAAGGTGGACACCTTAATTCATTTCATTCAGGTGGAAAATGAGAGAATCATATTAGGCTCCCATACCATATAAAATATATCATCCTAACAAATTCAATGAGGCACTACAATACTAGGTAAGGTTCCACATGCAAGCAAGATGTGTTATAATCAGTGGCCTTGAATTTAGGGTTTCGAGCTCCGTAGGGCTTAACAAGCGTTTTTATGCCAAACACCTATGAACATGGGGAAGGCTCCATAGGCAAGCAAGGTGTGTTATGCTTGGTGGCCTTTATTGTTATTTGAGCTTCACAAGGTTAGCAAGCTGTGTTATGCCAAAAAATTATGAACATTATACATACATACATACATATATATAGATATACATAATTTTTTGTTCAAGGGGATCTTCCTTCATTCATGTAATATTTTATTCTTAGGGAACATCGTGCCTAATGTCTCCAAGAGAGGAAAAATAAATAATAAAAGATTCACAATTTAGGGAATGCAATGTGTTGCATCGCCATTCACCACTAAGAGGAAAGTCGTACACTAAGAAATATTGCACTCTTGGAGGACATCAAACCCAACAACACCACCAAGAAAAGGATGCATCACAAGAAAAAATGAAATCACACCATGGAACATCCAAAATGTTAAAAGATATTATCGATTTATGCCCCCACTTTAAAGCAGTTGCTAACACCATTGTTGTGAAAAATTGCTTTAATGTAGCCAATGTTTAATCCAAAGACATGAGGGCTTCCTCGGAAAGCCCTATGCCAAGTCATATGTTTCTGAAATAAAGCTACGTCATGAAACAAGAAGGAGGGGTTGTCCCCTAAAATACATAAGGGATCTATGGATTCGAGTTCAATATTTCTTTGCTACAATGTTTTTATAGAGCTCGAAAAACGTCATCATTCCCAAAATACTCATAGAACTAAAAGAATGACAATTAGAGAGAAAAAACAAAGAAAAAGCCTTCTGGGTCAACATGGAAGAGACCTAAATGTCTTGACGCCTTGCATCATCCCCAAAAGGAAAACAAAATACAGGGAAAAAAGATTAAATGTTTATGACATATAGAATAATGTAGATACATATAGAGGAATGCACAAAAAGAGAGAAAGATACATCAAACAAAACAACACGGGGGTCACATTACACACATGCAATCACATAAAGAAACATGAAAAATAAAGAAAAACACTAGTAAGGAACATGCGAGTCAACCTATAACAAGTTGTCTGCATCCCAATCTCAATCAGTACATATGGAAAGAAGACAACTAGCCAAAGGGACAACATCACATGCAAAAACTAGGACAAGGCTATATCTAACCCCTTTCCCCCACTAAGTGCAAGACAAGGGTGAGCTGAGATAGGTGATGAGAATGAGATCCTTGTGATAAAGAGAATGATTTTCAATGTGTATAACACGTAATAGTAAGGATGCTAATACCCTACAACTATTACATGGCAAGGAGCTAAAGGGAAATTCTATGCAATCATTTGGTAACAATCATCATCACTGAAGTAAAAATCACTTATATCAGTTTTAATGCATGACACTTGTCACTAAGATTCCCAAGATTTGTATGATATGCGTAATAATTCATGTTTTTCTTAGGTATGTTTCTTTTATTAGGAGGTGGCAATTTAATCTGTTTTTAAGGAGTTTCTCCATCTTTCGTTCAATTTATTTTTGAGTATGTAAGAATAGAATTTTTTTGAGTTTGTAAGGTTTTTGTTGCTTGCTTGATTCACTGAATTGTTGAGGTAGATATTAAGGAGGATGACCTAATATTCCATTAGAATCCTTATGAGGCATTGGTATTTCCTTAAGAAGGAGGACAATTATGTCAGGAGGAGTATCTTGATATTCTAATCCTTTTGTTTGTTCAATAGGAAGTTGCTCTAAAAATTTATGAATTTCATGCTCATTAGTTATGTCACATCCTTGGTTGGTTAAAATATTGAAGCCTTAGCAATAAGTCTCTTCAAGGTTGATAGGATTGTTGGTCACTTTGTTAACATAAGATGGATAGGTATGATTAGAGGAGCTAGGTTCACTCATTGTTGGAAGTTTAGGTTTATTTTGTGACTCAATTTCATGATGTAAAAGGATAAACATCTCAAGTTGTGTTGGTTGTTTCATGGAGGGGTAAAAGGATACATTATTCTCAAGATTGTTAAGGCAATCATTTATGAACTCATGCATGCAAGCATCATCTTCTCCAATGATGCCAACTTCACGAGGACACTCATTAGGAGTTGGTTGAGCATGATTAGGTTCAATTTCATTAAGATCATTTCCAAAAACACAACTTGAAACATCAACCAAGGAGAACAAGGACTTCCACACATTTCTTAAACACTTGTCCATTTTTAGATTTTTAGACTTAAACAAGGTAATTTTTTTATTACACTATACAAAAATCTAAAAATGAAGTATTGTAAATTCAATTTTGAAATCTCACAATGCACTAACTTTTCCAAATTAAGCTAAATATGATCAAATTAATGAAATGAAAATTCTACAAACAACAATAGAAATCTGAAAGCAGTAAACAAATGTGCAAAAATGAAGATTTTAATGCCCAAAAATTTAGATTATGACCTGATCAAGGAATCACTTTCCCTAGGGCGAATGAGTCCTAGATGAGGTTTTTGAAACATTTTTTTATAGATTTTAAAGTGATTTCATGTGGTTTTCAGATTCTAATTTGTTACAGAAAGTTTTAATTTGATTTTATGTGAACTCAATGTGGAATGCAAGTGCAAATTATGATAATTTATGACAACCTAGAAGACTTATTTTGATATGCAATTTTGTTTCAATTTTCAAATGCAAGTTAATATGATGTAAATTATATGTAAGATGACTGATCTTTTTGTATTTTTTAGATTTAAAGAATGCAAAATATACAATCCTAAAACCTAGATGCAACATGCAAAGTTAAATGCAAACTACACACCCTAAATGAGACCTAATTCAATGCAAATGAATGAAAATAAATGCAAGATCTAAATCTAAGTTGAAAATGGACTCCAAAATTAGAAAATTACAATGCTCAAAAGGTCGAGTTCACCATAATGAAACATAGAAAAAACATATAGGGTGTGAAAATGGGAATGAGAACTAATGATGCACCCTATTTCTCAAAATTTCATTCAATATGCAAGCTATAATATATAAATGAAGAACATAAATTAAATATAGCCCAACTACCACTCAAAAATCAGATCTGGAAAGGGTCAAGTCTTGTGTACCTTTCACCATAGATTCTTTTTCAAACCTCATTGAGGACTCATTCACCCTATGGTGAATGGGTCTTGGCTAGGGCTCTGAAAAATTAGTTTCTAGGTTATGTTCTACTCAGTCTGCACTCTGAGATTCCAGTTGTCATCGTCGGAAAGCCAAAAATAAAACTTGTAGCTCAATTTCTATGATTTGATAACTTTTCTAACATCTTTGACAACTTTGCAACTTTCTTCAATTTTTCTCTTCATATCATCTTCAACCTAAAACCTACAATCATACATCAAAGAGATAAAAATTTTGTTTCATTAGGGAATGGGGGTTTGCCATGGTCAAAACCCATTTTGGTAACTAAACCTTGAAATTAATAAAAGCATGAAAGAGTGATGAATGAACAACAATTTGTAAAAACTCACCAAACCTCAATTGAAACCTTGGATAAATCTACAAACTAGTGTGAAGTGGCCTCAATGAATGTAGATCTTGATCATGAACTTTGATGTGAAGCAATGCCTTTGATATGCTTGATTGATCTTGAACACTACATCGACATATTAGCTCAAACAACATGCATGATGCAATACATCTTTGACATGATAATGGACCTTGATTGCTAGAATAATCCTCTACAAATCTACCCTTGAATGACTTAAAAATTCTCTTGAATGCTCTCTTCATCATAATTTTTCTATCAAGACTTGAACACTTGAAAGCTTAGATTCTTAGTTATGAAACATAGTGAAATAACCTTGTTTTTATACATATCTTAACATTAATTCCTGGAATTCAAATATCACAATCCGACATTGAATTATAGATTTGAAATCATTAAAATACTACCAAAAACATATCCAAAAGAGGCATCCTAGGTCTAAGTGAGGACCCATTTTCCACATGGTGAATGGGTCCTAGGCCACTTACCTAAGACACACATCAAATAAGGTGAAATGTTATCTTAAAATAGGGTCCTAGGAATAAGTGAGGAACCATTTTCCATGTGGAAAATGGGTCCTAAGTCACCTACCTAGGACACACATCTTCCAAAATTAAGTTTTGTGTAATGGCATTTATGAATGTCAAGTTTTATCCCTCAAAATTTGTAATAATTAGGCTTGGATTTGAATTAAAGGGGTCAATCAAGGAAAATTAAACTCAATTAATTAAAAAAGCCCTAGAATAGTGTGAAAGTGTAAAGTTACACTTTACAACACCCTAAATAAGGCACAATTAAGTCCATTTTATTAAAAAGGGCCCTAAACTTAATGTGAATATGAAAAATATATTACAACACTAAATTAAGGCTATATTAAGCTCATTTTATTATTAATTACTCCCAAATTAAGTTTATAAAAGGGATAATTTTTCTAGCACTATAAAATGAATTCAATTGATCATCTTCTTGTTGTGGACCCAAACATAGAAAGCCTGCTAAACTACCATTGTATTTTGACATTTTTACACTTAAGAAACAAGCCTTTACAAGAATCATATGTCATTACACACCATATCAAAAAGACATTCCCATGTCTCAATCAATCAAAATATTTATGTCTCAAGTTTTTATGTAAATTATGTCAAATCAACTAATCATACCTCCCATTGACATAGATTCAGTATTATTTTCTAAACAATACATCAATATACTTTATCAAGTACCCTTCATATCTAATCACATGACCATATATATTCCTAATCACCAAGTTTCTTCTTGCATACCCCATTAAACCCAATCTTTCAAATCCAACACTAAAAAACTCATATCCCATTTGTGTCACAACCTATCACATCCAAAATCCATACAAATATCCCATTGGCTTCACAACCTATAACATCCAATATCCATTCAATTATTTCATTTACTTCACAAAATATGATATCCAACATCCATGCAAATATTTTATATATTTCACAATAATACAATGTATCCAAAAACACATATATCCCAACTCATTCCCACCAATATTCTACATGTAACATTCCCACCAATATTCTGCATGTAACATTCCCACCAATATTCTACATGTAACATTCCAAACCCTTCACAACCTCCCACAAATACATTATCCCAAACCATTCATAAATTTCATCCTTCAACATTCCAAATCACTCTTCTACATCTAATAGAGCTATAAATATAAATATTCTAAATCAATCACAATTTCACTCTCAATCCATTCCATTTACTATCCCCAATAATGCATACATCCATCAAACTAATAATCTCTCATTCAAATCATTCAATATTTCATAAAAATAATAAACCATCCCATAAGATAAAAGTCATCCATTCAATTCATCAACCATGCCACAATATCAAACATATTCTCCCTTTCATCAACCACTAATTGACACAAAAAATGACTTGGCATCACAAATTCAAAGCTTAATAAAATAATTAAAATGGAACTAGGACATACAAATAAAACATACACACTTGAAGACATATTTCCTTATCCATTTTATTGATTGATACCTATGATATTGTTCCCTCACAAATTTGAAATGCCTAAATTTGAGAAGCATGATGGAAGAGGAGATCCTAGAGAACATATATGAGAATTCTACAAGCCTGTCTAGATGTATCTTACAATGACACATACTTAATGTGCCTCTTTCCCTAAATTTTAGGAGGACAAGAAATATAATGGATCTCTAAATTACCACATGGTATAAAGATCTTTCATAGGTCCTAGATGAAAAAATCATTAGTCACTTCTTTTACAATATTGAACATAAGATATCTATGACTAATTTATGTAACACCCAATAATAAAATAGAGAATCATTCACTTCCTTCCTACAACAATGGAGGAATATGGCCAATAAATTCCTATGACCCATACTAGAAAACAACTCATGAGAATTTTGTCTAAAATTTCAATAAAGAAACGGGTTTCCACCTTCAACTACAATATGCCAACATGTCTAATGAAATCATAGAGAAGGGAATTACTATTGAAAAATTCCCCATTTCAAAAGTTCTTGTGAAAATTTACAAATAAATCAAAGATCATGTTTCACACTCTAAAGAAAAACCTCACCTATTGGCCAAGAACAATAATGTTATAAATAATGGTGTTGGTGGACATTAAATTTGTGTAGAATATACAAACACCATCTAAAACACACAAAAAAAAACAAAATGTGACCCTCCCAAGGGGAGTGCCATGATGAAACAATAATCCTAGATGAAAATAGACTTCCCCGGGGGAGCCAATTCAGACTAAATTGAAGAAATTGGTCTAAAACAATCTCATTAAGATTTCAATGAAAAGATAGTATGATGAGACACAATTCAAACCCTCATGCTACAATGAAAATGACTATTGTGAGTACCATAGAATAAAATGCCACAAGACACCTAACTACATGAAATTGAAAAATATCATCCAAGATCTTATTGATCGAGAGGATGTAAACATTAAAGACCATCTTATAAATTCTACCAATAATGATATTGGTATCTATAAGGATACAATCCCTAACCATGGAGATAAAAATGGCTTCGATAAGGAAAATAAATATAACAATGTCAACTATTCATATGATTATGTAGTGAGACATTTTGAAGAAACTGATGACCACATTGTCACTATTACCTTCATACAAATACTCCTAAATTTTTTTTACCATACATGACATGAAAAAGTCACTCTTTAGGGAGCCCACAAGCACCTCGTTTACCATCCAAATATAACCTAATAGAATATCTAAAGAAAATTTATTGGCCTATATTTCTATCTTAGAACTCCTCTGCACATCTCATTCACATAAGGATGTCCTTGGAAAAAACTTCAAAAATTATCTTTACCTACCAATATAGATATTGAATAATTCAAAACCATGGCAGGACACCTTACGTCAAGCCAACACATTATATTCATAGATAAATACCTTCCTTCCACCTCATACCATAACCAAACATTATACGTAAAATTTTATGTCCATAAGCATAAAATCAAAAGTCATGATAGATGGTGGGTTAGGCTTAAACATTTTCACACTAAATTGGTAAAACAGTTCGGATACTCCAATAGTAACAATATTTTTTGAATGAAAGTTACCTTGTTTGTATTTAAATACATAAGGATAAAATTTGTTACATAAATAAGTTAAATGGGACAAAAAGAGACTATCTTCTTAAAACCGGGCTCATCTATTAGCATCATGAAAATTAAAGAAACAAAAGAAAAAGGATTCACATTGGAATATGTGTATGTTAAACACTAACTTGTTCCTTTGAAACGATATTTTTTTCTCCATACATAAAAAGCTAATGATAATTGCTATATCCAATTTAAAATGTCTTACATAATCTAATTAAAATATTATACAATTAAAAGTGTAGCTATATATATAATAATTAATAATTATGTATATATGTAAATAATTATATATAATTTAAAATAAGTATTAAAAAACTATATACTATGTAAATGTATTTTTTATATTATATATTAATTATTTATATGAAAATAAATTGTGTTTAGTTTATATTTAAATAAAAAAATTGTAATATTATAATTAAATTTTATTTAAGAAAAATAAAATAGAACATAAATATAGAAACCCCAAAGTCATTGGGGTTGGCCTGTACAAGCCACTCTATGTAGTCTGGGGCTTGGGTTACAACCCTTGGGTATTGAGCCCTATGGGGCCACAACCCCTTGAGGGGCCACGATCATCCTACATGGTGGTTCACCACCCTCCTCAAAAGACACAAATTTTCATTTTTTAATTTAAATAATAATAATAATAAACCTTTTTGATTGGCTATAAATATTATTAAAAATAAACACATTCTACAATTCAACTGTTTGTGATTAATAAAAAATTGAGAATATATATATACACACACACAATTTGTATCAGATCAACAAATTGGGAAAAATATGTAAACATTTAAATTATGTAACATGTAGACAATTTCTTCATTTTGTTGATATCCATCAATTAAGAGAAAACAACTCACAAATTTGAAGCAAAACTAGAGATCAATAAATTCTAAATGTGACTCAGAAAATGTGTAATTGTAAAAATAAATCAATTGAGGAGTTCAATATTGAAAGTATTCATGGTTTGTTTAAAATTAGTTTTTAGTTAGTAAAATCAACTACTTCTTAAGTTTAAATTTGTATTTTTAAGAGTTATTTCTTTTATTACTCTCTAAATAGAAGATTATTCTATTAACTTAAACATTGTACATTATGAAATCATCAAAATCTTTTGGTATAATTAGTTCAAGTTAAAAGTACAAAGCTGTGTCACACTTTATAAAATAAACAACCAATATTGATCCAACTTTTAAACTCGAGTTGAACTAAAAAATAGTATATATGTTTTAAATTTTGAAACGATGTAAACAAGTAAAATGTGTATTTTTTAATATATTTTATGTTTGTATTTTTAAAAAATAGAAAATTATTTTAAACTAGTTTTTAATAAATTCACTATAATTTAGTTGTTGATAAAATGCTGAAAAAGGAAGTTACATGAGACGTCAAACCTTTTATAGTAATTTGTTTTTTTCCTTTCAAATTTTTTGTGTGTATATATAATTTGAAACTTTAGTGCATGGATTTTTTTTCCAATTTTAATAAACATATATTTTAAATATTTATTTTTTATAGACAAAAGGTTAGGTGCTTATATATTATATTAATAATCATAATAGATAATTACATATTTTTCAAAGGAGGCAAGAGTGTCTAACCATAATGGATAATTACATATTTTTCAGAGAAGGCAAGAGTGTCTATTTTGCAAACTGGAAAATCATAGAAACATTTTCATCTACCTAGCTGCCCAAACAAAATTACATTCAAAACTTGATTGTGACCCCCTATACAATTTTTCTACTACCTACAACTTCATACCCCTATACGTTAAAACCCTGCCACCCTAGATTATGCATCCATATACTGTTATATTGCTAGCTTAAACAAAAATGTTTACAACCATGAAGTTGTTAACTGCCCCTGTGACAAACTTGAATTGAATTTTCACCCTATTCCTCTTGAGCTACCATGTGCACTTGATGTGCTGCTAAAGCTTGAGAATGCACCGTTATGCTGATGTCTAACACTTGATGATTATCCCTAATTGCTCGACAAACTGGTGGTGCAGTGCTTGCTTGTAAGCCTTGTGGGCAGTCATGTGACATGATAATTGGAATGGCATGGTATTTTTTCTTGAATTTGTAAATTTCATCCCTTCCAAACTTAAAATGGTGCCTATTGAGTGTCATATATAGGTAACTCGAGGAGTCTCTGAGAATAGATAACTTCATACGGTCCTCTTACACATCAACATATATTTGTTTATGCAAAAGGTAGTGCCATGGAAACAACCCACCAAAAAATCCCTCACCCTTAGTGAAATCATATGCTTGAATGCTCTTCAATAAAGAATTATCTTCCAGATAAACTTCGTTCACTACCTTTCTTGCAATGGACTGAACTGAGTTGAGATTTTGCACTAAATCCAGCACAATGGAAATGAAAATCGACAAGCGATTTGTAGGAAAGAAGATTCACTAAGATTCAATATGCAGGATTTCCTCTCATATTACTGAATTGATACAACTAAGAATGGTAGGACAATTTACCTTAAATTTCTATTGTAAATGCTCCTTCTCAATGCACCCTGAATAGGGTAGCTCCCATGAGTGAACAACAATCGGGGATTTGTAATTTCATGGCCGATACTCCATGTTGCAGTCGAATGCCAAATAGTGACCATACTTAAAGCATATAGCTTTCTGTTGCAACTTAAAGTAGACTCTTCAACCTTTTTCCCTCCTGAAATATGAGCTTCAACACTAGAGCCAAGCTAGGGTTGACAAGTGCCTTCACACTAGGAATGTAGCAACTGAAAATTTCACTTCAACATAAACCCTTATTGACTACGTTTATGCCCTAGTAAGCACCAATTTAAAGGAAATTATCTTGAATTCACATAAATCCCAAACTGGCCTTGGAAATGACAATTTGGGGGAGGAAAGCACACTTTAAATCTTGCTCACACAGAAGAATCTGGATACCCCTATCATTTCATATTAATTTTCTAACTCCATAGGAATACTATGATTTCCACCTCATATTAATAAGCATGTCGGATAATGATGTTTAAATATGTTTGGTACAAAGGCCTGCATTCACACAAACAAAGATTAGATTACAAACTATGACCGACGACAAGTTTTGGATTCCCCTAAGATCAAACACTTGACACCACTTCTCCCATGTGCCAAGATATTTAGCTTTATACTTTCTGATTTTCCTTCTATCGAATTTGGTCGTTCATCCACATTTTTAAACCTATGATGGCTTTTACTTATGTATCATCCTTAGACGTGTAGCCTAAAGAGACACCTTACACCCTTTATAGACTTAAGGCTTCTTTATTTCATGTGCTTCTTGTAGAGAAATTTATGCTAGCTGAGGATACTTTTGAATTTGATTAGCATCATTTACTAAAGATATTTATTGAGAGTTTCATCCCATGTTTGTTAGAAATTTCACCAACCTATTGTCTTCACGGTAAGTGTGTGTAATTAGGAAAGTTTGAAACTTGTCTAGCAAATTCCAAACTTTATATAAAATGTAGCCTAGATTTCAATTATAAATTCTCCTTTCTTTGCAAGCTTTAACAATTACTGAGGAGTCTCCTTCAATATGTATTCTTGTAAAAAAATTGTTTCCATTCAACATAAAATTTCATATTAAAATTTTATCTAAAATGGAAAAAAATTATACCATCTTAATATAGATTCTTTAATCTAGTGCATCATATTTTTTTCAATTTTTTTTAATAAGTTTTAGTATTTTTCCTTGGCATGGTAATCAACCTAATATTTTGTGTTGATAACCTACTTTTAGTCAAAATAAAATATAAAATATAAATAATAATTAAACTATTAAAATAAATATATTTTTGAAAACTACACTTATGGAACTACAAAAGGGTATTTTTACATTTTTTTTTAAATGTTATTTACATGAGTAGGATTTATTGAATCATCAAGTTTTTAGATAGTTTTATTTTTTTGGTAAATTGGCCTCAAAGTTGTGCTCCATAAATATTTTTAGCCAACAATTTTAATTGAAAAAGTTGTGGAAGTATCTAACCTAGCTAGGATGAATCTTACTAGATCGTATGGTTGACCAAAATTGATTTTTAGCTAGAAATACTTAAATTCAATTGTGTTGATAAGTTGGTCGAAAGTGTGACACATATTTGTACTTTTACCCTTTTAAAGTTTATAGAGTCAAACATTTTCAAGTTCTCAATACTTTGTTTGAATCTCTTAACAAACTGTAGAATAATCTTACACCTTCAATTTTTCTAACAGTGGTGCATCTTCAGTCAATACTCAAATTTAAATCATTTGAAGGTAAGATTATCAAATATGGTTAGTGTGGAGAAAATTTTGTTCAAAAATTTTAGTTTTCAGTTGTTACTTCTCTTTCAACTTTAGGATGGCTTTGTGCCTGAAAGACAAATATTTCTCACATAAAGGCGCGCAATGCCCCATGTGGTGGTTGTGCAACTTTTTTATATATCATTTTCCTTTCAGGACCAAACCGGGACACGTGTTTGCTCAGTGGGGATTTCCTCAAATCTATTCTCATAAAATCTAAAATCGCTCGCCTGCTTGCCATGTCAGCCATTTTATCGAGTGGATCATTTCATCCATGGATGTATTTCTTTCTGGGTGGAGTTTGTCGGAGGGCACGACGAACCTGTCTTAATTTCGAGGTTGGACCTTTGATATGGTATCATCATTCATCGTAGCTAATTGGATCATGTTTTAAATGGGCTATGCTGAGATCTAATTATCTTCTGGCAACATATCTTCATGGAACTTCTATAAAATCTGGAGGCAACAATGAGATAGCTCAGTACTTTAAGAGAAAATATTATTGCAATTTAATCAGGCCCTAGATCATATTGTGGTCAATCAGGTGTGAACATCTGGCAGCTGCTCATCTCTTCTAGTTGTGGTGGTGGTTATTTCTTCTTACTATAAAAAGGGGTTTGCAGTAATGAAAGAGAGTTTTTTTTAGTTCAAAGATTATTCGAAGATAGATTTTCACAGAGCACTGTTTATGCTCTATGGAATGTATTATTTATCAAGACTATTAGACAAATTGGAATCCAAACTTTGTTTTTAGTTGGTTTATTGTAAAATAGATATTATTAAGGAGAATCTTTTGAAATTATGCATTTTATGGCCTTTATCATTTCCCTTTTTTATCATTCATGCTGAAAGCTCTGTGTCAAATTTTGCCTAGATACTCTAGATAATTATTCTACATGTTATTAGCTTTTATGTTTAAAAGTTATCTTTCAAAAAACCAAACCATGTTATTATACTCTTTCCTTTTTCTATAGAAGATTATGTTGTAAGAGCAAGGGTAGTCTTGTGAATATTAGAGTGTCTTGATAATATTTGGGGTTTCTTACTTTTGTTGGGCTTTAATGGATGCTTCCCATGGGGAGATTTTTTATTTATGAATAGGCAATTATCTATATTAATTATAAACATAATAATACATATTCACAAAAAAAGGTGGGTGGTAAGAAGGCACACCTCGAGAGTCACTTGGGCTTAACCCAAAAAACCATAAACATTACAAGCATTAAAATAAAAAAAGGAAATTATGTTGTCAGAGCAGTGCTAGCAGAGCCAGGAGGGTCCCTGTCATCCAGCACGGGGAGATTTGAATGACCACACTATGCTCTTTTTAGGCTTTTTTGTTTCATTCTCTTCCCAACAATGAAGGATTTGTGGCATTTTGTGTTCATTTCATCATAAGTAAGAGATTTCTAATCTTTGAAATGTTGTAAAAGCTTTGGTGCATCACCATCTTTTTATTTTCTTTGTATTTCTCTCTCCCTTTTCTTAAAAAACCCAAAGAAGAGTCGTCTTTCTTTAAAAAACCTGGAGGTCATTCAGTGAGGCACAAATTGGTCCCCCACTTGTTGAATTTCCCATAAGGTTCTTCGAAGAGGCACAAGATTTTATGATCAAAAGTTAGCACGAATATCTTATTCAATGGTAATTCAATAAATATAAAAATTAATAGATACATATAAGATTAGTATTGTAGTGTAGAAAAATGTATCCCTTTACATTTTCTCAATTGTTTGAACCATCCTAATAAAAATGGAATTAATAATGCCTTAATTTAGTATTGGTAAATGTACCCCTTTACATTTTCACACTTATTTGGGCCCTCTTAATTAAATTGAGATTAATTAGCCTTTAATAAGACCTTTTATTCATTTATATAAGCTAATAAATTACATTTTTCGAAGGGGAAACCCAATAATAATTAATGCCCAAACATAACACTTTACCTTTCAAGCAATGTGTGTTCTAGGAATAGGGACCTGGGATCCATTTGCCCATGGGTGAATGGGTCCTCTCTAGACCTTTGGACCTAAATTTAAATTATGTTTTTGGTGGTATTTTAACATCTTCAAATCCATAATTCAATGTTGGCTTGTGATATTTGAATTTCAATAAATTAAGGATGCATACCTATAAATACAAGGTTATTTCACTAAGTTTCACCTACCATTTTGATGAGAGAAAAATTATAGAAAAGTTGATGATCAAGAGCATTCAAGAGTGCAGATATATCAGAGATTTATTGTAGTAATCAAGATCTATTCATCATGTCAAAGTCTTCTTGCATCATGCATTTTTTTTTAACTAACATTGTGATGTACCTGTTTCAAGATCAAGTTCAAGCATTCAAACCATTATTCAAGTTTCAAGATCCACATCCAATTCATCCATTTCATACAAGCTGCTTAATTCCTAACATCTCCATTTTCAAGGTTTCATTCAAGGGTTTTTTGAGTGGTAACATAGCTTTGTTCATTCCTCATTCTCTCTTTCATTCATTATTTCAATTCAAGGTTTGATTACAAAAATGGGGTTTGACCAAGGTGAACCCTAATTAACCAAAAAATAAACATTTTTCTATCTTGTGTGTGTGATTACAGATTTAGGTTGAAGAAGAATTGAATATATTTTAAAGTGAAAGATTTACAAAGTTTTCAAAGTTGTCAAAGTTGTTAAAGTCACCATCAAATCAAGAAATCTAACCTATAGATCTGATTTCCAACTTTTCAACATTGAAACCTAGATAATAAAGAAGTTATAGATATATGTTAGAGGATCCTAAAAGTTGTAGAAAAACCTTGAGTAAAGATCCATTCACCCATGGGTGAATGAGTCCTAGACAACCTTGAGAAACTGACTTTTGGTGACTGGTAAATGTATCTTTTCCATTCTAAAATCTACATTTAATTTTTTGGTTTTGTAAGTATTATTTAATATTCTTGTTTCAAGTGTTGGATTGCATTTTGGAGTTGATTTGATATTTTTAATTTTTCTCCCCAAAGTGTTGTTTGACCTTGACCCCCGTCCTTCAAGCATAAGGAAATCCGAAGATTCTCACATTGACTTGATTCACCTAAGGGTTGTTAGTCAATTCTTTGTGGGGATCTCATTTCCTAATGAAATAAAAGAAAATAGGTCTATCTATTATCATTTTGGTGAACGCCCTCTCATTCCATGAAATTGTATTGCAAGATTTTGGATCATTGTTGAATCCAAAATCTTACAATACAATTAATCATTGTTGTCCTAATTTAAATTTTAAAAAATAGAGAAAGATAAAATCGGTAAAGTATATTATTTTATTTAAATCTAGAAGTCTAAATATTGTTCATCATTGTGATTTTAATTTTATTTAATATGATGCTAGTCTTCTTTATAGTTTTAGTTTGAATTTAGTTGTTAAATCAAGAATGACTCATGTAAACATATTTCTGTGAGTATAAGTTTCAATTAGACACCTAGATTAAATAAATGGTCTTATAGTTAGAAGAAAAACTTTGAGTACCCTTAGCCTATTTTTAATACCCTCATCCTTTCTCATGGAATGTATGATGACTTTGTAAACTTGAACTCATCAAATACACAAAGAGAATCTCCAATATGTGGTCTTTTTTTTGTTGGTTTGAGACAAAAAAAATTTGATAGTTGTGACAATGATTATTTATGTATAAATTGGGCATGACAGAGGGGGAAAGAAAACCTCCATCCCTCAATATCATGATACAAGTGGATGAGTACACATGTTCCCCATGCAAACTTTGTACCTTCCTCCAGCATACTCTCTAAAATTCTACCCTAGCCAGCAAAGAAACCCATTGATTGACGATCTGGAACTAGCACTCCTATGATCACTCTTGCTAGTAACACTAATAATATTTCAAACCTCCCTATTACCACTCTCAAATCCATCTCTAATTCCTCTATCTTGAGATCATATGTCATAAATAACCTTCTCAGAGCACTCTCTCCTAAGTTAGTATCATATACCACCAAATCCCTATAGATTAGAATCCTCATGGTCCTCCAAACATCCTCTAGAGTGATCACGATCTCCCAAATCTATAGTAGAAATGCATTATGCTTGTTGTTCCATCAGTCCATTAGTTTTGTCATCATCACTAGATTAGCTTGCACCTTGGGTACATGGATAATATATCATAGGCCAACCTCGCATAGGAATACCTCCTCTATCTTGCTTATCTGGTCCCTCAACATCATGGTCATCAAGCATCACTCACATAATACCAACTAACCCAAATCCTCTTGAAACCATCACTTATATAATATTATCCTTAACAAAAATTATCCTACCTTTCACTTTGTAACACATGCACCACAATATACCTCATTTGTGCAATTCTATCAATTGTGTTGTATTTCTAGAATCATTCACATAATTTTATCAATTGCACTAAATTTCCCATCATTTGTGAAATATCACATCAATTACATAGCATCACCCATTAGATGCACAATAGTCCATCATATGCATACCATTTCCTAACATTTGTCTAGTTTTCTATCCTAAGTCACACATTTGATTAAACCTAATTCTACCCCTCATTAGTGCACCTAGAACTACCCCTAGGGACCCGAAGGTGAGGCACTTCATCACTAGACTAGAGTTAGTTGGTTGCCTGAACACCTACACATGCTTCACCCAATGAATCCTCTCCAAAATGCCTACCATCTCATTGACTACTCTGTTATATATGCTCTAGATGATCTAGATTCTTGAGAGTGAGAATAAAAATAAGGGAAAATAACCTTTTTTATTCCTATTTGTAGCCCCAAAACCATAATTTTTCTCATTAACCTTGATCCCCCTACCTAGCCTCTTCCCGCTATTTATTTTTCTATTTTTCTACCAATTAACTTAATTTTTTTATGTCATATCCACTAAACCTAGCCTATCCTTCCTATTGTGATCTTGACCAAATTTTTTTTCTTGACCAATCTCTCAAGAAGGCATCCTATCTCCATCCATTACTCATTGGGGCACATTGAGGCATGAAACACATAAAACACATTGTCTCAAAGAGGGGCAAAATTACACCTAGAAATGTCTAATACATTTCCATCTTTCAATTTTTCATTTTCTCATCAATTATTATACCTATATTAAATAAATATTTTTTATTATTTAATTAGTTTATTATTTTCCTTACAACATTAATTAAAAAAATAATAAATCACTTATTTTAGTCTATTGTAATTAAATATTTAAAAAAAAATTAATTAGTAAACACTTCATTCTATAATTGAGTAAATTACAATAATTTCTTTAATTACCTCTTTCCCTTTAAACTAAATAAATTAAATTAATATTTTATTTATTCCCCAACTTTACTTAATGAATTAAATAAATTTAATAATTAATTCTTTCAACGATTACATCTCATCAATCTACTCCATGTACTAATTTTAGCTCCTACCCTATCTTGATTTTTTTATCCACTTAATTCTTCTAATTACTATCCACAATTGATCAAATATCAAGTGAAGCATATAAATAAATATCTTCAATCACACATTATCTTCTAGAGCAATCATTATCAAGAGCTATTATTACCATTATCATTATCTAGAGTAACACTATCTTGAACTACTATCTATATCATTATCTATCTATTATCTTTGAGCATATATCATTATCATTTAAAAAATTCATGCTACCATACTGTCATTGTGCTATCATGGTTATGCTAATTTGGAGAGTAACACACATATCAAGCATTCAAGAAAATATCAAAGAAATAATAGAGAAAATCAAGGTCTTTTACATGTGATAATTGTTCATTATTTCATTCATGCATAGATTTTGAGATTTCTTAAGTGATTTTTAAATGTTAATTTGATACTTTCATTGTGTTATTCTTATTTTTCATTATTCACATCTACATCTAGAGCTTGTGCCTAAAAGTGGTGCAGGAGCACACGCATGAATGAACAATCAACACCGCCCAAAACTATTTCTCATTTGTTTTGGTTTGACTTGGCTTTGTTTGTATCTTTCTTTTAAGGTTCAAACTCTACAATCTCTCCTTGTCTAAATTGGACGACTGTGAAAGATGAAAGAGAAAGTTTAAATTGATGTGAAACTAATCTCTCTAAAATTGTGGACTAGGAATCTTCGTAGACATATATGCAAAGTTGAGATGCATAGGCAAGGCACAAAACTATTTGATAGAATGTCTCAATGAATTATTGACTGTCGAATATGAACAAAATGGATTTGCTAAAGGAGGTTTTAACAAAGCAATTGGCAAGCGTAAAGTTAAAAGTACACAACGCTTATAGCATCCTGGCAGCTTGCCGAGAACAAGAATTTTGTTAGATGTTGTAGCTGCATTTTCCTTAGTAGACACGTATGCAAAATGTGGAGATTTTGACTCGGCGATGATTTTTTTTGTTTAGAAATTCATTTATTTTCTTTTCAGATTCCTAAGGCCAATGAGAGTCTTGAAAGAAAAGCATTGATCATTTAAAAAATAGAACATCGACATATAGGAGTTGATGGGTCGTGGTAAAGGAGAAACAAGGTCAGCAAATAAAACTCCACACTATAGAGTCTAAGAAGAAGCACATACAAAGGTGTGAGTGTAGAAAGGGGGGAGAGGGCACCAGAGGGGTCTACACTCAAAGTAAAGAGAACGCCATCCATTGGTAGTGTGATAGGAAGGAACACCAAGTTGGGGAAAGGCGGCAAAGAGATAGGGGTCATACCATGAACCAACGACATCAATGAGTGTATGCAGATCCATATCGATAATCATTAATTTGAATAGAGAAGTTCAAAGGGGGTGTGCAATAGAGAACGAATGGAAAGAGAGGCATCACAATCTAGAAGAGGGGTTGTGGGGAACAAGGAATGACATTAATACTATTGTGAATACCATGAATGAAGTAATAGGGAGTAGAGTCTATCACAAAGAATGAGAGTCAAGAACCAAACTTTAATGCAAGGTGTAAAGTTATCGCCTATGGCAGATTTTCATTTTTTTCAAATGAATAAATTGGAATGGTATTTGTAAATTCTTTTTGTTTGTTTTTAATTAGAAAATAGTCAAATAACCTCAAAAGGATTAGTGTGATTTTGAATCGAATTGACAAAATAAAGTTGTCAATTAAATTACATATTGTTATGGTTTTGTGGCTGAGTTGTTGGATCAACGAGTGTGGGTTTTTACCCTCTTGTGTCAATTGGTATCAGAGCAGGTAGTCTTGAGAGTGGAGAGGATCTACGAAGACCTGCAGGCGTTGTGTGAACAGATCGTCAACCAAGAGGTAGTTTGCACTCAGAAGAAAGTGTGTGAAGCAATTGAGAAGAAGCTTGAGAGGGCTATTGTAGGTAGAGGATTCATGAGCAACAAAGAGCTTGATGCCATGCAAGAATTTTTTTTGAGAGTGATGATAGATTGCAAGAGGTGAGATTGCAGTAGGAAAGATGGATTGGGTTGTGAGAAGACTTGTGCAAATAATGTTTTGGGAGCAGTATTGGGAGAATGTGGAGGATGAAATGATTGAAGCAATGGGAAAGATGGTTCAAGGAAAAGTAAAAAAGAGTGTTGGAAAGAGTGAGAGGAAATTGGTGAAGAGGAGAGGGATGAAGAAAGAGGATAGCGAAAAAGAGAATTGCAATCTAAGATGGAAAGAGGAAGATGTAGCCCATACCGATGCAGATGATGAAGAAGTAGCATCCAAGAGATGCCATGAGTAAGAAATGATGAGAGAGGAAGAAAAGATGGATGTGAGCAATGAAGAGGTCAAAATGGATGATGAAGAGGATTTATTAGCACATTTGTTGACAATTGAGGAAAAATGGATGATGAAACTTGTTGGTGCAATGAAAGGAGAAGAGCGAGAAGTTGCAGCTGATGAGGTTGTGGAAGATGTTGCAATGAAATTTGATGTGGTAGTTACAAGCGAAGTTCATGTAAATCAATTCTATGATGTTATTTTGGTTTCAAAAAAGATGATTGAAGGTGAGATGGATAGAAAAAATAGCATGTTGTAGATACTGCATAATTGTGTAGAGAAATGGTAGAAGATGTTGCATGGTGTTTTTGGTGGAGGTGGACGGTTAGAGGTGGGTTTGAATCCAAGGAGGAGAGAAGTGTGGAGATTATTTAGCAAAGGAGGTTGGGATTTGGTGGACACAAGTCCACGAGAGGGAAAACGAGGAAGATGTAGTGTTGTTGGAGGAAGGTGGTCCATGTTTCGACACGATGCTGGTTAAGATGAAAGAAAGATTGATTTTTAGCACTTGGACAGTGAAGGAGTTCACTACAGATTGATGGAAACTTGGAAGAGTAATGCAACCACTCAACTCTGCTATTGTGAGCCTATGCTCACAATCTTTCTACCTAGCGTGTTTGGTGCATGAGCACGCGGGTGAATGAGCAATCAGCACCAACCAAAATTATTGCTCATTTATTTTGGTTTGACTTGGCTTTCTTTGTCTCTTTCTTTTAAGGTTCAATCTCTCCAATCTCTCCTTGTCTAAATTGGGCGACCGTGAAAGGTGAAAGAGAGTTTAAAATGATGTGAAACTAATCTCTCTAGAATCGTGGACTGGGAATCTTCGTAGACATATATGCAAAGTTGAGATGCATAGGAAAGACACAAAACTATTTGATAGAATGTCTCAAAGATTTACTGACTGTCGAATATGAACAAAATGGATTTGCTAAAGGGGGTTTTAACAAAGAAATTCGTAGGCGTAAAGTTAAAATTCCACAACACTTTTAGCATCCTTGCAGCTTGCTGAGAAAAAGAATTTTTCTAGATGTTGTAGCTGCATTTTCCTTAGTAGACACGTATGTAAAATGTGGAGACAGGCCGGTTCATAAAACAGTTTGACTGAGCAATGATTTTTTTAAAAAAATTCATTTATTATCTTTTCAACTTCCTAAGGCCAACAAAGAGTCTTGAAAGCAAAGCAGTGAGCATTTAAAAACTAAAATATTGGCATATAGGAGTTGATGGGTCATGGTAAAGGAGAAACAAGGGCAGGAAATAAAAAATACACGTGTTGCAGAGTCTAAGAAAAAGCACATACAAAGGTGCAAGTGCAGAAAGGAGGGAGAGGGCGCTAGAGGGGTCTACGCTCAAAGTGAAGAGAACGCCATCCATTGGTAGTGCGATAGGAAGGAACACCAAGTTGAGGAAAGGTGACACAGAGATAGGGGCCACTCCATGAACTAAGGAGATCAATGAGTGTATGCAGATCCATATTGACAATCATTAATTTGAATAAAGAGAAGTTCAAGGGGGTTGTGCAATAGAGAATGAAGGGAAACAGAGGCATCATACTCTAAAAGAGGGGTCATGGGGAACAATGAATGAAATTAATACTATTGTGAATACCATGAATGAAGCAATTTAGGGAGTAGAGTCTATCACAAAGAATGAGAGTCAAGAACCAAACTTTAATGCAAGGTGTAAAGTTATCGCCTATGGCAGATGTTCAAATTTTTCAAATGAATAAAGTGGAATGGTATTTGTAAATTCTTTGTGTTTGTCTTTGAATTAGAAAGTAGTCAAATAACCCCAAAAGGATTAGTGCAATTTTCAATTAAATTGGCAAACTAAAGTTGTCAATTATTAAATTGCATATTGTTATGGTTTTGTGGTTGAGTTGTTGGATCAACAAGTGTGGGTTTTTACCCTCTTGCATCAGAAAGAATCTAACATAGTGTTGAAACAAGTTGTGAAGGATATTAGGAATGATATAGATTCTTTAGTCATCTTCTCTGATGCACTTGATCTTTTAAGGAGAATTTTTAGGTCATATAGCAAGGGAAAATTATATAGATACATGATTGCTAACGTTTAACCAATGAAGTTTGACTTTGATTTGGATCAACATCAATGACCTACATAAAGTGACACTTATTAGCAATATGAATTTTGAATGGAATGGGAAAATGTACCACTTTGAGCTAAACAAAGAGTTGGTTGAGTTCTAAAAACATATTTATGTAGGGTTTATAATATATTGTTGCCAACAATTGACTAAAAATTAATAAGAAATAGGTAGTACAAATTATTTTTTTGGAAAACCATTCAATCTAACCATGATCATCTTTCAAATTTCAAACCATATTCCAAACATGTTAGCTTAATTATATGTTAAAAAAAAAGAAAAGTTAACCTTAATTTGTTTAGGCCCTCGCTAGATCTTGAACTAGAAAGTGAGTGACCTAAACTGAAATAATCGAGCATTAGTTCCACTAGAAGTAAAAAATAATTGACAAAGGAGAAATTAAAGTTGGGAAAACAACATTGCATGATCAAGTTCTTTAACATGACCTTTGAAAAAACTACAAAAATGAGACCAAGTGTAATAAATGTTACATATGTTTTGGTGGCCAAAATTAGGGTCATAAAGGTCCAATCTATTATACAGGTATAATCATGCCTCCCTCTTGATAATTTTATAATAAACTATTATATTTTTCCTTAGATGTCATTTCAATCATATTAAATTCGCCATTAAAAACTAATAACATGAGTAGAAGACCATTTGCAATCGGAACCATCATATAAAATTATTTTTAGCCACATCATTAGAGGAATAAATATCAAGATAAAGATGAAATCATAGTTGTAAATATTGAAAAGGGCTCATAAATCTCTATTTGTTCAGTCACAACCATGGGTACAATTTGGAATCAACAAATGGTAACATTCCACAAAGACCTTGTTCATGATAACTATTGAAATAAATACTACATAGCCACATGACATGGCACATGATTAAAAATAAAAATAAAGAAACCTTCATTTCTAGAAGATAATGTCTAGAGAAGAAAATATTTGTCAAAAATATTGCACCATGAGTTTATGGTTTGGTTCTTTGAAAAGCCTTACATTCCATGAGATAGAATTCATGAGGTAAGAGCATCATGGGATATTGCCTTATATCCAACCCTTGCAATTTACAAAAAACCTATTCTTCTGAAAACTAATCTAGTTGGCCCAAGAGAAGGCACGAAATTGAATCTACCTTCTTTTACGAGAATTTTATCCTTGTTCAACATCCTAGTGAGGGATATGAGACTATCAACCTCCCTCCAATTGTGGCACAATTAAATTTCAGAAGATCAACAAGGGAATAACCCTCATAGGAAGTGGATTTCTAGTAAACCAAGGTGTAGGGACCTCTTTGACATACTCACCGGAGCTTTGGGTAAGAATTAGTTGAAGTTCAATCACTTTATTTTTTCTCACTTGCCTATGATTGAAATTCCACCCCTATGAGATTTATTATTTTTTGTTAACGAGAGAGAAAGAGGGATGTGTATTTCTATATTTAATGAAAACAACATTGTTTTTTTTTTACAGGGGTAAACGCTTTTGACATGGAGATATGAACCAATGAGGTCACAAACGAGGGAGCTCATCCCCACTATAAATTCTCAAAAATTACACCCCAATGGGGTTTGTACCTTGATGACAAGAATAACAACACAATAAGTTAACCATCGCAACATGCCACTATTGACGACAACACCATTGTTGGGACCAAGATTGGAATGATATTTTTATGTGCCCCCATTACAAGCATTTTATGGTTGTTGATATTAGTCAAACACACTTCTAGTTTTTTTTCTTTTTCCTCGAGTACTACTTGAGACATTATCTAAGGGTTGAAGGAAGCTAGAGGGTAGTCTCTAATTTTGTGTTTAGAGGATTGGCATCAAAATAAAATGTTAAGTAGGTTTATATACCAAAAATGCATGACAAATGCCACCTATCTATGTATCAAATATTTCTTCTAAATCTTGAGCGAGGTTAATTTTAAGCAAACTCTATGTTGTGACCTAACCATTTAATAAAATTATTTTGGTTCAATACATATAACCTATGCCCAAGAGATGACACAATTTAGCTGAGAAAGGGCCAACATGACAAGGGAAAACTATGATATTTGAGCTAGATAGACACCTTAAGACCTTGTTAGCTGGTTACTATGAAGTCCCTTGTTTAGGGAGAGAAAAAAAGTAGTGAGCTACACATGTAGTAGGTGTTGCATTTATTTGTCCTTGATGTTTGGCTCTGATGATCTCTACTCAGTGTGCAGGTGGAGGTATTTGTTTTGGTTTCATTTGGAAATGTATTCATGTTGGACGCATTTTTTTTATAGTATTCATGTTGGAGGCATTGTTTTTGTCTTTGTGGCTACTTTACACGTCAACAAGATACTTTCTTTAAAAGTGACAAGTGTTATTTTTTTGTTGCTTTCTTTGAAAAGTCAGCAACCTACTTGAGTATCGCACGTCTTCACTTGGTATATACCAGACTTCACTTCATGATTTAATTTTTTCTCATGCGGATTTCAATCATTATGTATTTTGACTAAAGGATTCATTGGTAAAGGAAATAGGGAAACACTATGTTTTGTGATTATTATTTTGACAAACAGCTGAACCCTAGCTGCACTGCTATAAGGAAATCGTATTCGGTTGCTTTGTATTGTCCCTTCAGTTTCAGGTATCCGATGGGAGTTTGTTTGCTTTGATGGACACCTCACAAATGGAAAGGTGGATGAGTTATACTGTTGGAAAATCGTTACATTTCCAGGTGCTTGTTGGCTGGCTGCCATGATAGGTATTTCGTTTTTCAGTTTTGCAAGCTGGTAAATTCTTCTATGTTGTTTGTTTTGAGCAGTTGCAAATTATGACATCTCACTTTGGTTTAACCTGAGTTTAAGGAAAAACTCTAGGGTTCTTTATGTTGTTAACATCGTTTTCTCCGTATTTGGTGTAGTATGGTTTTTCAAGAGAAAACAGGAACAAACTCTGATTATCCTGTTTGGTGAACGATTTATTTTGAAGGGTTTCATTTACTTCTGATACAAACCTTGGTTAATTGATACGGGTTTCTTGATATAACAGTTTTCTTTTATCTCCCAAAATGATAGCAAGTCATATATAAAAGAAAACGAGTTGTAAAAGAAAAGGTAATTTTTTAAAAAGAGGAGAATGCTATTATGTTGAAAGTTTGTAAAAACAAAAATGAAAAGATACAAATGCTAACTCTGGTTTCAAAAACAGAGATACAGTTTGATTGAAGTTTTGTGAAGAACAAGTTGAGGTTATATACTGTATATGTTATCATTGCATGAATTGTCTTGTGCAGTGGAGTTTTTAGAATTGCACATACAGTGCAGTTATAAGATCCTTACTTTACAAGAGAACTCTACATGTAAGAGATTTTGAAAAGGAGTTGGTACTCCTATTGAAGTAGGTGCTTCAGATTGTTTCAGTGACTGAGTTGGTGCTCAGAACAATATTGTAATTAGGTTTTTGAGATTAAGCCTGCAAGGCATTTTGGAGTGGTTTTTCTACCCCTAGAGGGTTTTCCACTCAGCATCTCTTTGTGTCTCTATTATTTTGTGTGCACAAGTTTACCTTATGTCTTTTATGCTGAAATTGTTTTAGGTTCTCTAAATGCTCTAATATGTATCCTTATTCAGTTCAATGACCTTCAGTACTATTTTCTCAGTTTTTCTTCATGCTAGAAATATAGATCTATTTACTTGTGGAAATGAAGGCATTTCTTTTGTATGCTTGTTCATTCTTTCTTACATAAACAATAATGCTATGATGTTATCCATTTAAGTTATTTTATGTTTTTGTTGGTCATGCTCTGTATGCTTTCTAATAGCATCAATTGCCATATTATACTTCATGTGGTGATGTTTTGGTTTGTCCTGAAAGAAATATTTACAACCCTGATTCACCCCCCGCTCTCAATGTTGTTCCACTTCCAACAAGTGGTATCAGAGCATAGGGTCCTTTTTCAGGTTTCCCAACCTAGGATTGTTTCTAATCTTCAAATTTTGTTTAAAATGTCTCAAGCTCATGAAGGCACTTCTATGACAAGAGCTCCATTGTTTGATGGAACGGATTATGTGTTCTGGAAAATCAGAATGGAAACATATCTGACTTCCATAGATCTTGATGTATGGAGTATAGTATTAGCTGGATACACTGTACCAACTACACTTCCCACATTTGCTGATGAGAAGAAAAAATATGAAACCAATGCTAGAGAAAAACATGTTCTCTTGTGTGCCTTGACTAAAGATGTTTTTATCAAGGTTATGCATTGTAGTTCTACTAGGGAAATTTGGATTAAACTGGAAACTATCTATCAAGGAAATGAAAAAGTAAAATAGTCAAAAGTTCTCACTCTCAAACATCAGTTTGAAGAAAGTAAAATGAAGGATGATGAAAAAATAGTTGATTATTCCTTAAGAGTTGATGAAATTGTTAATGCTATGAAAGGGTTAGGAGAGGAGGTAAAGGAGTTTGATGTTGTCACTAAGGTTATCAGAAATTTACCAAATAAATTTGAAGCTAAAATTGCTACTTTTGAAGAAAAGAAACACTTTGACTAGCTCACCTTAGATAGTTTACAAGGTAATTTAACTGCCTATGAAATGAGAATCAACAAAAATACTTCTATTGGAATAGAAACTGCCTTTAAGGTAGAAGAGAAAACTTTATCAGATGATAATGATTTTGATCTGTCTGATTCCAAAGAAGCTCTTCTTGTTAAGAAACTGAAAAAGAAGTATAAGGGTGAGATGCCTTTTAAATGTTTTACTTGTGGAAAACCTGGACATTTTGTTGTGAAATGTCCTTATGCTGATCAGTCTTATGAAGATGAAAAATGAGAAAGACAGCTTAAGAAAAAAATTACTATCCTAAAAAGAAGTTTAACTTTCAACTGAAAAAAAGTCTTTTTTCAAAAGAAGATTCAGATTTTGAGTCTGATGGCTTACTTGATGATGAAGACTTGACTTTATTTATGGCTAAAGTTGAAACTCAAAAGGTCTCAAATAAAGAATAAGAGGAGACACCAAACAAAGAATCTGAAAAATAGTCTAAGGTAGAAAACTGTGAAATTGAATTGCTTTGTGCTCTTCAAGAAATAAAAAGATTAAAGAAACATATTGTTTCTCAAAAACATAATTAAGATAGAGACCATAGTTCAGATATTTTGGTCACTGGTTTACAAATTGAGCTTCATGATTCTAAAAAAATGGTGGATACTCTTCAGTCTGTTCTTATTGATAAAGATAAAGAGATTCAAACTCTTGAACAACAGGTTGTCAATCTAAAAAAACAAGTGGAAGGTTATGAGAGTGCTATTCACTTGAATGAGATACTTGGAAAATGAAAACAACATAAAGATATGACTGGTATTGGGTTCAATACTGGTGAATGTTCAAAATCTTTACATCATAACTTTAAGGCAGCTGAGAAGAAGTAGCCATTTGAGCATCAATGAACTAGTTTCAGGTTTAATGCTTTCTTTCATGCTTATTGTTTATTTTGTAATAAGTTTGGACACAAAATAAGCAACTACAGAATAACGATTTCTAGAACACCTAGATTTGGTCACAAACAATTCTTTGGTTTTTCTAATACTATTAGGTGTTTCACTTGCAATTCTATTGGTCACACATCCAAGCAATGCAAACAAGGTAAACATACCTCTAGCAGAGTTTGGAGACCCAAATTTGTTCAAAACATAGAACAATCAATGCTTGTCCAAATTGCCCTTCTTTCAAAAAGGAAGACTTTATGGGTTTTGGACAGTGGTTGTTCCAATCACATGACAGGTGATAGAAACATGTTTATCAAGCTTGAAGATTATTCAGAAGGTTTTGTGAAATTTGGTGATAATAGAGGAATTGAGATTAAAGGTAAAGGTTCTTTGCTTTTAAATGATGATACTCCTATCAATGATGTGTATTACATTGATGGTCTTAAACACAATCTTTTAAGTGTTAGTCAGATTTGTGACAATGATTATAATGTTATATTCCACTCACAAGGTTGTGCTATAAAGAAAAAATCAGGAAAAACAATTGCAACTGGATTACGGACACAAGGTAATGTTTATAATCTTCTTGACTCTTCCAATCATGAATTTAGTGAAGGAATATGTCTCATGGGTCAAGTTGAAGAAAATTGGTTGAGGAATAACCAGTTAGGACATGTTAACTTTGATAATCTGGTTAGGATCAGCAAAAACCAGAATGTTAGAGGACTGCCTATTCTACACAAACCTGAAAATGTTGTTTGTAAGGATTGTCTAAGAGGTAAAAAAACAAAGGTTAGTTTTAAATCCAAAGAACTTGCTTCAACTAAACCTTTGCAGCTTGTACACACTGATTTGTGTGGTCCCACTAGAACAAGATCTTTAAATGGTGAGCAGTATTTCATGTTGTTTGTAGATGACTATACTAGAATGGTGTGGGTAACATTTCTCAAAAATAAGTTAGAAGCTTTTGATAGATTTAATTTTTTTTGAAAGATGGTTGAGAAATAAGCTGACACAAAGCTTAAGTGCTTATGATCAGACAAAGGAGATGAGTTTACTTCGAGTTTATAGATTATTGTGAGAAACATGGCATAAAATGTCAATATGTTGCTGCAAGAACACCTCAACAAAATGGAGTTGTTGAGAGGAAAAATAGAACAGTGAAAGAGATGGCAAGGACACTGTTAGATGAAGCAAAACTAGTAGACAAATACTGGAAAGAAGCTATTCATATAACTGTTTATACTCTAAACAAGGTACAAATTAGAGTAAAATCTAATTTCACTCCTTATGGACTTTGGCATTGTAAATCAGCTTCAGTTAAATACTTTCAAATTTTTGGTTGTAAATGTTTTATTAAACGTGATGATGAAAACTTAGGAAACTTTCAATCTAGATCGGATGAAGGTATATTTCTAGGATACTCTACTCATAGTAAAGCTTATAGGTGCTACAGTAAAATGCTAAATAGAATTGTTGAATTTAATTTGATGAAAAATTGCTTCTTGATGATGAGCCTGTGCAGGATGGTGACAAGGAACCTATGTTAGGTCTTGAAATTACTCCTAAGTCTAATGAAACAAATAATGTTCCATAGGAGGATGCTTCAAGTTCTAAGGTAGTAACATCTCCAAATCCACCCTACAGGATTGTTTTTAAAAATCATCCTCAAGATCTAATCATTGGGGACGGTAATGTTGGGATTTTAACAAGAAGAAGAGCAAAATTTGATGAGCAAGCACAAATTGCTGAACATTTATATTTGATAACTGATTTTGAGCCTAAAGTTGTATTTGATGCTTTAAATGATGATTGTTGGTTGAAAGCTATGCAGGAAGAGATTAGTCAAATTGAGAAGAATAAGACTTGGGGGCTCGTCCCAAGACCTAATGATAAGAATGTTATTGGAGGCAAATGGGCATTTCGTAATAAGCTAGATGAGTGTGGAAAAGTAATTAGGAATAAAGCACATTTTGTGTGCAAAGGATATGCACAACAGGAAGGTATAGACTTCGGTGAAACTTATGCACCTATTGCTCGTATTGAATCTATTTGAATATTCTTAGCATACTCTTGTTTCAAAATTTTAAGGTTTATCAAATGGATGTAAAAACCGCATTCTTGAATGGTTATCTTGATGAAGAAGTGTATATGGAACAACCATAAGGATTTTTTGCAAAAGACAACACTGATCATGTTTACAGATTAAAAAAGGCTTTGTATGGTCTTAAACAAGCTCCTAGAGCTTGGTATTCCAGGTTGGCTGCACATTTAACAGCAAATGGTTTCAAAAGAAGTGGTGTTGATAGTAATCTCTATGTTAGAGTTGAAAGTGATGATGTTCTAGTTGTTGAGGTCTATGTAGACGATATAATCTTTGGCTGCAATAACGATGCTTTGTCTAAAATGTTTTCAAAGATTATGGAGTCTGAATTTGAAATGTCAATGTTAGGTGAACTAACATTCTTTCTCGGTCTCCAAGTTTTACAACTTGAGCAAGGAATATTTATCTCATAAACAAAATATGCCAAAGAGATGTTAATAAAGTTTCAAATGGATGATTGTCATCCTGTAAGCACACCTATGGTAACTGACTGTAAGTTGTCTAAAACTGATGATTCTCCTAATGTTGATCAAACAGAGTATTCATGAATGATTGGTAGTTTACTATATTTAACTGCTTCTAGACCAGACTTAATGCATGTTGTATGTATGGTGTCTAGATTTCAATTTGCACCAAAACAGTCTCATCTCATGGTTGTAAGAAGAATATTCAAGTATATCCAGGGTACTCTTTATTTTGGTTTATGGTATCCACAAAACAATGATTTTACTTTGACAACTTTTACTGATGCTAATTGGGCTGGTTGTTTAGATGACAGGAAAAGCACGAGTGGTCTAGCATTTTATCTTGGTGATTGTCTTGTTGCTTGGCATAGTAAAAAGAAAGATTCGGTTTCTTTATCAACTACCGAAGCTGAATATATTGCAGCTACTTCTTGTTGTACTCAACTTCTTTGGATGGCACAAACATTATCAGATAGGGTATTGAGGTTGCTAAACCAATTTCTATTTTTTGTGATAACACAAGTGCAATTAACTTGTCTAAAAATCCCATTATGCACTCACGTACTAAGCATATTGCCATTAAATTTCATTTTCTAAGGGAAAAGGTTTTGGCTAATGAAATATCAATGTAGTATGTTTCCACTCAAGCACAAGTGGCAGATATCTTTACAAAGCCTTTGGCAAAAGAATTCTTTGAAGGGATTTGTTGTCGGTTCGGAGTTGTCTCTCAATCATTGCTCTCTTAAAATCCATCTTTTGTTGAGGGGGAGATTTTCCTCTCTCTAAGTAGTCTCTTGCTACTTTTCATGGCTTTGTTGCTTCATGTTCTATTTGTAGTTGTCTCATTCTATTTTGGTTTTACCCTTTGTCCTTGTGACAAAAAGGGGGAGAAATTGATTGTTTGGTTTATGGTTTCAGTCAATGGTTTCAATGGTTTCTCATTTCTTAGTTCTTATGGCACTTTGGTTTCTATGATTCTTGGTTCATAGCTTGGTTGGTTCACAGTGCGGCACTTGGTTTGGCCCTTGGTTTCTAATTCATAGTTGGCACTGGTTGTGCACCGATGGGATGGCTTTTATGCTTTGCCATCAAGGACAAAGGGGGAGTTTGTTGCGTTTATTTGTCCTTGATGTTGGCTCTGATGATCTCTACTCAGTGTGCAGGTGCAGGTATTTTTTTTGGTTTTAGTTGGCAACATATTCATGTTGGAGGAATTTTTTTTGTCTTTGTGGCTTCTTTACACGTCAACAAGATACTTTGTTTAAAAGTGACAAGTGTTATTTGTTTGTTGCTTTCTTTGAAAATTCAGCAACCTACTTGAGTATCCGACGTATTCACTTGGTATATACCGGACTTCACTTCATGATTTAATTTTTGCTCATGTGGATTTCAATCATTATGTATTTTGACTAAAGGGTTCATTGGTAAAGGAAATAGGGCAACACTATGTTTTGTGATTATCATTTTGACAAACAGTCGAACCCTAGCCGTGCTACTATAAGGAAATCATATTCGGTTGCTTTGTATTGTTCCTTCAGTTTTAGGTATCTGATGGGAGTTTGTTTGCTTTGATGGACACCTCACAAATGGAAAGGTGGATGAGTTATATTGTTCAAAAATCGTTACATTTTCAAGTGCTTGTTGACTGGCCGCCATGACAGGTATTTCATTTTTCAGTTTAGCAAGCTGGTAAATTCTTCTCTATTATTTGTTTTGAGCAGTTGCAAATTATGACATCTCAGTTTGGTTTAACCCGAGTTTAAGGAAAAACTCTAGTGTTCTTTGTGTTGTTAACATCGTTTTCTCTGTGTTTGGTGTAGTATGTTTTTTCAAGAGAAAATAGGAACAAACTCTAATTATCTTGTTTGGTGAACGATTTATTTTGAAGGGTTTCATTCACTTCTGATACAAACCCTGGTTAATTGACATGGGTTTCTTGATATAACTATTTTTTTTTTTATCTCCCAAAATGACAACAAGTCATATATAAAAGAAAACGAGTTGTAAAAGAAAAGGTAATTTTTTAAAAAGAGGAGAATGCTATTATGTTGAAAGTTTGTAAAAACAAAAATGAAAAGATACAAATGCTGACTCTGGTTTCTAAAACAGAGATACAATTTGATTGAAGTTTTGTGAAGAACAAGTTGAGATTATATACTGTATTTGTTATCATTGCATGAATTGTCTTGTGCAGTGGATTTTTTAGAATTGCACATACAGTGTAGTTATAAGATCCTTACTTTACAAGAGAACTCTACATGTAAGATATTTTGAAAAGGAGTTGGTACTCCTATTGAAGTAGACGATTCAAATTGTTTCAGTGACTGAGTTGGTGCTCAGAACAATATTGTAATCAGGTTTTTGAGATTAAGCCTGCAAGGCATTTTGGAGTGGTTTTTCTACCCCTAGAGGGTTTTCCACTCGGCATCTCTTTGTGTCTCTATTATTTCGTGTGCACAAGTTTACCTTCTGTCTTTTATGCTAAAATTGTTTTAGGTTCTCTAAATACTCTGATATGTATCCTTATTCAATTCAATGACATTCAGTACTATTTGCTTAGTTTTTCTTCATGCTGGAAATATAGATCTGTTTACTTCTGGAAATGAAGGCATTTTTTTTGTACATGCTTGTTCATTCTTTCTTATATAAACAATAATGCTATGATGTTATCCATTTAAGTTATTTTATGTTTTTGTTGGTCATGCTCTATATGCTTTTTAACAGCATCAATTGTCATAGTATACTTCATGTGGTGATGTTTTGGTTTGTCCTGAAAGAAATATTTACAACCTTGATTCACCCCCTTCTCAGTGTTGTTCCACTTCCAACAGTAGGGACCATGACACGGGACTATATTTGAATGGTTAGCTTCTATAAAGAAAAAAAGAAAGAAGCCCTCAATTAAATTGTAGATGCAATTCAACTTAACCCCATGGGGAGCTCACACTTGATGTTGATCTAGTTGTAGAGCGCATGCCTTTATATGGCATGCAACTAACAAAATAATTAATGAACATAAATTGTTCAACCTATTTACAAGCATTGTCAAAATCAAGCTCCAAATTTGAACATTCAATGGGTTAACGAAGAACATTTTTCATGGAAGACTTTTCACACAAACTTGTGAGATTTTCTTATAGTCATCATTGCTCATTTCAATTCCTAACACTTCAACATTAACAAGTGAAACAAAATACTTAAGTGCCATAAAAAACGACACTAAGGGTGAGAAACCTAAAACTATCATAATAAATGTAAATAAGATAATAAAATTTCATTATTTTATTAGTAGGTGGTTTGAAAAAACAAATAATACAATCGAATAAACTAAAACCAATCGTATTTATAACTCGCCTTTCAAAATTTAAATAAAAAATTATTAGTTAAAAACTCCATAAGAAAATTTGCTACAAATGAACTTTTTCAAAACATATTGCTTACCGACTCTTAAAATGATCATAGTGCTTTCTCCTTGTGAAAATTATGAAATATGTTGCCTATGATGAAATCGCCAATTATATCTGGTTCGAGACATTGGTAGACACCTTCATGACCAATCTTATCCAATAGTGCTATCTCTCAATAGTTCCATCACATCCTGCATGTTTATTATATGGGATACATTCGTTGTCAAACATCTTTTTCAAATAGGTAAGTAGTGCCTTTAATCAATGTCTCAGACCTTACCCAACGCAACCTTCTTGACTCCCACGGTCAATTTGTGAAAAAGCATTGCCCAACGCATTATTAGCATGGATTATAACTGCCTTCTATTATAAATGATTCTCCCAACTATGTAAAGAAATTAAGCAATCTTAAATCCATAGGAAAACATTCCATAATCCTTTCGATCTTTGCAGACTATTCATAGACACCATGGTATTGTTAGTAGCAGAAGAAACTCATACTTTCAATCTCAAAATTTTATTGATTTAAATTTACCAGTAATTTTTGTGTCAACTGCAGTTCACCTACTCTTAAAACGCAAAGGGCTACTTGTGACTCTTTCCCGCAACAAGAATTGCACAAACACCATCGATCGTTCAACTGGGCGGGCATTACCACAAAACTAGACTTATCCGCTGTCTAATCTCGCTAATAATTGGAAATTCTTGCAACCCTAAACCAGGGGATATCTGCTCAGGAATTCTGATTATGGCAGAGAATGCCTCGTACACGTTATAATGGCTGAAAAGGGATTCTCTGGCCAATTCTCCCTCGTAATCCATGCGAAGGCAGATAATAATTTGCCGATTTGTGGTAGTCTCAGTAACCAAAAGCTTCCGGAATTGGGCTGAGCTTTACTTTCCACAAGTCACTGTAATCGCCAACCGTCGTCGCTCTGACTTTGCAATTTAATGTTGGGGACTCCTTCAGATTATTGAAACCTTCCAAAATTTGGCTCCCGTCCATGTAATTCTCCAGCTCAGGCGTTCTTTTACAACGCCGACACTTTCTGCTGTCGTTCTTGTTCTGCTTTCGTTGCATTGCAACTGCTGCTTTTACGGCCAAGGCTGCCATTTCTGAGGAGGGCAGGGGTTTTTGCAGCTTTTCGTGAGGCAGAAGAAAATAGAGGTGACCCACTTGCAATTGATGCCCTACAGAAAGGGGGATTAAATGTTGATCAAAATCCATCGAATCAGAATGGGATACGAAGAAGCCTGGCCTTTCTCTCAAAATTTCTGCTACTTTTACAGGCTCCGAGTATTCCCTTAGACCGCCATCATCTAATATGAGCTTGGCGGTCGGATGAGTTACTTGACAAGATAAACAGCTGCCCATCAAATAAAATTGGATAGGTGTAATGAATAAAAGGTGTTGTCTGTACCGTGTGTCCCCCTCCCCCCAAGACAAGATTTATAACGAAGGATGAACTCAGTCTCCTTTCAACGGTCAATAAGTGTGAGCAAATCCATCTACTGACGTAAGCGAAATTGTCATTGAATCTAAAAAGTTAGATTGCTGGACAAGCTATCTGAGAAATTCAGCGGAAAGACGCACCAAATCGCGCATATTTTTGTTCTGCTTTAGAATAAAAATTGTAGAAAAACCCCACACGAAAGATCGGCTTATATGGAAACGCATGATCTAACCCCACTCACATTGAATTCTGAATCAAAATTAACGAACTACGTCAAGTCAAACGGGCTTTTGACCAAATCTGCCCATCCGCTGATAGCCTTGTTATTATTGTCTTTAGTGACGACCTGTTTTAAACGAGAGTTTCGTAAAGAAATTCTGAGGAACACATAAATTTTGAGATAAGTATTTCTTAGATATTTTAGTGTCTAGATCTATTTCATTGTTTCTATAAATTTGTGAGTTTATAAGAATTAAATAACTCCGTATGTTAGTTTGGATGATAGTGATGTTATTGTCTTGAGTGATTATTTCTTATAAAGAAGAGTATAATAAAAAAATTTAGAGATCAAGTAAATGTTTTTTTATTATTTTCATGTCTAATTTTTTCTAAATTTCTTTGTTCTATAAATTTTTTTGAGTTTGTATTAATCAAATAATTTTATTAGTAAATTAATAACAAAAAAAATTTATAGATATTAAAATAGAAGATGGGGTATAAAATAATTTTCCTGTTTTAATTTAAAAATTTAAATAGAATTTAATTTCTATTGAAAAAATTAAATTTATTATACTTAGAAATTAAATGTTATAATTGAGTTAGATTTAAATGAATTCTTTCTAAGTCTTATTGACATTATGGATACATTTCTCTATTTATTTTTACAATAGCTTAATTGTGAGACATTATATTTATTAATGGACAGTTATATTTCTCCTCAGTAGAAAAAATTAGTATGCATATTAGAGTAAATGTATACATTAATTCCCTACCTCTCAATATCTACCATAAGGAATCTCTTAAAGAAGTGATAAATGTGAGAGAGTTTAAAGTTATTTCCATGTACATGTGAGGTAAAGAATATGCATCATAGACATGCATGAAGGCCTAAATTTGATGACTATATGGGTGTATTTATACACTTTCACTTTGAAATATACACATAAGTTTTCAATAAGACTTCTATCAAATGAAAAGGAAATTTTTTGGCATGCTATTAAAAATGCTACCATGTCTTATAATTGCAAAACTTTTCCCTAATTTTTTGGAAGTATGATTTTGTTTTTAAATGCACCAAAATTAGATTATTTGTGTGCATGGGCTAGTCACTATCAAGCTATAACAAGGACTTGCACCCCTTTTTAATTCATTCCCACACATACTCATCATTGCAAAATTGGCACATTCTCTCTTAGATCTACAATCACAAAGTGAACTTCGTCAAAGCGAATTTACCTTATCATTTTTTTTACCTTCTATTTATACCTCCCCATCTAAATTAATTTTCACTCTAATATCTTTTATATTTCATTAACCCCCTTTCCCTATACATCATATCACAAAACCCAATTATTTGTCCTCTTCTTTTTATGTCAATATTGTTCCTCTCATCTAGTTATTAACAATTATGAGATTCAAAAATGTTTTTCCTGATTTATTTACCAACGTTCATAAAACTAATGAAATCACTCCTTCTAATTCCTAATCTTTTATTTTGAATATATTATATAATTTTAGCAGTTCAAAGATAAATATTTCACCTACCTTACTCTAAGGGCACATGTTCCTATCTTGCCTAATTTCCTTCCCATTTCCTTGCTCATGATTCCTAAAGTGATGTGTTATCCTTTCCAAACCCAACTCTTCTTATTATCTTTCCCATTGATGGGTGGTTTAGTACTCACAAACTCAAATAAAACACCAACATATTATACCTCCTAAAATAAATTAAATCTCCTCACTTCATCTATATCATCGAGTCATGCCCATGCAAGATGACTTAATGATCATTATGATGGTATTCCAATTTAAGGGCCCTATGATGTATCTAGGCCAATTCAAACAATAATGGTTTTTATTCCACAAGATGATTAGATTTTTTATCTAACATTCAAGATTCAATCACTTTACATTTATTACATTATGTGCACATGTATCACTTTATAATAAGAAATAAAAAAGTAATGATTGACCACTTGCAATCATAAAAGATTTAGATCTATGACATCAAGTTGCAAGTTTGTCCTAAATCTAAACTTATTCTAATCATAAGTATAAATAATTATTGCATACACCTAAAAATCACTAGTGTATTTCATCTAAATCGTCATAATCTCTTGTCATCATTTCTCATCCATCTATCCACTAATATCAATTAAATAATTTTAATTATTTGATTAAGTTAACACCATATTCGTTATTTTTCTTCATCTACTTTAATTAAATAATTTTATCATTTTCATCATCAACATCAATTAAATATTTTTTAGTTATTTAATTAATTTATCATTTCTTCTTATCTACATTAATTAAATAATTAATTATTTAATTACTTGACAATTTTCTTCTAACCACTTTAATTAAATATTATTTAATTAGTTATTTCTTCAAAATTACTTATCCACACAAATCAAATATTTTGTAATTATTTAATTAAATTCATAATTTTTTTCATTCACATTAATTAAATAATTAAATAATTTTAATTATTTAATTAATTTAGGAATTATTCACATCCACCATAATTAGCTAATATTTCCTCTAAATTTAAATAAATAGATTTACTTTTATTTTTCTATCTTTAATTCTTTTAAAAATAAATAAAATTTATATTTTATTTATTTCTTAAATATATGTGCATCTCATGCACATGAATTAAATAAATTTAATTCATTAATTCTATTAATATTTTTCTCTTTCCTAATTTACTAATCTGATTGAAAAACATCAACACTCTCACACACTCTTACTTCACTCATCCATGTAGCTAGTCATCTCATCCATGCGACCACTTAACTCATTGTTCAAGCCCTTCATATTGACACATATCACTTGCACTTTCATCATGATATATCAATCAATATCATCCATTGGTCTTTTAAATCATCTTACACCATTGATCAGGTATCAAGTGAAAGTTATAAGTACACCATCATTCAACCACTCAAAACATCCATAATTTATCTGAGAATCTATGCTATCATTATGCCATATTTTTATCACTTTGTGAATCAAGGTTATGCTAAAGTAAAGAGCAATCCACTTATCAACCAATTTACAACAATCAAGTATAATGGAGTAAGGTATAGGCATGTTTATGGAGGTCATATTGATTTGAATTGATATACTTTATTTTTTGTGCACACACTCAATGTAGTTAATTTATTATTGGATTGGCTTTAATTAAATTCTCATTTTCAGATTCAATAATTAGATACTCCCACATTGTGGCACACCCAGTGGGACCCATGTCCCTGAAATTTAACATTTTCATTGATTTTTTTTGTGATTTTTAAGGTTATAGGTACACATTGTCACTTTTGACCCAAAGTGGAACTTTTGGTTTGAAGAGAAATACTTTTGATTTGTAGGGGTGCACTTCTGATATAGGGTTTGATGCTTTTGATAAAGGATTAAGTGCTTTGATTGGGGATTTGATGCATCTGATACATAGAGTGACACATCTAATTGTGTTTGTAGGATTCTAACAATATTATTAGATTTCAATTTTTTATAGCTTGTTTTTGTCATTTCCTAACCACTGGCAATTCGATGTTTTCAATTAACCCCTACTTAATTTTTTGAGATTAGTCAATATTTTTTTACAGGGTTTCCTTTTCCAGTTTTAGTTGGCAAACCATGTGATTGTAGGTACAAAATAGAAAAGAGGCACTTTTATTGTTGATTGGCACAGCTAATAGATAGAACAATATTTCTAAAGAATACAACAATAATTTTGATAGGTAACTAGGTGCATCTAACAATATTTCAATTCTTTTAATTGTTACTTTAATGCATTTGATATTTAATTTTGTGCTTCTGATTCAGTCAATTAGATTTTATTTATGCTTAATGATTTCATAATTTTAGAAACTAATCAAGTGGTGTAGATTGTTAATTCTTAGGAGGAGTATATAAATTTGAAACTACTATCATAATTTGTTGTAGGAAAAAGTGACTTATTTTTATTAGCTTAGTCATACACTTCATTTGTGTTTTAAAAATGAACGTGTATGATGTTCTTGTGTATAATTTTGAGTGTTTATGCTCTCTCCTTGTGGTATGTGTGAGCTTGGAGATCAAAAGAACCTTCAATTTTACTTATTTGATTTATTCTTCATCCAAAGTTGTACTAGCTTGTGTATGCTCTCCCTTTATGCTTTGTGCTAACTTGGTGATACAAACATAGTATCAATATTTCCTATTAGAGGACTTTCTTGGAGATTTCATTACCCCAAGGTGAACCTCAACCAAATTTTCTAGCGGGGTATATAAAGGGGGGAGATAAAAAGTTGTGCCTCGAGAGTGAGTCACCATCATGTCTAGCAAAGGATAGAGACCCTTGGTCCACCAAGACTCGTATAGGTGAAGAGGATAGGAGAAACCTTCCTAGACTCAAGAATTTGTAGATGGGCCCTTAGTTCATAGATACCACTGTGAACCTTGTTTCTAGCAAGCCTTAGACAATCGGCTATCAATCTAGTGCAGTACAAGGTACAATATCATTCCTAAAGTTAGTCAACATGTACCTTCCTAAGTAAGGTGAAAATCCCTTGGACTAAAGGTGTCAAAACCTCCAAGGTAAAATAAAACATATATATAGCAAAAACAAAGCCATTGTCAGCCTGTACATGCCATCCCATGTAGTTTGGGTCTTAGGTTGTGGCTCATAAGGACTAAGCTCTATGGGGATATAGCCCCCCAAGGGGCCATGACTGGCCTACATGGCGGTTCACCACCATCTTCAAAAGGAACAAATTTTCATTTTTTCAATTAACTCAAAAATAATAATAATAAACAATGAACTTTTTGGTTGGTTATAAATATAGTTAGAAATAAACACATTCTGCAATTCAAAATTTTGTGATTAATGAAAATATAAGAGCATATATGGATATATATAAAAAAATGTCTTGTGTCATTATCAATAATTTGGGAAAATGTTGCAAACATTTAAATTTTTCAACCTATAGATAATTTCTTCATTTTGTTGACATTCATCCATTAAGAGGAAACATATCACAAATCTGAAGCAAAACTAGAGAACGATAATTCTAAATGTGACTCAACAAATATGCAATTGTAAAAAGAAATCAATTGAGGAGTTCAATATTTAAAGTATTCATGGTTAGTTTTAAATTAATTTTTAGTTAGTAAAATCATATATTTATTAAGTTTAAATTTATAATTTTTTGGTATAATTAGTTCAAACTTTAGAGGTAAAAAAATTCAAGTTCTTAATGTAGACACTTATAATCGTCTTGATTGATATTGCACATTTGAATTCGATTATTAACACCATTTTCATCTTAATTCAACTCCTTTTCATCTATTTAATTAAATAATTATGTAATTATTTAATTAAACTCATCATTTTATTCTATTAACTAAATAATCAATATTATTAGGTTAATTCACCCTTTTCATACTAATTTTCATCCTTTTTAATTAAATAATGTGAATTTTTTAATTAAATTCCCTAAGTCCTCTCATTTGATTAAATAATTTGAATCATTTAATTAAATATCATCAATTTCCCTTTTTAATTAAATGAGAAAATTGTTTAATTAAATCTTTTTATTTCCTCTATCATGCACAATTAAATAATATTCTAATTATTTAATTTACTAATTTCTTTCATCCCTCCAATTTCTTCCACTTGCAAAGGAACATTCCCATGGAATATTCCTCCATTTCAAATTCAAACAATTTCCCTCCTAAATGGAAATATCTTGCACATTCCTCCTAAATTTTAGGATTTGCGCTTTTTCAAATCAATTTCAACCATTGATTAAATTCATCAATCCATGTCAACTTTAAATCCCATCCATGGATTGAATCCCTGATCCATGTCAATTCCTCTTATCAATTTGCATCCATTGATTAATTAAATTGATCTTGACCATTGATTCACTCAATCTTCCTATAAATAGCTTTCATTTCTTGAGAAATTCATCCACATTCATTGAGAGAATATACATTATAGTCATTTTCATAGCAATCCTTATGAGCATTTGCATCCATTTTAACTAATTGTGCATCCATTTTTATCAATTCTCCATTAGAGCATCCATCTTCGAGCTTGTTTCAACCAAGGGGTTGGGAAAGGGTTGACATTCCACATCAATTCAACACCAATCCCCTAATGGGATGAGGTTTGATGTATTAGTTAGGGTTCCTTTAAGCATTTCATTGATTGTTGATGTTTAATTGGTTTCTTAGCTTAATATTTCAAGAATATCATTGGGAGCATGGCTTAATTAGCTAAATACTTGGTTAATTCTTGTAATTCAATCATGTTTAGCTTAGTTCATGGTTATGCTCACACTTAATACTTTGTTTGAATCTCTTAACAAACCATAGAATTATCTTACACCTTGATTTTTGTAAAACAATAGCACCTTAGGTCAATATTTTAGTGCCCCTCCATTCTCACCATGGGTGTGTAGGTAGTCTGACTAAGGAACCTAAATATGAAGATGAAACATGAGCTTCTATTGGTACTTTCGTGGGTATGATGCATATTGTTATGTTATTATTATTATGTAGAGATTTATTTGGATAGTTAGGTGATGCAGTAGCATGTTGTTAGGATAGGTGGGAAGGGTGACATCGTACAATTGAATGTATGGGGACATATGAGAATGAGTTACGATTGCTAGAGTTCATTTTCTAGCATCGTGGCTATTATGAATATATACTCTAATTTGTATGTTTGAGTGAACATGTATTGGGCATCGACTCCACCTGAATTGGTAGGTTCAAGCATGCTTTAAACCCAATGGTACAGTTAATTGGAGATAGCACTGGGTCCCCTACCCTAGCCATCATCCTTGAAGAGGATGAGTATCTAAATTGATACCATGTTAGTTCTATAGTCAATCTGTGTCGTTTGAAGTTTTTTTTTTTACCTTGGTTGGTGGACAAGTATTTGTTGTGGCATTTGGTTAATTAGATTTGAATTGTTGGATTAAATGCGTTCGATTAACTTATACATTAAAATAAAATAAATCGTTAAATAAATATAAATATAGATGTTTACATAAATAAATAATGATAGTTTGTAATGTAATGTTAAAATAAAATAAAGTAAATAAATAATAATAGTAATTTAATAAATGAATTAAAGGTTATAAAATTAATTATATTATGCAAGTAATTGAGGATAAATAATTTTTACCCATTTGAGTGAATTGGACATCTAATGTAACTACGAAGTTTAAATGAAAATTGCTAATTTGAAATAAAAGAAGAATTTAGATATTAAAAGAAACTTCTTTCAGTTAAAAAATTTAGTTCTAATTAAAAATTGAATGTAGTTAGATCACTTGAAAAATCAAAACGAAAAGGAAGAAAAACGAGATCTCTTCCAATTTTTTAATTAGGAAACTAACTATATTCAGTTAAAAAAATAAAATCTCGTGGAAGGAATACTCCTTGTTTTTCTAGAAATCCTTTTTTAGATTGGGGAAATGGAATTCGGCTTTTTGGGGAAGGGAAATGGCCACACCATCTCTCTCTGGGAGGCCTGGCATGCATAGGAGAAATCTCTCAGCAACCTTGGACGAAGGACGTGAGGAGGCAAGTGAGGAGGTAAGGGAAAAAGGATAGCAAGGAGATCTTATGTTTTCGAGCCTGCAAGGAGGATTAGTATGTAAACATGTCCGTAGCCTTTCATTTGATGAGTATATGTGATCTATGATATCCTGGTACATGAATCGATCTCACACATCCATATCCTTTGATTTATATGTTTTGTCTCTCTTTTCAACTACCTTCTTGCAGCATAGGTATAGAGATGAATTTGTATTGTTAATACCCATTTTTAGAAGCTTGTCATGAAGCTTTAGCGTCACTATTACATGGGCTGGTTCTTCACCATTAAATTTATTTTGGCATCTGCTCTTTTCTTTATCAAATTAGTGAGATCATGAGGTTCTGGCTTGCCACTGTGAAATAGAATATTTCCAATTGACAGTTTATGTTTCTATTATCCAGCTACTTTTGTCATGGATTCGATTCCTCTATAAGCTCAGTTTGTGCATATCTTGCAATCATTGCACTCCACCAATCGACATCTCTCTGAGGCGTCCTGTCAAGCAGTTCAAATGCCTTTTCTTGGCTTCTGATTTCTCCATACGTATCTACCAGGATAACTGCAGATAAGTGCGCGCATACATATATATCCTTATATAGCTTTGCACCAGCCAATTGCGCTTGCTTGAAAGTTTCTTTAGCCTTTTCAACAAATCCAATCCGTCCATATCCTGCATTCATTGCATTCCATGATTTAACATCTCTTTTAGGCGTTCTGTCAAACAGTTGACGTGCCTTCTCTACCTTGCCCATCTTGGCGCGGGTAGAGATAATGCTGGCAAAGGTTTGAAATTTGGCTTTAATACCTGCCAATTGCATTTGCATAAAAGTTTCTAAACCTTTTTAACAAATACAGTTTGTGCATTCCCTGCCGTCATTCCATTCCATGCAATGAGATCTTCTTGAGGTCGTCTGCCAAACAGTTCAATGCCTTCTCTTTACTTCTGATTTTTCCTTACATGTCTACAAGGATAACTTAAGCTGCAAAGCCAAATACGTTTGCTTGAAAATTTCTTGTCTTTTTAGCATGTCCAATCTGTGCGCTCTCTGTCATCGTTTTTTTCCATGAGATAGAGCTCTGTAAGGCCGTTTGTGAAAGAGTCTGTGTGCCTCCTAGTTTTAAGCCGTCGCTGCCTGCTGTGCCGCATTATGATTAAATTTTTTATAGTATGTTATAATTGTAATTCATTAGGGTTTGGGTATGTGATTCGAATGCATATTATATATAGCTTTTGTTATATTACGAGTGAGATGAATTTTACATTTGATGTGTTGTAGTCAATAATATATTTATTAAGTCGAAGGCGTCCCCCCGCTTAGTATTTTTCAGTCTTTTTGATATTGGACGCTGCAGATTGATGGAGAGGCAATCGACTGTGATGGAATGCATCCCAGCTGCTCATCACTTTCCTCGCCCGTTTTCTTCGCTCCTCCTAACTCTTCCTTGCTGGTATTGACCTTTCGTTTCTCCACCTGGCAGAGGGCAGTGATGTATGTGCAGAGCAGTTATTGCAGAGTATGGAAATATCTGCATAGAGTTATTGAGATAAAAATCGGCAGAAGATGTAGAAATACCAGCATCTTGACAGTACGACACAATTAGAGGTCAAATCAATTTCTCTCAGCCTGTGCACAATCACCTCAATTTTTTTTTTCAAAAACCCTAAATTAACTCTTTTGTTATGTCTGCCCAGGTCAATCTTCATAATATTGCTCTCCACTTTCTCAACGTAGGGCATATAGTCTACAGGAAACAGCAAAGGTACTGTAAATCATTCCTATAAACATTGTTTTCATAGATCGACCAGTTGATAGTTTTTATCTTCTTGCTTTGGAAATACGTCGAGTTCTCAGAGGCATAAGGGTATTGAATTTATATAGCTTGAATTCAATTAAATTGTTCCCTCTTTCCGAGGCAACGTAAATAAGAACGAAATGATAGGAAGAGCTTCTAGAAATTAAAAAAATGGATGTTCTGAAAGAACAATATGCAAGAGTTAACAAAATCTCAGCCGTTTATTATTTTTCGCCATTTTTTGAGTTGTTTTTCACCGTATTTTGGCGAGCTGCAGCCAAAAACTATTATTTCGGCAAGGGTTTTAGAGTGTTTATTAAAATCAAAATTACAGCCAAGATCCTAATAATTAAAAAGGGAGTCTGTTGTAGGGTTCTTACAATTCTAAAGAAAAAAAAATGGCCACCTTGATTTAGTTTCAGATAGGGATTGAGATGACATAAGACATCTAGGTTTGTTTTTCACATGGGACAAAACAAAATATATAAGAATTAGATTAGTCTAATCTTAAATGTCTTGAAATATTACCTACGTCTCTGTTTCAGCCAACAACATCACACTTGTAATAAAAATCCTCCAGTCATAAATTTTCACTCATCATAGTTCAAAATGCCTCTACGTGAAGAAACAAATAGGGATGTGATACTAGGTATTACAATAATATCATATATGAAAACAGACATAAATAAAACCACATAACCAACATTTGCCTTCATTTAACAAAAAAAGAATTTTTTTATAATGAAATAAATAACAAAAAAAATCCGGCTATGTACACATTGAAAAAATTAAAATCATTGAAACCATGGCAAGTGACTTACCTCAAGATTTTGCAAAAAAATTGTGGTGCTGTCAAAAATGCTAAAGAGAAAAAATGAGCAGAGTTTATAGGAAAAAATTTATTACCAAACCTTACAAAAGAAGAATTTATTTTAAAACCAGGCAAACTAAAACCAATCTATTCACGATATACAAAACTAGATCTAAAAAATATCAAGGTTTTAGAGCTACTGGATTCTTGAGCTCAAGATAAGACTTTTGCAGCCTTTTAAATTATTCTTTTAGTTTTTGATAAAAGGGTAAAACGGGTTTTACAGGGACCCGAAACCGCAAAGTTTACAAGAAAGAGAAAAGACCACCAATGGTCCACCAAAAAAAAATAGCTACCCAACAAAAAATAGCAGCAAGCAGACAAAAAAGACCAGGAGGGTTAGAAAGAAAAGGACAGCAGAAAAAAAGCACACAGGATTACTTTAGAGACCTAAGGACAATCTCTGTCTCTACCTCCAAGGCCTGCATATCAATAACCCCCTTTTTAAAAGTTTGAACCATTTTTGGTTAAGGGGGCCTTTCGTTTCAAATTAGCGTGGGTTCTTCTAGAAATGCCTCCATCCGTTTCTTGGCTTTTATCTTCAGTGTCTTCAAGATCAACCACCAAGGATCCTTGCTGGGCTTTGTCAAGTTTTTCGGTCATTGCATTGATTATTATAGCATTGTGTCTTGCTATTCGGTTGTTTTGTTCTGCAATGGTTCTGATGTTAATCCTTAAACCCTCAACATCATTATCGGTAATCCTGTTGTTGTGCACCGCATCTTTCTTACCCAGATCTGCAATCTTAACTTCCATTTCCTCAATTTTGTTTTGCAGAGCCCAGTTTTAATTTTAAGCTCGTTAATTTCGAAGAAAGTCCAATCTAGGATTTTAGAGTGGGACTTGGAATTGGTTTTAGCCATGTAAAGAAAATCCAGGGATGGCTCTTTACCAGTATTAGCAAGGGAATTGTCGACATTCTGTAAATCAAGAGCAGGGCCCGCACAGTGCTCAGAAGTATTGGTAGCGGCTTCCTCCGGCTCAGAGGACTCTTTAGAGTAAGAGACTAGGCTTTTAGCCTGGGTGGACTTGCCAGCAGGGTTGTTCTTAAGAGGAGGATATATGGGCTCAAGCTCACCCTGGATTTTACCCGGGTTCCTGGAAGGGCCAGCATGCAGACTAGGGTCTTTTGGGCCAAGTCTAGGGTTAGGCATATAATCCGAGCCACTGGGCTCAGTATCCTCACTATCAACATCAGGGTTGGCTTCCGAGGTAGTATTCTTTTAGTTGATATGAATACATTGCAACAATTTCTAACATGATTATTTAAAAGAAAAACAGTCTCCATCGCAACAAAACAGGGCTGAGCCAGAACTATAACCTACAGGGGTTAAAAAAAACCCCAAAACCATATAGTTTCTTAATGAAACATTGACCACCACATAATGGTAAATCTATACATAAGCTAAAACACAATTAGCTAATTAGCTAACACCACATAATTTGGTTAATCTATACATAAGGTAAATCACAATTAGCTAATAAGCGAACATCTCAAGCATCCAAAACTCAAATGGCACAATCCATAATGTCACAAAGAAAATCCTAGTATATGTCATTTTCAAATGATGTCCTATGGGTTGTCCATTACCCGATGTTTTCTGGTACCTAAATTTCCCAGTGAATATATCAAAATGTAGCATAGTTGTACATGTACACACTCATGTTCCCAATTTCAAATTGTAACATAGCTGCACCCTTACTCATGATATGATGATGATATCCATCTGTAAGACCTATCAAAGCATGTGTATCTAGATGAAAATGATGTTTATCATGCTTTTAACATTAATAATTTGCAAGTTGCCCATGGTCAGCATATTGTGTATCTTTTACATCCTTTCTACTTTACACCACTAGGATAATTTATCTGTTTTCTATTTTCTATTTTCACCTGAGATAAATTGGTATGACGTATCCAATTCCAAGGGTTTAAAAATTATGAATCTAGGAGATGGGCAAGGTAGTGGTGGAGTTGCTTTTGTTCTTGAGAATTATGACGATGAAGTTGTGGATCCACATCTTGAACAAATAAAAAATGCAATTGATGCTGGTGGTGGTGAAGAGAGTGATGAAGAGGTATGGCACACTTGGCTCTACTTTTCTATAATGATGCCTTTTACTATATTGTGGGGATAACATAAGAAGAATATTGAAATTTCTGATTTAATGGAGTACTGTATCTTTTATCTTTTTGATGCAGATTTTCTGATTTGAAATTTCAATGTTGACATTGTACCATTATTATATTGAATTTGCAACCAGGAAATGGTGAGAAGTAAATAATTTGCAGATTGTTCCTTCCCATTTAATGCTATATGTTGAAGGCATACTTGAGAAAAATGCCTAAATGACTACTGGCATGTATTTTAATGACTTTGTTGCATTGTGAAACTAATTGGGCTGCTCTGAGTGACTGCAAAGTTGTTATATAGCCCATAGTTATCCCCAATATTAATCTTACCACTTTTCTTGGTGCTTGTGCTCTAAAAAAATTGATTATTGTTGGGTCTACCATCTATCTTAAGTATTCATATTTTCTAGTTTCCATCTTTTGTTAGGTGCTAATTTTCTTATCATGGGGCATGAATGGATCAGATATTCATTTCTTATAAACATTTTTTTTTTGTAATATGCAAAGTTCATGCTACACTGTTTGATGAATATTGTGCCCTGTCATAAATGTATTATACAATTGCAAGGCATATGCATTAAGAGTATTTCTTTCTTAAACAGATGCAAACATATTCATTTCCATGCTTGAATTGTGAAAATGTTATTTCTTGTAACTTCAACTGTTCTAAAAAAATGGTTTTCCTTTTATTAATAGATAATATTCATTCAATTCATCTACAAAAGGTCAATACATTCAGTTATATGTTTCAACAAATCTTCAACGTACCCATTGCATGCCAAATAAAGAAGAAGAAAGGCACCATTTTGTTGTAGGATATTATGAAATGTTTAAAAGAATGCCCTGAATAGGAGTAATCTCATGGAATGTCATGATTGAAGGTTATGCACATAGTAGATCTGTTATACAGTTTTAGAAAATTCAAAGCAAATTCACTTGACAATTATAAGCCAAATTCTATAATAATCTTCACCTATAAGTGTACATGCAAAACGTAGGAAGCATAGGAAGGTGTGAATTATTGAAAATAAAATATCTAAGAAATGTAGTTTTTTGGAGCATCATGAGCACATGAGCTTTGGAATAGTGCATGAACATCCATCAAAGAGTGATTGAAATCTTAGTTGCAATCGCCATGATCCCAAGATATGCACAAAATTGATTTGTTGCAAAGGCTTTAGGAACTCTACCCTCGAAAATCAATTGAGGGATTGGATGCTTCCATTGATCATGCCAAGCGATTGGATGAGGCTCATAAGTTTATAAAATACAAGCTTCATTAATCAAATTTTACCATAGGGTGAGTGCTTCGTTGGTTGGTTACAGAGCTCATTAATAATGAAGCATAGAACAGGTTGGATCGGCTTCATATGTTAATACATTCTTCTTTACAAAGCCTCATCTATTTTCCTCAGGTCTCTTTGTTGTTTTTAGTTTGACTCATATATGCAGTGGATTTATAACTATACAAATTAACCCAACTTACTTACAATTCAATCAATAATCTGCATTTGGTACTGCAATTAATTAAACTTCATTTCAATATTTTGTCTTTGGCATACCCATTGCACCCCAAGGTGTGATTGCTAGTATGTATATATTATATATACTAGGGTGAATAATAGGGGATGTTCTGCAATTCATAATAACAACATTATATTATGGTTGTAGAAAAAGAATGTTTCTGAATATGTTATTGGTTATATGTCAAGTGAAGAACACAAGTGTTAGGTAATAAAAGATTTTATTGGATAATTTTTAGTAAATGAGTATTTTAACTGAAGTGAATTGAATTATCTACATATATCTAGAGTAGGGTTAAATATTAATAGAATGTTTCGAAGGAATAAGGAATTGTTATTTTTTTTTTTAAGAATTTAACCAAATAGCCATTATTAAAATGAAAATAATAAAAAGAACTATGTAACTAAGTAAGTGAATTGACTTACTCCGTAGATAGATAGATTATTTAATGATGTGATTAGAGTAACTATTAAATAATATGGATTACTCTTTATTGATTAAATAGTAAGAGAATAATGATCATTTTATTATAAATTGCTTGTAACCTAATTAATTATATCATGGTTATAGTCATTTTCAATATAATTATTTGAGATAAATAACCTTTTTATTGGATTATGGGGTTAAGTGAAATGAGGGGTTGAGTTAATGTTGTATTAATGGGAATATCTATGAAATTATAGTTTATGAGTAGTGAGAAAATACTAGTGCAAAATAAGTAATAAATTGTATAGCATTATGGAGTTCTTGTTTGCTAGAGTGTTGTTTGTCTTTTCTACAAAATCTATGTCCACTTGTTTCTGTTGAACTCAAATGAAATCACCAGGAGATTTGGCATAACTTCTCCTTGTTGAGCACTTCTTGTGAAACCCATATAATTGCACGTGTAAGTGATAATACCTTGTGTGGAATTATTGGTATAAAATCTTCCATTAAGATTAGGTCAATTGAACTTGTATGGGATGATACTAGATTTTATCTGAGTGTTGTCTATATCATTCTTGTTTCAAAAATATTGGGAGGTCGTATGGGTGTACTGATGATAATGTTTTATTTACTCTTGTGATTCAAGTCTTGGTGATATGCATTACTATCAAAAAAACCAGTGTTGGTTCAAGTCCTTTGTTGACTATTCTATGTAATTGCTAAACTGTTGTGAGATCCCCTCGCTTGTTGAAAGAAACTGTATTTGTATGTGGGGCTTGTGTTGTGCAAGAAATTTTCTATTTGTGTCTTGTTCTTAGCTTGATCTTGGATATAGAGAGTTTTGGGTATTATACCTCTAGCCCTTGATTGTTTTAGTCTATTAATCTCCTGATTTCTTGTCGATTGTGTGACCTTGTGTTATCTCCTTGCACGGGGGGTGGACCTTAGGGTTCCACATGGTCAGTAGGTTGTGCTTATTCATCCATTGTGTATTCTTTTTGAAGTGTTCGTGAGCGGGGTGATTCAATATTGCCTTATGGACTCTAGTCTTTGATTTAGTTGCGAAGGCATCCTATCATGCATTTGTGTTTTGGATTTTTCTCTCATTGTATCATCATTGTAATCTGATGTAGTCTTTCCTCGTGTATTGGGGAAAAAAAATGTTGTAATATTTTATTGATGTAATCATTATTAATGATTTCCTCTTGTAAACATATTGTTAAGTAATGCATCTTCATATGATAGTTAGAAAATGATCTCTAATATTGTTTATCATTTGTCATGAGATGGAAGTAAGGTAATGTAAATATTTTAATATAATGTCTTAAATTGAACCTTGCATGTTAGATCATACTTGTATCTTTTATTGTTGATGATATGTTTAGTAATCTTGACTGTTAGTGAGTGAGTAGCGCAATCGAGGAACCTTAGAGGACCTAGGTTTAGATTTTTATGTTATGTTATGTTATGCATTTAGATATTATTTATTGTAATAAAAATAAAAATTGTTCCATTATTTTGATCTAGTGTAGTGTTGTCCTTTGGGGTTTCTTGGCGGGGCATTACAAATATTCAAATTCAAATCATTTGAAGTTAAGCTTACCAAATATGGTTAGCATAAATATCTTAGCTAATGGTAATTCAATAAATATAAAAATCAATAGATACATATAAGATTAGTATTAATCATTGTTGTTTTGATTTAGCTTTTAAAAAAAATCAGAGAAAGATAAAACTAATAAAGTATATTATTTTATTCAAATCAAGAAGTCTAAATATTGTTCATCAGTGTGATTTTGGTTGTATTTTCTATGATGCTAGTCTTGTTGATAGCTTTATTTTAAATAAAAAATTTAAATCAAGAATGTTTCATGTACACATATTTATCCTTATAAGTTTCATTTAGACACCTAGATTAAATAAATGCTCTTATAGTTAGAGGCAAATATTTGAGTACCCTTAGCCTATTTTTTAATCCCCTCATCGACACTCATGGAATGTATGATGGCTTTGTAAACTTGAATACATCAAATGCACAATGAGAATCTCCAAGATGTAGTCTATTTTTTGTGGTTTAAGAAAAAAATTGATGGTTGTGACAATGTTTGGTTGTGTAAAAAGTGGGCATGGCAGAGGGGGAAAGCAACCTCCATCCCTCAGTATGATGATATAGGTGGATGAGTACACATGGTCCCTATACAAACCTTGTACCCTCCTCCAACATCCTCTCTAAAAAGCCACCTCAACCAAAAGAGAAGCCCATCGATCAATGATCTAGAACTAGCACTCCTTTGATCACTCTTGCTAGTAACACTGATATTCTATCAAACCTCCCCATAACCACTCTTTAATCCATCTCTATGTCCTCTACCTTGAGGTCATATGTCATATTTATTTTTCTCAATGCACTATCTCCTAAATCAATATCATATACCATTCATTCCCCATAGATCAAAATCCTCAAGATCCTCTAAGCATCCTATGGAGTGATCATGATCTCCCCAATCCACAAGATGAAGGAATTGTGCTTGTTGTTCCATCACTCCACTAGTTTTATCATCATCACTAGATTAGCCTATACCTTGGGCATATGGATAATATACCATAGTCCAGTTTCACATAGGAATGTCTCCTTTATCTAACTTATCTAGTCCATCAACATCATGGTCATTATGCATCACTAGCGTGACATCAACCAATCCAATTCCTCTTATAATCATCACATGCATAACATTATCCTTAGTAAAAATATCTTACCTTTCACTTTGCATCACATGTGCCACAATATCCCTCATTTGTGTAATTCTATCAATTGTGTTGCATTTCTATCATTTGTACAATTTTATCAATTACAATGAATTTCCTATCAATTGTGAAATATCACATCAATTACACAATACTTATCACTCATTAGATGCACAATAGTGTATCATATCATGTCATTTCCTATCATTTTCAACTTTTTATCCTAATTCATGCATTTGGTTAAACCTAATTCTACCCCTCATTAATGCAACTAGAACTACCCTTAGGGACCTAAAGGTTAGGAACTTTACCATTGGACCAGAGCTAGTTGGTCACCTGAAAATGTGTGCATGCTTCACCCATTAACTCCTCTCATGAATGCCTACCATCTCACTAAATTCTCAACTCTAGATGCTCTGGATGATTTGGATGATCTAGACTCTTGAGAGTAAGAGTGAAATTGAGAAAAAATAACATCCCTTATTCCTATTTGTAGCCCCCAAACCCTAGTTTTTCTCATTAACCTTAATCCCCTACCTAGCCTCTTCCCACTATTTCTTTTTCTATTTGTATATCAATCAACTTTATTTTTTTACATCATATCCACTAGACCTAGCCTATCCTTCCTATTGCAATCTTGACTATTTTTTTTTCTTGGCTACTCTCTTGAGGGGGCATCTTATCTCAACATTGGGGCATGTTGGGGTAAGACACCACACAAATTTTCACACCACCATCATTTCTTTTAAACAACGTGCCATAAAACACATTGTCTCAAAGAGGGACAAAATTTAGACACCTAGAAATGTCTAATGCATTTTCATCTTTCAATTTTATCATTTTCTCATTAATTATTCTATCTATATTAATTAAATATTTTATATTATTTAATTAACTTGTCATTTTCCATACAATATTAATTCAAAAAAACAAATTACTTATTTTGGTCCATTGCAATAAAATAATTTTAAAAAATTATTTAATTAGCTAACACTTCCTCTATAATTGAGTAAATTACAATAATTTATTTAATTACCTCTTTCTCTTGAAAATAAATATATAAATAATTTAATTGATATTTTATTTATTCCCCAAGTATACTTTATGAATTAAATAGATTTATTTAATTAATTCTTTCAATGATCTTACACCTCATCAATCTAGTCCATTTACTAATTTTAACTACCATACCTTGATTTTTCTTATCCACCCATTCTTCTAGTTAATCTCCATGGCTAATCAAATATCAAGTGAAGCATATAAATAAATCCCTTTATTCACACATTATCTCCTAGAGAATTCATTAGCAAGAGCTATTATTATCATTATCATTATCATTATCTAGAGCAACACTATCTTGAGCTACTATCTATATCATTGTATATCTATTATTTTTGGGCATATCATTATCATTTATAAAATATTTGCTATCATACTATCATTGTGCTATCATGGTTATGCTACTTTTAAGAGTAACCCACATATCAAGCCTTCAAGAAAATACCAAAGAAATAATTGAGAAAATCAAGGTCTTTTCCATGGTATAATTATTCATTATTTCATTCATGCATAGATCTTAAGATTTCTTGAGTGATTGTTGAGTGTGAATTTGGTATTTTTGTTGTATTGTGCCTAGTTTTCATGATTCGCATTTTTATCTAAAATCTACATCTAGAGCTTGTGCCTAGAAGAATCTAACATAGTGTTGAACAAAGTTATGAAGGATATTAGGAATGATATATTTTTTGGCCATCCTCTCTAATGCACTTGGTCTTTTGAGGAGAATGTCTATCATATAGTTAAGGAAAATTTTATAGACACATTATTGCTAACTTTCAACCAATGAAGTTTGGCTTTGATTTTGGATCCCTCAGTAAAGTAGGCATTAACCACCTACATAAAGTGGTACTTATTAGCCACCTAAATTTTGAATGGCATGGGAAAATATACTACTTTGAGTGAAACAAAGAGTTAGTTGAGTTCTAATAACATAGCTATGTAGATTAATAGATTTTTTCCAAAAATTGACTAAAAATTATTAAGAAATAAGTAGTACAAATTATTTTGTTGGAAAACCATTCAATCTATCCATAATCATCTTTTAGATGTCACGCCATATTCCAAACATGTTAGCTCAATTATGTATTAAAAATAATTGAGTCTTTTTAGCCATAATTTTTTAAGGCCCCTACTAGATCTTGAATTAGAAAGTGAATGATCTAAAATAGCATAATCCAACATTAGTTCCACTAGAAGGAAAAAATAAATGACAAAGGAAAAAGTAAGGTTCGGCCAACAACATGGGATGTTCAAGCTCATTAATAACCTTTAAAAAATAACTACATAAATGAGATCAATTGTAAAAAATGTTCCATGTCTTTTCATGACAAAATTAGGGTCATAAAATCCCAATCTATTATGCATGTAGAACCATGTCTCTCTCTCTTGCTAATTTTCTAATGTATCAAAATATTTTCTTGTTTCTTATATGCCATCTTAACCATATTAAAGTCATTATTAAAAACCCATAACATGAGTAGAAGATCATTTTCAATCCATCATCATATAAAATTATTTTTATCCACATCATTGGAGGAATAAATATCAAGATAAAGATGCAATCATGGTTGTCTTGATATTGAAAAGGGCTTATAAAGCTCTATTTGTTCAATTACAATCATTGTTACCGTTTGGCATCAACAATGTTAACATGCCACAAAGATCTTGTTCATTATTACTATTGAAACAAATAGTACCTAGCCACATTACATGGAACATGATTAAAACCCAAAATAAAGAAACCTTAATTTCTAGAAGATATTAGCCAAAGAAGAAAATATTAATAAAAAATATTACATTCTGAATTAAATTTATGATTTGGTTCTCTCAAAATATTTACATTCCATGAGATACAATTCATGAGGTAAGAGGGTCGTGGGATATTTCCTTATAGTCTAACCCTTGCAATACAAAAACCCTAATCTTCTCAAAACTTTTCTAGTTGGCCTAAGATAAGGCGTGAAATTGAATATACCTTCTTTTACAATAATTTTATCCTTGTTCAATATCCTAGGGAGGGATATAAGACTATCAACCTCCTTTCAATTGTGGCACAACTCCCCAAGATCAACAAGGAAATAACCCTCATAGGAAGTGGAGTTCTAGAAAACCAAGGTGTAGGAGCCTCTTTGACATACTCATTAGAGGTTTGGTAAGAATTAGTTGAAGTTCAATCACTTTATTTTCTTTCTCACTTACCTATGATTGGAAATCTACCCCTATGAGATTTACTAATTTTTTGTTAATGAGAGGCAAAGAGGGACATATAGTTCTATATTTAATGACAACACCATTGTTGGGACCAAGATTAGAATGATATTTTTTATGGGTCCCGTTACAACCATTTTTATGGCTATTGATATTAGTCAAACACACTTCTAGTTTTTTTTCCTCAAGTGCTAGTTTAGACATTATCTCAGGCTTGAAGGAAGTTAGAGGATAGTCTATAATTTTGTGTTTAGAGGCTTGACATCAAAACAAAATGTTAAGTAGGATTATATACCAAAAATTATATACATGAAAAATGCCACCTATCTATGTATTAATTATTTCTTGTAAATCTTGAGCAAGGTTAATTTCTAAGAAAACTCTATGTTGTGACCTAGCCAAATAAAATTATTTTGGTTCGATGCATATAACCTAAGCCCAAGAGAGGACACAATTTGGTTGAGGAAGGGACAACATGACAAAGGAAACCTATCATATTTGAGTTAGATAGACACTTTAAGAGCTTGTTAGGTGGTCATTATGAAGACCCTTGTCTATGGAGAAAAAAACATAGTGAGTTACTATGTCACCAAAAAGTGTAGCCTTTGACACTTTTCACTCATTTGGACCCTTGCCTATGGATTTTGGACCTTTTTCAGCCTCTTTTTACCCCTTTCCAAGCCTTCTACCAAAGTGTTGTAAGGTGTTGTAAAACATTTTCACACTTTCCTAGGCTTGTCATCACTAAATCAACCCTTTCTTATGCTATAATGACCCCTTAATGCACATACATGCCTTAATTCAATGTGTTTTCATGAGACAATCCCGACAAGAAACAATAATCATACTTTAATCCTTGAAAACTAATGAAAATTTCCCAGGTGGACTTGGTCGCCACCTTGGGTGACCTAGTCCCATGTGGCATAAAATTTAAATTTAACTTAATATTCCTTCGTGGTTTTGTCTCTAAAACCCTAAGGTCGACATGTATGGTGCTATTTTGGGAAAATTAGGGCATACCTTCTATAATTAAGGGTTTTTCCCCTCATTTTCCACCTTCTAAGCTTCATTTTTCTTCTACCTTCTCCTCTTCGCCACTCTTCTCAAGCAAGCTACGGTTTTGAGTATTCTAAGTCACCAAGACATCTCTCTCAAGAAGCATCTAAGGGTTGAATCCTCCATTGTTGTAACTCAAGATCTATCATCAAGGCAAGGTAAACTCCATCACTCCTTAGTTTCATGCTTCATTACTTCATTTCATCATTTTGGTTTGATTACTCTAAAGGGGTTTGACCAAGGCAAACCCCTAATCTGTAACAATCAACAAGTTTTCCTTCTTTGTGTGATTTGCAAGTCTTGTAGGCAGAATTGGCAAAGAACCAAGGTGGAAGAATCTTCAACAACTTGCTCAAGTTATTCAAGGTTGGAGAAATCCTAGTTGAAGCTTGGAGGACCTTCACAGACCAGATTCTTCACTTTCGTGACTGAACACCTGAAGGAGCAGAAAGTGTAGACCGAGGGCTTTCATTTCCACTTTCTGATCTTCAGAATTTTAGAAGAGGACTAAGTTTCCAACAATGGTGACCTAGTCCTACTGAACCTATTTTTTAGATATTTTTAGAGATTTGGATACCCTTTTCGCTGAAACAGGCTTTGGTGAAGTTTTCTCGATTCGGGACTAGGTCGCCCAGAATGGCGTAAGTGTCCCAGCAGGCAAATTTCAGCATCAGCAACATTTCCTACCTCCAATCTAGGATGTAACTCATTTCTAGGTGCACCCCTTATTGGAGTTGAGAAAATACAACACCACAGGAGCCGAGTGACCTCTGCAAGCAAAGAATACCTGTTACAAGGAGAAGCAAAGAGAAGCAACCAAGAAAATGCTCAAGAATGTGGAGCAATGTATTCACCCAAAATATAAAATGAATTAATGATACAAAAGATAGTTTTCAACCACATATAGGTGAAAACCCTAAAAAGGAAAACCCTAGGCTTGCACAATAATAATTAATAAAGTAATTAATTATTATGCAACGAATGTTAGCTTAAGTGTAAAAGAGGTAAAAGGGAACTTTAAGTAATTAAACCAATATTGTTTAATTAATAAAGTAAATAACCGATTACTCTAACACCCCCCCTTAAGCTAGACTTAGGGAGAAGCTAAAACCTAGAAGAAGCTACTGAAAGCAAAAGCAATGGGTCCCGACAACAAGGCCAGATCAGGTACCCATGTACAAAATCAATGCAAACTAAATGAAATGGGGTAAAGGAGAAAACCCAGTGGGAACAAAACTCCTCCCCAAAATAGAATGCAAGGAAGGAATGCAATGCACTAATGAAAGAAGGATAGGAGGTGGATAACATGATACCCCCCATAGACAACTTCTATCATATAAGTACATGTACAATGGTCTCCATAGGAGAGATAGAAAGAGAGAAGAAGGACCCCCCACAATGAAGAAACTCCTGTCACAATGGTAGATGCCTAATGTAGAATCCAAAAGGAGATCCTGAAGCAGAAAATGATATTCCTCCCCTTGGGAAGAAACGGATCCAAAGGACAATGACGAAGAAACCTTGTGAAGAATGATGAACCAATCTATCTCAAGATGTATGCCATGATAGGATGCTAAAGAATCTCACTATCTGAACGGAAACAAATAATGCCAAATCCAAACTGATATGGAGAATACTAAAATGCAACCTTTGAATGCACGGATAATGGTGGGTGAACAGTGATAACCTGACTGTCAAGGTAGAGGAGATGAATGTCCTCAAAATAATCCTCTAAATCTGCAATATAGGACTCAACAAACAAGAAAGATATGTCTGCAACATAAGAGTCCAAAGTAGCTATGTCTGGAAGATGTATGATTCCCTGCTGCACTGAATCAAGAACAACAAGAGATGATGATGAAGTCTCAGTCTGAAGAGTAGGAACTGTGAGACAAACCTCTGATCCATCAGAACAAGTAAGGGTGTCTAAATACTCAAGCTCCTCTAAAGTATCATGATCAAATGGTATATTCTCTCTCCAAGCAATGGGTAAGAGACAATCTGAAGCAAGATCCTCTGAGAATGGAGATAGAATAGGGTCTCCATAGATCTTCCAAAGACGTGTCCAAAGTGGGTGAGGACAATCAATGTCCGATATAACCAACACAGTGTCATGATCAACACTAGACAATATAAGTCCTACTATGTGATTTATAATAATATCCCATGCTAATCTGCTCTCTAAAGTTGTTGGTTCAGGTATGAGATCATACAAATAAGGAAAAATATTAAGCCACCTACAATGTGTAAGTATACCCTTTGCCCATAACTCATAATTACCCCGTTCCAGAAGAACAACTAAAGGGTGAGTAGAAAAACCCATGATAACTCTTCAAATGAAAAATTCAGAGACTAATGATCTCAACAATGATAAATCATATCAACATAACCCATCCAACACAAACAAAACTCATGTAGGAGCCAGAATAACCAAGTAATTGAGCAAAGTGTAAAATCACACAAAGCTGAATAAAAAATACCTCGTAAATATTCTGGTAAAATAGACTATAAATCTGGTAAGATCACTGTAATACCTTTCCAACACCTATTCGTTTATGCAAAATGGAGTTCGAACGCAAAAGATACGCCCCTTGGAGTGAAAAAACCAAGCTCTGACTTTGACTGGCAAAAAAGACTGCAAAATCAGGAAAAATTACCAGTACCACTGGAACAGCGCCAAAACCAGCTTTCCGACGATATCTCATTTTCGAAAATCCAAAAAAAATGCCTAGTTTATGCCCGATTGAATGAAGGAAGCATAAGTTGCCCTATAACACCCATTTAGCACCCGAGAGCTAAAAAAAATAGCCCCTGGTCGCCTGGGTGGACTAGGGGGCTGGGGCGGATAACCCGTGGTCACCCAAGTGACCGGGCGGCGGGGGTGTGAAGCCCGCGGGGGCTGGAGAGACCGACATGGGTCGGTGAGCCCGCAAGGTATCAGCGTGAGCTCGATGAGCTCGGACGGAGTCGGCAGCAGAGTAGGCAAAGCAGGGCAGAGGCCGAGCGGGTGTCGATGGGCTCGGCAGAGCCAAGGCACAGAGCAGGGAAGAGGCGCGGAGCAAGGCAGAGGCACGGAGCAGGGTAGAGGCACGGAGCGAGGCAGAGGTCGAGAGGGTGTCGGCAGGCTTGGCAGAGCCAGGCGGGGAGCTCGGCGGAGCCAGGTGAGCTAAGCGTAGATGCCGACGGCGGATGGGCGGTGGTCGAAAAATTTTAACGGGCCGTCGAAAAATTAAAATAAAAAACCTTAGTTTTTTATTTTTTTTGCGATTTTTTTTTTGCAATTTTTTTGCTGAGGGGGCCGTACGACCAAACCCTAAAAATAATTTTGCATCCCTTGACTGTAACCAAAATGGATGATTTGACAGTCGATTTAGGGATTTTTGGGTGCTACGAATCCAATGCCACTGTTCGTTTGAGTCCAAAGTGAACCTAAAATTCAGAGTATGCTAAATCCACAAGAAGAAACCTTAGAACCCTAGATTTGCTTCCAATGCAAAAATCTCAAAACAAGAACAAGCAGCTGCAGATCTGAAGCTCTGATACCATATTGGAGTTGAGAAAATACAACACCACAGGAGCCGAGTGACCTCTGCAAGCAAAGAATACCTGTTACAAGGAGAAGCAAAGAGAAGCAACCAAGAAAATGCTCAAGAATGTGGAGTAATGTATTCACCCAAAATATAAAATGAATTAATGATACAAAAGATAGTTTTCAACCACATATAGGTGAAAACCCTAAAAAGGAAAACCCTAGGCTTGCACAATAATAATTAATAAAGTAATTAATTATTATGCACCTAATGTTAGATTAAGTGTAAAAGAGGTAAAAGGGAACTTTAAGTAATTAAACCAATATTGTTTAATTAATAAAGTAAATAACCGATTACTCTAACACCCCTTTCATCTCATGCTTTTTGTTTTGGTTTAATGTACATTTCGTAGGCCATTTACATATCACAGTGTATTTTCTAGCATAGTTGCATTTTTTAGGTTTTGCATTACTAGTTAGTTTTTATTTTTAGTTTATTGTATTTAGGGAATCTCACACATCACATCCTACTCAAACCCACAATATTTGAATGAACTCACTCAAAAAGTATATCATTAGGTGAAAGAGGGTCATTCTTCCATCCAAGCTCCTAGGTGAAAAACCCTAGGGGCCTATTTGGGGAATCCTCTTTCCCCTCTTTAGCATATATCTTTTTGGTGGTACATTTTGGTGAGCCCGACATCCTTGCACCCTTCCTTTCTAGTTTAGAGTCCTTCATCATCCTAGGTTTGCATTACATTTCATCTTGCATTGTTTACATTACATCCTAGGGTTTTTAAATTTGCATTAGTAAAAAGTGCATATAGGTTGCATTTTGCATCTTAACACATTAAATATTTTTGAAATTCTGCATTTTCATGTTAGATTTGCATTGTACAATACATAAACCACCTGCATCCATCAAAATATCCTACAAAATCTTAAAATAATCACCAGGAGGACTAAGTCACCACCTTGGGTGACCCAGTCCCTTCCAGCTTCTAAAACTACCCTTTACAGAGCTAAAAACCTTATTTTTAAGCTTTTGTTTTGTGCCATTACCTACTTGTATCAACTAGTTGTGTTTTTTGTTACATGTATTTTATTAAATTTAGCTTACATTAGCTCATTTCATGCATTGCTTAGTTTCAATTTTGCATATAACTACATTTCTTTTTTAGATTGTTTCATAGTGTAATCAAAAAATTACCTTGTTTCCCATCTGAAAAATTCCCTTTCAACATTTAACTTTAAATCATTGCATTGCATTTTCTTTCCTTTCTCTTCATACCATGTTTTCTTTTAAAATATGTGGCTTTGATTTGGTTTCAAATGGATCGCATAAATACAAAATTACTTCTTATGAGTTCAATGTAGATTACAATAATGAGTTCATTAAAGAACATGTTAATAAACAAACCATTGACACTATTCTTAGCATTGCATTACCCCTTAATGAGGATGTTAGTATTGACAATCATAACAATCATATGTACATGCTTCTCCCTATACCTCTCCTACTAGTGACGAAGGTATTTTAGTGACAAAAGATACAAGCATTGAGTTTCTTGATTGTCCCTCTCCTCATCCCCCTTTACCAAACCTTAAAAATCAAACATTTCTTAACATCACCTTACCTAGTCTCCCTAACCATTCCCATCAAACTTGTCTTTCTTCTAATGTCCCTCCTCGATGCAAAGATGACATGTTGGTGTTAGAAGATACCTTTCCCAAGGGTTATGAGACTATTGACTCCCCTTCCCTAATGCTCCTAGCCTTTGGGACAATCTACTTGACAATCCTAGCGGTCCTTCTCTTGATGCCTCCTCCCTTTGTGATGAAGCATCCAATGAACCTCTTACATTCTCTCCTACTAGGGTAGATGGTATAGAACAAGAGAATGAGACCTTTGACAATAAAATAGAACCCTCTCCTCCTCACGTCATTGCTAATCCCATCATTGATCATTCCCCCAATAATATTATACCCTTATAAGAAGATGTAGAGCCTATCTTAGAATCTCATTCCCTAGGGGATGTTAATATTATTCAACCTCAACTCATCCTCTATCCCCCTTCAAGCAAACCTAAACCTGAATTCATTCTCTACCCACCTAATAATAATGTGTCGCAACAAGTGATTCATAATACCATTGCTCATTCACATTACACCCAAAACAACCCATGATCACAACAACCAACCTCCATTTCCTTACCTTCATCCCCTCCTATCTTACCTGCTGCCCCTTGCCTAAATTCATTCCTTAGGGAGTATGACCTTGTTGACCATCTAAGGAATACTCCTACCAGAATATCTTTATGGGACCTTATCCAAGCCTCCCCTCACTATCACAACATGATGCAGGAAGCCTTACAACAAATTCCTATCCCTTCCAATACACAAATGAATGATATTACAGCTATGATTCAAGGATTAATGGTTGATATTGTTTTCCACCAAACTGAGCTCCCTCCTTTGGATGTGGAAAAACAAGTTGACACCTTCATGATCATATCTCAATACAAATGCCTAGGGATCAAGATAACCCTTGTTGATAATGGCTTAGTGGTTAATGTCTGTAGTGTCAATCTCTTGGATAGGCTCCATATCAATAAATCAAACATTCATCCTACCTCCTTATCTCTCAGTGGATTTGACAGTAAAGGAAAAAATCCGCTTGGTGTGATCACTTTGCTTCTTACAGTTGGAATGGCCACATTAGACACATTGATCCATGTTATGCACATGATGTTTCATATAACCTCATTTTGGGCAAGCCATGGATTCATGCAATGAATGGAGTTCCTTCCACTCTTCCTTGTAAGATGAATTACATCTACAACAACAAAGTGTACACACTTGACATTGATCTTGAGCCTTACAGTGTCTTACAACTTGAGAAAAACAAATCCAAATCCTTCACCACTTCAACACCAACCAAACAAGAGGAACCCGTACAACCAAAGTCCTTAGATGATGATTGGGGTTCCTTAAACTTCACAACTCCTTTACTAGGAGAATCCAAGCTCACAAAACAAGAATCTACAAAGGGAAATGTAGTCTTGTCAACACAAGACTCAGTCGATCCTTTAATAGAATCCACCTCAACTACTTTAGACAAACAGGCCAACAACGAACCATCACCCGATCCAAAAGTGCTAAAAAATATTTATGGAAAAGGTTATGATCTCATGAAACAACTTGGCTATAGTGGAAAAGGTTGTGCTGCTAATGAACAAGGTATTTGCAACCCTATTGAGCCTATCACACAAACATTTTATCATGGTCTTGGTTATTGTCCTTTAATTGAAATCACCAAGCCTTTACCTCCCATCAACACCATCCCAAATCACCCTTCTAAACCAACCTTCATATGTGATCTTTTTACACCAACAAAGGACTCTTTGCTTAAAGCCACTGTGCTCTCACAACCCACTAATGATTTGGATTTTACACACTCCTTCAAGGGAGTATACAAAATCTCACAATCTATAGCACCTTGCATAGGTATGACATCCCATACTAAGTAAGACCCTTCTTTGTCACCCACCAAAGGAACACCTTCTACCCTCGATCAAGAAGGTATCTTGTTGAGACTCCTCCAAGATCACTTGATCTCCCTTCCTCCCCAAACTTGAAAGAAATGTCCCAACAAACATTCCTTTCATGCTTACCACCGAGTTCATGGTTGTCAAACTAATGAGTGTACGGCCTTGAGTAGAAAAATTCAACATCTTAAGGAATTTGGTGTTCTTCCATCTATGGGGGTACCTAATTTCTCTAATCGATACTGATTTTCACTCAACCTTGCATTCCCTCAATCCCCTTGGCTCACTCTTGTCCTACACTAAGTGGGGTCAAGGGGTTAGTTAGCCCTTTCCCTCGTATGTCACTTGTCATTGTCTCTTTCGACTACTCGTTAACCTTTCATGAACATATAAGAGAAATCTTGGGATGTGGACGACTTGTCTTAAGTTGACTCACGCGTGATATACACTCCTCTTCATGACACAGCTTATCAAAAACATATGACTCGGCATAGGGATTTCCAAACAAGCTCTCATGTCCTTCCTCCTCTTATACTTTAAAGAAATTGCTCACAGTGCGGTGTTTCACAATTCCTTTAAAGTGGGGGCATACATCACCACTCATATTTCACTATGCAATTTTATTTTTCTTGTGATTCCCTCTCTTGGAAACATTAGGTACAATGTTCTAGATGAGACATCTGCATTTTTACTCTTTTGCATACAAGATAATTTTTTCCTCTCTTGGATACAAGATGAGTCCATTTTCACTTTTCCTCTCTTGGACACATTATGCATATTGTTCCTTAAGATGAGACATCGCATGAACTAAGCAAAATCCCTTTGAACATTCCTTACATCATTTCAAAACATTTTCTTTTGTGGCGCCTTATCAAAGTTATCATAAGGTATAACTTTGGTATGGTTAAGTGAGAAGCCCAACCAACGGCATGACTTTCCCCATAGCCACCTTTGTGAGTATATACCAACAGTGTGTATGTTTCTCACCTTCTTTGGGACAACTCACCTCGTGGATGACCTGATGTTCTGTGGCCCTAGAGTGAGCACATCTCTCCTTATTCTCTTCATACTAATCCTCGTCATTACATGATCATGTATCTCATTCTGCAGCAAATCATTCACCCTTGAATGTTTCCTTTGGCACTGATGTCGAGTTGACTTAGAATCTTGAATCCTTGGGGGCTTGACCACCTCCTTCTTCTTTCTCATTCTTCACCACCTTCCTTAACATCTCCATTGGGCTAATTTAGTGTGAGTTTGAATCTAATGCATACTCTCACTAAACTGGGGGCTAAATGTGTCACCAAAAAGTGTAGCCTTTCACTCTTTTCACTCATTTGGACCCTTGCCTATGGATTTTGGACCTTTTTCAGCCTCTTTTTACCCCTTTCCAAGCCTTGTTCCAAAGTGTTGTAAGGTGTTTTAGCACATTTTCACACTTCCCTAGACTTTTCATCACTAAATCAACCCTTTCTTATTCTAGAATGACCCCTTAATGCACATGCATGCCTTAATTCAATGTGTTTTCATGAGATAATCCCGACAAGCAACAATAATCATACTTTAATCCCTGACAACTAATGAAAATTTCCTAGGTGGACTAGGTCACCACCTTGGGTGACCTAGTCCCATGTGGCATAAAATTTAAATTTAACTTAATATTCTTTCAATATTTTGTCTCTAAAACCCTAAGGTCGGCCTATATGGTGCTATTTCGGGAAAAATAGGGAATAACTTCTATAAATAAGGTTTTTCCCCTCATTTTGCACCTTCTAAGCTTCATTTTTCTTCTACCTTCTCCTCTTCACCACTCTTCTCAAGCAAGCTAGGGTTTTGAGTATTCTAAGTCACCAAGACATCTCTCTCAAGAAGCATCCAAGGGATGAATCCTCCATTGCTACAACTCAAGATATATCATCAAGGTAAGGTAAACTCCATCACTCCTTAGTTTCATGCTTCATTATTTCATTTCATCATTTTGGTTTGATTACTCAAAACAGGTTTGACCAAGGAAAACCCCTAATCCCTAACAATCAACAATTTTTCCTTCTTTGTGTGATTTGCAAGTCTTGTAGGCAGATTTGGCAAAGAACCAAGGTGGAATAATATTCAACAACTTTCTCCAGCTCTTCAAGGTTGGAGAAGACCTAGTTGAAGCTTGGAGGACCTTCACAGACTAGATTCTTCACTTTTGGGATCAGACAATTGGAGGAGAAAAAAGTGCAGACCGAGAGCTTTCATTTCCACTTTCTAATCTTTAGAAATTTAGAAGAGGACTAAGTCACCAACAATGGTGACCTAGTCCCACTGAACTTGTTTTTTAGATATTTTTAGAGATTTGGATACCCTTTTGGCTGAAACAGGTTTTGGTGAAGTTATCCAAGTTCAAATTAGGTCGCCTAGAATGGTGTAAGTGTCCTATCAGGCTTAAATTTCAGCATCAACACATTTCCATCCTCCAATCTAGTCTACAACTCATTTCTAGGTGCGCCCCTTTCATCTCCTGCTTTTTGTTTTAGTTTAATGTACATTTCTTAGGTCATTTACATATCACAAAGTGTTTTCCAACATAGTTACATTCTTTAGGTTTTGCATTACTAGTTAGTTTCTACTTTTAGCTTATTGCATTTGGGGCATCTCACAAACCATATCCTACTCAAACCCATAATCTTTGAATTAACTCACTCAAAAAGAATATCATTAGGTGAAAGAGAGCCATTCTTCCATCCAAGCTCCTAGGTGAAAGACCCTAGGGGCCTATTTGGGGAATCCTCTTTCCCTTCTTTGGCATATATATTTTTTGTGGTATATTTACACATGTAGTAGGGACTATCACATAGGACTATATTTGAACGGTTAGCTTCTACAAAGGAAAAGAGAAAGAAGCTTTCAATTAAATTCTGGTTGTAAATCAACTTAACCCCAGAGGGAACTCACACTTGATATTGATCTAGTTGTAGAGAATGCCTTTATATGGAACACAACTAACAAAATAATCAGTGAGCATAAATTGTTCTTGACCTATTAGCAAGCATTGCCAAAATCAAGCTCTAGACTTAAACATTCAATGGGTTAACGAAGAAAAATTTTCATGGAAGGATTTTCACAAACTTGTGAGATTTTCTTGGTGTCATAATCGCTCATTTCAATTCCTAACACTTCAACATTAAAAATTGAAATAAAATATTTAAGTGTCATAAAAAGAACCATCCTACCGTTTTTATCAGAAAAATGCATATAAGAATTAAAAAAAATGTGCATAAATAGAAGAAGACACTTTCAAGACAAGAATCTTGAAAGAAGCCACAAAGGAAAGGATTCAACAACAAAGAAAATCAACATGAAAAAACCCCAAATTGCTTACATGCAAAACCTATGAAAAAGAGAACAACCCCAAATTTATCTTTGGCATCAAAACAACCAACAATATTATTTGTTACTGAAATGAAAATTTACAACATTGATTAGATGCATTCATTTGTATGACTGAATTGAATCACAACTTAAATAGATATGTATATAGAGGTAAATAAGTTTATACATACATGCATACATTGGTTACAATAGGTGTATGATTGAATTAAAGATGAAGCAGAACCAATGAAAAAGATAACACCCCCAAATTAATCAATGGCACCTAAAAAAGATACAATAGTCACATGACTGAATTGAAGACAACCAATAAAATAGATATATGTATGTATATGTATATGTATATGTATATGTATATGTATATATGTATATACATAAACCGTAATAAAATAGGGGAGGTATGGATAACCTTCCTATTCTATCTAGGTCATTCAATTATGTCCTAAGAACCCTAATTGGATTGACTATCAACCTCACAAGGTGAGCCAATTCACAATTATGAGGACTTAGGAGGGGGTTCTTTTCAGCTTTAAGGGGTTCACCACCAAGCAAATGCTTGGAAAAAACAATGTTAGAAAAGACAATGTGATATGCCAAATAACCTAAAATGAGCTAAATGAGAGATGCAAATACTGAAAATATGTAACACCAAGTTAGGATATGTGTACTTGAGAAGTTTAGAGATGCATTGAGGATTCTAGAAATGCAGAGAAGCTATCAAAATATCCCTTAGAGGAGTAAGACACTCAAGATGGCGTATTATTCCCGCTGTTGTTTTTCGAGGAAAACACAAAATCTTCAGATGTCAAAACCAGATCTGAAAGAATCTCTGAAGGATATTATTGGGAGGACTAATACACCCAAGATGTGTATTAGTCCTGCTCTAAAATTATGAAAAGTCTGAATGTGGTCCTAAGCTCCCAAGTCTACACTTGCTTCCTTTCAAATCTCGGGTTCTGAAACAGCCAGATCTGACCTATAAGTGATTTTTCGTGAAGCTGGAAAATTTGCACTGCAACTTTATAACTTTGAAATTTTGCACTCGAAGTGATCTTCAAATCTTCAACCTAGATTACAAACATAAATATGCAAGATGGGAAAAACTTGTTGACTATTAGTGAATGGGGGTTTTCCTTGGTCAAACCCCTTGTTGGTAATTAAACCTTCAAATGAAATAATCAAATGAAGGGAAATGGTGAATGAATAACATGTAATTCTACAACTCACCAAACCCTTTTAAATTCTACAAACTTGTGTGAAATCGATGCAATCGACATGGATCATGAAATTCTTGATAGATTTGGAATTGCTTGTGATCCGTATAGCGGAAGGGATCTATGACAAACGTTGCTTAAGTGATTATGAACAAAGGAATAAAGACATCAACAATGAAGTAGCAAGAACATTAATCAGAAGGAATTCAAAACATAGAATCAAGAGAGAGACAAGAAGACACCAATTTGATTACGGAGTTCGCCACAACGCGACTACATCTCCGGGTCGAGCTCAATCGAGTGACCAATGTATTGAAATGTTCTGAAATGCAATACAATCTCCACGAGCCTCTTGTAACACTGCTTTACAATATCTTGTAGCCTTTCAACAAATTCATTTAAAAAGTCTCTCACTCACACCCCTCTCAAAAGCTCTCAAGGCTAGGGATGTCTAATAAAGAGGAAGAAAACTAACTTTGCCTAATAGGATCTACTACAAGACTTAGAACAACAATACATCACAACTCAAATATTCTCCTAATTCCCTCTAAAAATTCTCTCACAAAAGCCTCTCAAAGACTAAGAGAAAGGGATACAATGGAGAATGATCAACTAATGGATCAACTTAGGAAGTGATGATCAACTAATGGATCTTCCACTAATGGCTGATCAACTAATGGCTCCTTAAAAACACTCCAAGACTCCTCCCTTTTATACTTGAAGTTTACCCGATATGGGGAATAACCATAAAGTTATAAAATCCTCCATATTTACATATAAATCAAAATAAACAACCCCTTAATCTTTCAAATTAATTTAGAGCCCTTCATTGAATTTATTTTTGGGCTTTTAGTTTGAGGGGTTTGTTTTGATTTAAAACCAATAACCATTAGTTGGTTATTTTGCTTTAGGCATTCGGGCCTAACAACTAACAAAACAAAACCGAGCCCCTCAAATATATGAAAGAATTTCGTGGCTCAACGGTGACAACACCTTTTGCGAGCCCGGCGGTTCCGGGTTCAACTCCTCGTCGTCGGTTCTTTTATGGCCAAATCTCGGCTGTTTAATAACAAAACAAACCGCCCGCAATTCACGGTTATGTGGCCACGGCTTGTTGCAACGGTCCGGCGAAATACTCGGGCACGGTTGGTGGAGAGTTCGAATCCTCCACCCAACATACCCCTTTTTTTTTTTTTTAACAAACAAATAAACTGCCCGCGCCAGTGAGGAGAGAAGGGAGGCCACGTGTCAGCCAATAATTGGCCAGGAGAACCCAGTCGGCATCCACGTTGTCATGCCAGCTCACTGCCACGTGTCAATCATCGATTCGCCGGAAGAACACAGTCAACAGCCACGTCACCCACAGACTCAGCTGCCCAGTAAGCATCCATGTCAACTGCCACGTCATAAGAAGGACACGTTTCATCGCCTAATTTGCTGACTTTGATGATGTCATCAGTTAGGTCACCACACCACGTCAGATGTACGGACTGTACAGACTGCCACGTGTCAAGACCCCATTGGTCCACGTCATCATCCGTACGATGACCCTGCTGCCAAGTCAGCAGGATGACGTCATGCTGACGTCAGCAACCATACCACTTGTACCTCGGTCAACCGGAAACTTTGACTGGCTCTAACTTGCGCACACGACATCCGATTTGCACAAAACGAACACCATTGGAATCGTGACGACGAGCTCTTCGTGTTGATGCTACTTTCACCAAATTTTGTGATGCTGAATTTTTCACCTTTTTTCTCGTCCCTGATAGCTGAGTTGACCAACCTTTGACCGAACTTTGACTGCGCGTAACTTGAGCAAACAGACTCCTTTTTCGCCCGTTCAAGTTGCGTCGGATTCAAAATTCTGTGCTCTACGCGATGGCACTACTTCCGAGAGAAACTGGAACACTTCAATTTTAGGTCCTGAAGATCCACCTGGATCAAACCTCCCCACTGAAGAACTTTTGGTCCTCCAAAAGTGTATAGTTCCTTCTAAACATCTCGCATTCAGCATCTTGCCATTCGCCACAATTTGAATACACTAAAATACACTGCCACATCTGCCTGTTAGGGTCTTACACTTCGGCAATGCAGGAATTCACAACTCCTCATGATGTAGTTCAAAAATGGAACTTAAAACACCCAAAGCAAGAAGTAAAAACTGAGTATGATAAACCTATCCCCCAGTGCTTCTTACAGGTAGTTCGCATTCTACATCTCTCGCCATTCTTTCTGGCATGCTTCTGTTGCTCCTCCAACTGCTCGAGCATGGATTAGCGCCTCAGCCTGACATATTCCTTCACCTTTGTACTTCGGAACAGCTGATTCAAGGCTCCACCATACAGCTCGGGTCCAGCAACAAGGTCATCGATAAATCCTTCAAGAACTCCATTTGAGTTCAGACTTATCCTCCAAATGGCCTCAACTGAGTCTTCAAGCTGAGAACATGCAAGGTCACTGTTGACCGTTCTCAACAACTCTGTCTGAAAAAGTGCTCTTCAACTGAAGCTTCGCACTAAAAGAAACTGCAAGAAACTATCAGCAACAAATTGCTATCCTGCAGTAAGAAGTTACAAAGTATTCTCTTTCCAGATTACAAGACATGGCTTCCAAGAGCCTTACAAATTCTCAATCTCTAGAGAAATACAACTTCATAAAAATTATTACAACAAGTTTATTCAGAGCTCACAAAACAATACTAGCTTATCAACATATTCATCACACTACAAAAGATGTAATAAACACACACAAGCTGATATACTAGTTTGATGAGCGTTGTTCCCAGCTCTTACGAAGCTGTTCAAAGGAACTCTCTTTCACAGGTTGCTCAGGCTGTGGTTGAATTTCTCCTGGGACTGCCTCAGAAGTGATAGCTACTGCCAGCTCTGCTTTTGTCTCCTCAACTTTCTGGTGGTTGGGTCTCTCAATAGACCTGGATTGATGATGAAGCTCTGGATGCAGCTTCCAACACTTTGCCTCCCAATGTCCACTGATGCCACAGTGGTTGCAGAAGTTCTGAGCTTTAGAGGATTGTCCATCTCCTCCTCTAAATCCCAATCCTTGGTATCATGGTCGCTTCTTCGCCTCGATCGGATTGGTGATGCCTTGCTCAGAAATACCAAAACCTTTCCCTTTGAAGCCCATCTTCCCGAGTAGCTTCGATCCTATGCCTCTTGTGTGCTTCTCGAAGTGTGCAAAAGAGTCTTGCTCATCCTCTGTTGACTTCTTCTATTTGATGGAAGAAGAGGCTTCGAGATAATTACTGTCACTATCAGGCAGATTTAGAGTCTGGAGGTACTCCTTCTATCGACAGTAAGCACACTCTACTGTACCAGGAGAGTTAGCCCAATCATGGCCACAAGCAAATCTAGCCACGGGCCTCATCGCTGAAGAAGCTCCCGTACTATCAAGCGGTGTAAGCGGCGAGTATGAGGATGATGTATCCTTGGAATGCGGACATAAACCACATATGTGTCCACTCCCTGATACAGGAGGACTTCTCCTGTTCTGCTCCTCTAAGATGTCCTGCAACAACTTTTGCAGTCTTTCCTTCTCCATGTCGGATTCCTCCAACATCTGCTGAAGTTCTGCATTCTCTCTCTGCAGGCGTCGATTGGCTTCTTCCAATTCTTGCATCCTATCAGCCTTCTCTTGATGGTCTCAATAGAGTTCTTCAACCATGCCTTTCATTGACAAGAGATCATCCACCATGGATGGGGTCAATGTCAGCCTGGAAAATTCACCCTTTTCTGATGCCATCTTTGCTCCAAACTCCAAATTTCCACCTATAGAAAAATGAATCACAATCACTCCTGCAAACTAGCCAAGCAAAGCTCTGATACCACTTGATCCGTATAGCAGAAGGGATCTATGACAAACGTTGCTTAAGTGATTATGAACAAAGGAATAAAGACATCAACAATGAAGTAGCAGGAACATTAATCAGAAGGAATTCAAAACATAGAATCAAGAGAGAGACAAGAAGACACCAATTTGATTACGGAGTTCGCCACAACGTGACTACGTCTCCGGGTCGAGCTCAATCGAGTGACCAATGTATTGAAATGTTCTGAAATGCAGTACAATCTCCACGAGCCTCTTGTAACACTGCTTTACAATATCTTGTAGCCTTTCCACAAAGTCATATAAAAAGTCTCTCACTCACACCCCTCTCAAAAGCTCTCAAGGCTAGGGATGTCTAATAAAGAGGAAGAAAACTAACTTTGCCTAATAGGATCTACTACAAGACTTAGAACAACAATACATCACAACTCAAATATTCTCCTAATTCCCTCTAAAAATTCTCTCACAAAAGCCTCTCAAAGACTAAGAGAAAGGGATACAATGGAGAATGATCAACTAATGGATCAACTTAGGAAGTGATGATCAACTAATGGATCTTCCACTAATGGCTGATCAACTAATGGCTCCTTAAAAACACTCCAAGACTCCTCCCTTTTATACTTGAAGTTTACCCGATATGGGGAATAACCATAAAGTTATAAAATCCTCCATATTTACATATAAATCAAAATAAACAACCCCTTAATCTTTCAAATTAATTTAGAGCCCTTCATTGAATTTATTTTTGGGCTTTTAGTTTGAGGGGTTTGTTTTGATTTAAAACCAATAACCATTAGTTGGTTATTTTGCTTTAGGCATTCGGGCCTAACAACTAACAAAACAAAACCGAGCCCCTCAAATATATGAAAGAATTTCGTGGCTCAACGGTGACAACACCTTTTGGGAGCCCGGCGGTTCCGGGTTCAACTCCCCGCCGTCGGTTCTTTTATGGCCAAATCTTGGCTATTTAATAACAAAACAAATCGCCCGCAATTCACGGTTATGTGGCCACGGCTTGTTGCAACGGTCCGGAGAAATACTCGGGCACGATTGGTGGAGAGTTCGAATCCTCCACCCAACATACCCCTTTTTTTTTTTTTAACAAACAAATAAACTGCCCGCGCCAGTGAGGAGAGAAGGGAGGCCACGTGTCAGCCAATAATTGGCCAGGAGAACCCAGTCGGCATCCACGTTGTCATGCCAGCTCACTGCCACGTGTCAATCATCGATTCGCCGGAAGAACACAGTCAACAGCCACGTCACCCACAGACTCAGCTGCCTAGTCAGCATCCATGTCAACTGCCACGTCATAAGAAGGACACGTGTCATCGCCTAATTTGCTGACTTTGATGATGTCATCAGTCAGGTCACCACACCACGTCAGATGTACGGACTGCCACATGTCAAGACCCCATTGGTCCACGTCATCATCCGTACGATGACCCTGCTGCCAAGTCAGCAGGATGACGTCATGCTGACGTCAGCAACCATACCACTTGTACCTCGGTCAACCGGAAACTTTGACTGGCTCTAACTTGCGCACACGACGTCCGATTTGCACAAAACGAACACCATTGGAATCGTGACGACGAGCTCTTCGTGTTGACACTACTTTCACCAAATTCTGTGACGATGAATTTTTCACCTTTTTTCTCGTCCCTGATAGCTGAGTTGACCAACCTTTGACCGAACTTTGACTGCGCGTAACTTGAGCAAACGGACTCCTTTTTCGCCCGTTCAAGTTGCGCCGGATTCAAAATTCTGTGCTCTACGCGATGGAACTACTTTCAAGAGAAACTAGAACACTTCAATTTTAGGTCCTGAAGATCCACCTGGATCAACTTGCTTGCCTAAATCAAAACCCTACATCACAAGTGTTAGCACAACAACACACATGATGCAAGAATACCATTTGAAATGATGCTTGAATCTTGATGATGGCTCCAAATGCTTGATGATATTCTCTTGAATGCTCTTGATCTCATAAATTTTCCTTAAGAATGCTTAGATATCCTGTTAGCTTGTTAGGAGAAAAATGAGAGAAGGTGATGAAACTTCAAATTTCTATTCTATAAGTTCCATTTTATCTTCCCTATGTTTTTGGTCTTACTTAATATTTGAGAGAAGCCTACGGTTGGGGTTTTACATTTGTTCTCATGTATTTATGCAAAACCCCGGTGTCTTGTCTTATACCATGGTTGGGTTATATTTGGTCATTACTTTTGGATGAGGGGTTTTAAAACAACTTAATCCCTATCGTTTCATCTAGGTTGGGGCCCCTTTTAATCAGTCATTTTATTTCTTTCTCTAGACTTTATTATTTCCTAAGTCTAGGATGGCCCCGTGCTCCCCCATTTAAAACAAACTTATGTCATTGTTTGCCATCGGCCTAGTGATGTCCCCTCGTGCTTTTAACAATTTTTTTATATTTTGCAATGGGACAAATTTGCATGACCGTTGATGAATCGTTGTTTGATCTCAATCGTTCCCCGCTATCCTGTGATGAACCCACCATATAGCTTTGGTTGATCGCGATATCACGGGCAAGCACCATGTGTCACATCTGGTGAAGCCGAAGAAATGATATAAATACTTTGATACATTAATTTGGTTTTAGTACATTATGTAGCGGGTTACTAAAGAAGTTATAAGATGCGCGTGCTTCAAATGAATGGAGATGTTTTAATCTTGGTAGGAAAGGTTCTCGATGATTAACAACAGAGTCGGCGACTGTGTTGAATGAGCAGGATTTTTGATGGTTCAGATCCATGGTTGCCCGCCATCACGTGATCAGGAGTTGTGAGGTCTTTATTTATTATGATATTACGGGCGAGCGCCATGTGGATTTCCTTGGAGACGTAGAATGTGGTGGGCCATTTTTCCATGGTGGATGGTTGTGTCAAATTGATTTGAAGACAATCATTTGATGATCCAACCAAGATGAAAGATCGATGAATATTATTTAAATTTGCATCAAATGCAATTAGAGTCGTTGGTGCAGCGCGCGAGTGAGATTTAATGGTGGATGAGACGTTCTCTGGCATGATTTGATTGAAATAAAGCAACCATTTTCCTATTCTATTGTGTCACAAATTATTCAAGAAGTTTTTGGAGCAGTTTCAAAGCTGACGATGAATTTATGAGTTGTTACAATAAATATTAGGGTTTCTGCAAACACAAAGCCATAAGTTAAATTTTGTATCTCCTCGTTAATTTGTAATCTGAATTCGGGGAAATTTGTTGGGTCCATTTGGAAAGTTTTTTGAAGTATACATTTTGAGTTGTGGTCCTAAGCGGAAACATGATCCTGAGGGTTTATTTTCCCTGTTCAGATAGAGAATAAAACGGAGCAAATTTGTGCATGAGTCTAGTTTCCTTGAAGACTTGATCATAAATGAATTTTATTTAAATAAACAGGAGTTGAACAAGGATAAATGGATAACTTATGATAAGCTACTGGTCATTGTGCACAAGATGGATCCAAAGTATGATCCATTGGTGGAATTCAGTCCATATCACAAAAAGATTGACTTTTTGATGGAAAACTTCAAAGAAATCATGAGCATTCTGATGACTAAAAAGATAAATCTGGAGTTGGACTTGGGCATATAGGAAAAATCTAAAAGGCCACTTGAAGAGAGGCCAACCTACCAACCTTCAAATAATTGGACTATTTACATGAGGAAAAGGAATGATAGCAGTGATGAAGAAGAAGAAGACAAAAAAGGAAAATAGATAATGAAATTGCATGAAAAACCAGGTCCAAAGTGCAAAACACCTAGGGAAATTAAGATAATTGATTTAGAGTCATCACCTGAGAAAAGTCCCTCACCACCACCATTAGAGCCAAGCCCTAAGAGGCGAAGGATTGACTAGCCACAGGAGGACTTGGTGGATGAGATTATTGTCAACGAGCAAGATATGCAGATGGGCATGCCTTCTCCTCCCAAACCAGTTGAGTTGGCTCTATCAAACTTGGATATGAAGGGTAAATGTGTACAAGAAGCGCAGATGGAGGCCTGTAAATATTTTTTAGATGATGATGCATTTGTAAAAACACCAGTCTTTTTGCAACTAGTATGGAGAATGAAGTTGGAAGAATATCAGGAGAAATGCAAGAAGAGAAGAGAATTGAGGCCTGATAGGTCAGACAAAGAGAATGACGATGAGGTAAATGTTGAATTAATGAATGAATTCAAGAGCATCACTCGACAGGAAGGGAGAAAATTGGTCAATCAAGCTGGTGTCTTGATTCTACCAGAGTGAGACATTTCTGATGTAGTAGCTTTCAATGCTATTCTAAATTCCAAGTATCCCCTGCAAAATGCTGAAGAAGAGGTCAAGGCATCATTGCAAGATTCTACCTTTAGTGAAGAATGTGACACTTTGGCAATTTGAACTTTGGCCCCCCAAGGGAGAAAACCAAATGTTACTGATATTAACCCAAATTTGAGAGGGGCATTAATAATAAAGAGAGCTTCAGAAACCTCAACTACAGAGGCTACTAATTTAACTGTAAATGTGGCCAAATTGGCACAAAAGACTATAGAGAGAGAGGAGGCTAAAAAAAGGAGCCTTATGGAAAAATATAATTTTATAATTGGATAATACAACAAGGTGCAGCAAAATAATATTGAGTTGTAGATAGAGGTGGACAGGTTGAACTGCAAGCATATTGGGGAAACATCAAGTGCTCCAGGGATTAAATCATTACCTTCCACATCAGGGTCAATGCCTCATTTTTCCCTCATTGTTTCTACACCAGGGTCTCCCAGTCAAACCCCTTCCCTCGACCCTACATTGGAACCAATTGAGGAAGAGTTAGAATGCTCTATTGATCCAATAAAGCAACAATTAATGCACAAAATTGCAGAGCTATAGGCATATTTGAAGATGAGTTAAGAGGGATTATTCTCAAAGCAAAGGGAGATTGTTAACACTGTATTGCGGCATTTAAATGGGAATGTTGATGACAGATTGTCAGTTGTGTATTCTTCTTACTCTCTATTATTAGGTGCAATAAATAACATTGATAGGGATCAATAGGTAGCAATACCACTAGCTGAGAAGTGGATCCCTAGGGATAATGATTGAGATATAATGTTTAAGGCCTCAAGGTTTGAAGTAAAAAATAGGCCCCAATCATTAAGGCCTACTCAAGTGTTCATTAAGTCATTGCAAGTTTTTCAAGCCTTACTAGATGATTGAAGTAGGAAGATCAAAGAGTTGGTGAAGAATTTTGATGATTGGAGTGACACATTACTACCTGATATAATTGATGAGCAAGGAAATATCAGGTCACTTCAACAGTGGTAGGATCGGGCTAATGAGGTCATCAATGCTCAAATTACTTTAATTTGTGATACTTAGATTTTGATTTATTAGTGAGTTGTATGGATAAAATTATCAGTACTAGCTCATTCCTTGAGACTTTTGAACGAGAGGAAAACCAAGTGGCAGTTAAGTATACGCCTTATAGTGTCAAGGTAAATGAGGTAATCAGTTTTAATTGGCCAACTGATGAAGAGTACCAACAATGGGTAAATGTATATTTAACTTAGGAGGAGTAAAAAGGGAGTAGGCTGCTAATAGTTAACAAATCAGTTGTTGCAATTACAACAAATTCCAGTTTTGTTTTTTAAGACATTTTAGGCACGGAATTCTTGAGGTTTTGTTGTTGCATCAATCTATTCTCAGCAGGCAAGATGAAGAAGAAGATTATTCAGGGAGATTATTGTTGTAAAAAAAAAATTGAAATATCACAAGGCGGTCCAAGTGGTTGGCAACATGTGTACTCTCTGGCCCGATGTTTGTTTTCTCCTTCATTTTCTATAAGGATTTTAAGGCCAAAAGTACGGGTTAGCAAGTTAGAATTTTTGAGTCAAGTCTAGGTGAAGTTGCAGAGCAAATTGTAAATTTTGATAGTTTTAGAGAGAATGCAATATAGGTTTTGAGTCATTCTATTGTAGTTTTTGAACTCATGGAGATTTAATGTTTTATGACAGTACTGGCATTTGAATTAAAATGAGTAATTTGAGCTCATGTCTCTCCAATGTACAAGCATATCTGAATTTTAAATAAAATGATCAAGGGTTATTTCATTCATCTCACTGTTGTGGTGTGTACAATTCTTGTTTTAGCTCTAATTCAAAGAATTAATTAAAGTGCTTAAATGGGATTGTAGGTTGATATGTTTTGTACAAGGATTTGATAAGTAATATTGAGTTAGGATACAAATTGGTTATATTGTAAGGCAATTCCATCAAAGATTTTATATGTTGTGTGTTGAATCTGTCTCGAATCCTTAGATGCTTATGAATTTGACTCCTCCAATGGATATAGGGCGCTGATCTAAGTTGTACTTGTTTGTGAGATTTAGTATTTTGTTTTTGTTCACCTAGAGCTTGCTACAAAGTGAACATCAATGAATATCATTTTATGTGAAGTGTTGTTGTGACTATATCACACTCCAAATGATTGATAATATTGATGAACAGCCGATTCTATTCAATATTATCCTGTTCTGTTGAGCTATTAGGTAAGATTATCTATTGTTGTTAATGTTGTTTATAATTATGGTGCAGAGGTTGTAAACACATTAAGGGATCACCCTCTTGGGTCTTGTAGAGCCCAAACTATAGGAGGCCTTTAAAATCCTCATCAGTTGGTCCAAGTCCTTCGAGCTGCCCTTGATTGGAATTGGCAATTACATAGGTAGACTAGAAGATCAACTTGGTTATAGTAAAAAAAAAAAACAAAATGAACCTTGTATTTATACTTATCTATGCTTAATATCCCGAAATTATATGACACCAAGCTGACATATGAATTCATTAAATGAAGGAGGATAAATCCCACTAGAATTTGAAATTAAATCCCAAAAATGACTCAAGGAGGACTAAGATCCCCTAGGTGGCGTCTTAGTCCCAAGTAATGAAACTTTGAGGCACAGATGCCAAAAAGGGGCCTAATTAAGATACCTCAAAATCAGGTTCCTGAAACCTTAAGGGAACAAAGATTCCTAAGGTGGTGTTTTAGTCTCAACCAAAAATCAAGGAAACGCCAATCAAAATCATTAGGAGATCATTTATGCATTGGAGAATGTCAGGATTAACCAAAAAAATATATCATTCACAGGGCTTGTGGACACAAAATAGGACCAATTAAGCCATAAAGAAGGATAAATAAAGTAATGCAGGCCCAAACAAGTGTGAAAATGCAAGGGTATGCATTTTACTACACTACATTTAGCCCCCACTTTAGTGAGAGGATGAACTTGCTTCAAAATCACACTAAAGTAGCCAACCACGTAATCAAGAGGGGTTCAAATGTACAAATGTTAGAAAGATAGGATGAAAATAATCAAGAGGGCGGCCAAGCCCCCAGGATCAAGATCCTATGGAAAACCAAAATAGGCACGAAGGAACGTGCTTGTGGATGATATATGAAGCCAAAATCAGATCACAAAAATACACCATCAAAGATAAGAAAAAGGAAAAGAAATGCAACAGATCAAGCTTCAACTAGTCATCCAACATAGTGGACCGGGTCTAGGCTTGAAGGAGGGTTTACAAGTGGAATGTGATGTCCACTATGCAAACAAAACGCACACTCACAAGGGCTAGTGGGAGCTATTTGTCCACTAGGTGAGCCCCAAGAAGTCCATATCAACGTCATATCCCCATGACTATGATAAGGACAAAAGAAAATGCACACTCACAAGGGCTAGTGAAGCTAGTTGTTCACTAGGTGAGCCCCAAGGGATCATATAAAAGCCACATCTCCATGACTTCAATAAGTTACAAAAATGAAATACAACAAGAAAGAGAGATGTTCAAAGTGATTTTACTTAGTTCTTGCAAGGTCTCTTCTTAGGGAATAGTGTGCTTAATGTTTCCAAGAGAGACAAGTCAAAGAAATATCACACTCTCGGAGGAAATCAAACCCAATGACACCACCAAGAAAAGGACGCATTGAAAGAAGAAAGGAAATTGCTCAATCAAACATGAAAGAAAATACAACTGAAATCATGCCAAAACATAATGCCAATGTATGCCCCCACTTTAAAGTAATTGCTAACACCATGCTATGAGAAATTACTTTAAAGTAGCCAAAACATGAAAAGGAAAAGATAGTATGTCGCATGTGAGCCAACTTAAGGCATGTCGTCCACATCCCAAGCTTGCTCTTATATGTTCATGAAAAGTGTACAACTAGCCAAAAGAGACAACGACAAGTGACATACGAAGTCAAGGCTATCTAACCCCTTGCCCCCACTTAGTGCAAGACAAGGATGAGCTGAAGTGAAAGGAGGAACTAGGTGCTTCAACCCAAGGGAGAGCACCACAATCCTTAAGATTTTGAATTTTGTTATTTAAATCCCTACATTCATTAGTAGCATGACCATGAATTCTATGATATGCACAAAATGAATGTTTTTAGTAAAATTTCTTTCATGTTCTTGGAGGGAGAGAGATCAGACAATCATGGAGGAATCTCATCAAGATACTCTCTTGGTCAAAGATACTAGTTTCTATCAGTTTAGGATGCACTATTGTTAAAGTTGGCTTAGAAGGATGTTTTGTGATAGTGTTGATATTAAGTGAAGGCTTGTTTGCTTCTTTCAAGGGATAATAACAAGGACCATTAATCTTTTCTTGTGTGTGTGGCTCTATGGGAACATGGATACCTTGTTCTCTAGCACCACATCCTTTTCCACTGTAACCAATTTATTTCATAAGTTTGTAACCTTTTCCATAAATCTTTTTCATTTCTTTTGGATTTAGTGGTTTCTCATGATTAAGTTCATCAAAGTTAGTTGTGTAATTTGTTGTCTTTTGTTCTAAAGTATTTGAGGTGGATGCTTTCAAAGGGTCATCTGAATTTTGTGTTGACATTACCATTGTTTCTTTTCCCTTGTCTGAATCTTTTTTTATGATCTTGTATTCTCCCATGAATGTAGGTGTCAAATCTAAGGAACCCCAATCATCTTCTAATAGCTTCGTAACTTCTTCAATGTTTTTTTTTTTGTCTTTATATTGTATAGGTTCCACTTGTGTAGTTGATGTTAATGTTGCCAAACAATTCTCCTTATTTTTCTCAATGTTTAAACAACTATTTGGGTCAGGGTCAACTTCAAATGTGTACACATTGTTGTTGTAGACATACTTCATTACACAATGAAGAGTAGAAGGTACCCCATTCATTGCATCAATCCATGATCTACCTAAAAGGAGATTGTATGAAATATCATGAGGCATAACATATCTCAATGTTTCTAATCTAGCCTTCCCAGTTGTAATAGGAAAAGTGATCAGACGAAGTGGTTGTTTTCTGACATTGTCAAATCCCTTAATAGATAAAGAGTCCAGTTGATTTTTTTATTTATCAATGCCAAGCCTATCCAAAAGGATCATACTACACATTAAGGGTTGAGCCATTGTCAACAAGGATTTGATTTATCCCTTTGCTATTATAGTGAGATATTATTATGAAAGCTTCGTGTTGTTTGTGCACTTCCAAAGGGGGGAGTTCACTTTGGTGGAAAACAATGTCAGCATTTATTCCTTGATTCAGGGATGCTATGTCATTTGGCTGCACATTAGAAGGGATGGGAACTTGTTGTAAGGAATTTTGAATCATGTTTTGATAGTGAGGGTGTTGTGCCTATAGCACACATGCCCCGTTCAAAATGGGGACCCTTTGTCTTTTGCCCTGTCCGGCCATTTTATGGCTACCTCATTTTGTGTGCCCCCATTTTGGTGTTCGTAATGGTCAATAGGTTTCTCAAGTCTCATCTTAGGTTGACCATGAAGTGCTCCTCAAAATTTGTTGACGTCTTGAGGCTTCCTTAACAAAACCTTTTATTGGCATCTGTGGGGCCTCTTGGGCCCAAACCATCAAGATTCCCCTCTTGGGTTTCCTTGTTTGTATTGCCTTTTCGGACAGCTTTTGATCTGCACCTCCCTGACTCCCAGACCCCGACTTCAGAATTTAGGTCAAGTGACTTGTGTGAAATTTGGCATTCCACCACGCCCTCTGGGTCTAACCCTTCGAGTTTCCCTACTCAGGTTTCCTTCTGGCCTTTCCCGTTTCGGAAGGTCGTTGGCTAACATCCTTCTGCCCTCTAGACCCCTGTTCCTACTTGGCCATTGCATTCCTACTTGCAAGTTTTTTTGGACGGCATTTCCCTCATGTCATTCCAGACCTCAGGCTCTGAACTTCATGTCGTCGTCCTTAATTTGAATCCACCAACCTCACCGATCGTTGTACTTTCATTTATTAGGGATATTAATTATGATTAGGGATATAAATATTCTGTCCTACATGTCATTTTCATATGTCAGGAATTCCAGAGAAAAGAACTGTCATTGCCCCTTTTGCTCCCAAGCCATCCCTTCATCATTCTTGAAGGATACAACAACACTGTTATTCGGGTCTGCGAGGTATGTTTGCCATCCGATAGCCTGCTGCATCTTTTCATGATTTAATGTTTAAATGATAGACAAGAAGGAAATAACCTGTGTGATTTTGATAGAGGGACCCCCTTGCAATAAAACCCACATTCTAAAATCTTCAAGACATCCTTCCCAGGCTTAGAAAATTAAAAATCAGAACCTGGTCTTCCCGTCGGTGTTCATTGAACTAAGCGACCGCGCCCTCCTAGCCCATGACCTTCAGTTGTCGTTGCAACTTCAGACAACAAACTTACCTCAAACGGTGAAGCGTCCCACGGGTTCCGACATCTGGGACTCCGCCTTTGGATTTTTGCTTCACCTTCACCATTTCGAACAGCGTTCTCACCTTGTCCATCTAGGTCTTGGACCCTGACTCATCATTTAATGTGAGACCTTCAATGAGGCCTCCACTTCTAAGCGGCCCTCAAGCCTCGGTCTACAGACTTTCGTCTACGGGTTGTCGCTACCATTTTGTTGTTTCATTTCGCCCGTCGGGTGACCGCCTTCCAGCTCCCAGGTCGTGAGTGCTTCCCCACCAAATTGTCTAAAGAAAATATTTAAGTCCTCGCTTCCTCCAGACCTCGCCCACTAGGCTTCCGCCATCGAAACTCCATCCTGTCTCAGTCGTCCCAAATAGAAATATCAAACCATCCCTCTGACCTCCAGACCCCAGCATTCCAATATCTGCCAAGTTTTGGTAGATGAGGTCGTGGGGTGAAATCTCTCCTCAGGTCTAGACTGCCGAGTGGCGGGTCCCGAACTTTCGTCCCCATTTTTCCATTTCCTATGACTGTCACGCAGTGGCCTCACGGCCCGGGCTCTCCAACGACTAAAATGCCTAAGGTATGGTTTTGCGACCTTTGGCCTCCCAGGTTCTGGGATCCGAAACTCCTCCTTTGAAATGCCGTTTCTTCGATGTTGTTTCAAATAGCTAACACTTGACAGCCTTCCCTTAGTTTGACCTCGAATGCCTTAATGGTGACCTAAATGACCTCCAATCTAAAAATGAACAATGACCCACATGCTAAAATATGCTCACCTTCCCCATGGACCCTTCATAACCCAAATCCAAGGTCGGGGTAAGTCATATGGGTCTTCCCACTCTGTTCACCCTCCTGAACAACATTCTGATAGGGGAATTCTGGCCTTTGCGGCCCGGGTCATTCATTTTCCTTTTAGAGAACCTTCAGTAATAGATTCAATTAGGTGATAAGACATTTGAATGATATATTATTCGATCTAATCTTATTGTGCAGGGATTTGGCTAACCGTTTATATCACCATGCTAGGATTGTACTTAACTTCGGCCTTCATGTGCAGGATATATGGAATCAGGTGCAAAAATCTTGAGAGAAGCCAAGGACAAAGGAAAGAGAACTACCAAAGCTCCTTGAGGCAAGGAGGATTAAGACCATATGAAGTACCAATTCCAAGGAGTGTCATTGCACTCCAAGGTCACAACCAAGTGGGAAGACATCACTAACACAAATATTGGGCATGTCAATAATGCAAGACTCATCAAGAGCAGCAGAATACCCAAGGTTGTGGGTTTCCCTCCCGCCTTGATTGCCCCCAAGCTGGTAATGGCCTCAGGAGAGGCATATCAACCAGAAACAAGGACTATTGTCGACAGGGATGGAAAATTCTTGGCCAATATGTCACCACCAGGGATAAAAAAATCCTTTCATATTCTTGTCTTCGGAAAGATGGAGTTGCCGACCATTTAAGAATGTAAAGAAATTTGGGATGAGGACCACATAAGATGCAAGAAGCTTATAAATCAATATTGGTTGAAGGACAGATGGGGTAGCGCTGCAAAGGTTCCCCAGGAACTCTTTCATAGCGACTTTTTTGAGGAATACCATGATTTGATCACCATGTTGAGCAGAGTAATGGGCCTCCCTTATGTAGCATATTTTCAAGAATGGTTGGTTTATTTCATCAAGCACATTCTTTGTGGAAAGGACACCACATTCTACTAGGGAAGAATAATCAGTGACCGCTTTCATGATCAATTCATGAGCGTCAACAAGACATCCAAGTTCTACATGACCTCTTACCTAGTATACTCACTGGCCGATAAGAGGCATTATAACTGGTTATTCAGAGTTCTAAACGATGTACCTGGTAGAGAACTCAAGGATTTTGACAAGTACCCTCAGCTACAGTTCAAAAATTTCAAAAAGGATTATTGCAGAGTAAACGATGCATTCATCGCTTACATCATCAGGTTATTCAAGGGATATTTTGAGAGAAGGATCTCCCATAGTGCTCAAGCATTTCTAAAGAATTATGCCTTCCTATTTATCTAGTACCCCAAGTTCATATACATTCACGCCCAGGGCTTCTCGAAAAGGCCGAATAAGCTACCTCAGTACCCTAATGACAGGATTATATTGTTGGAACTCTCTTGCCAGCTGCGCAACATTCACATCATTCTAAGTAGCAAGCATTTGGTGGGGATCCCTTATCCCCTTGCACTCGGCTAGGGGATGTATGAACTTTATACTTCCCAATTTTCCTATAATTCAGAGAAGGAATTGCCAGAATATCACTTCAAATCTCACATGGCCAAGCGGCAAATGAAACCATACGGTCATGTCAGAAAAGCAATTGGACAAGAGTATGCCCACCTCCACAATGTTGAGGATTTCTAGGAAGATTGTAAGGATGACCTTGAAGTGCGGCTAAGGCACTATATGCGGATGACCGCATACTTTTGAAAAGGGCGAATTTGTTTCCGGTGCCCGATCAGCTTGAGGAAGATGAAGGCACTGTAATCAACCCCATGTACAATGTCGTCACCAATCTACCACTACCAATGATTGATTGGGATTAGCTAGAGGTTGATGACCTTGACATACTTACTAGACCTATTGAGGCTCAAATGAAGGCATGGATAGATGAACAGGTTGCTCAATTAAAGCAACGAAGGGTTGTCTTGACATTCAAGGGGCTCGAGATCAAGCCAAGTGGTTCAGGCGGTGGGCCAACTACTACATCAACGGGAGAAACATCTAAGTCCCCTCCATTAGTTCATTTGAAGAAGAGAAAGGATATTGAAGAGCAGTAGTTTGACTTGAAGGTGTATGCTAGGAAGGCCTCAGAGGGTGAACCTCCCAAGAAACACAAGCGAATGGGCAACATCACTGAAATATCGGTAATCCAGGAAGATCCACTCCATGAGGGAGAGGAGATGGAGACTATTCATTTAAAGTCTCTGCTTATTTCATCTACTTCCGCAACCACTATTGTTACCACCACTCATATCCAACACATGGTAGTTGCATCCTCTCCTCCTGCGGTGGACATTTTCGTCCATCTTGATTCTACTTCTCCCATCCCGCAGGTAGTATCGGTTGATTCATCCTCTACCACTACCTCAACCATTTCTTCATCTTCCATGTCTCCTTCCTTTTCTCTTCCTACTGCCACTGTTGTGACTGTAATGCCTACCCTCACCCTTTCGGAGTCCTTCTTGAAATACAAGAAAAATGTGCCCTTCGAGCTCTCTGAAATGTTTCCAAATCTGGCAGTACAAGCTATGATGGCTTGGGCAATAATTAGCACTCTAGTTCCTGCTCCTCCTATAGAGCTTCCAATGATGGAAGCTACCATGCAAGTTTTTGAGGACTTGGATCACCAACAACAAGAGGAATAAGATAGGAGATTGGAAGAGGAGGCATTTGATTATCATGAGCAACCAATATATGAACATCGAGTAATCGATGAGGTCACCTATAAGACCTCCAGTGATGAGAATGAAGATGCAAAGATAATTGAAGAGATTGTTGATGCTGAGCTTGATGTTGAGTGGGCTAAGCAACTCAAGGAAATTGATGACAAGGAGGCTGAAAGACAGCCTATTGGTGAGGAAGAGGTTGTTGTCATAAGTATGGAGGATTATAGGTCTCCAATGAAATAACGAGACCATGCACCTGGGCATGATGAAGGTGTGTTCCCTCATGAGGGGTAGGAAGGTAAGGAAGAGGATAAATCTAAGGGAGAGACTGAAAAATATGAGAATCTAGAGATTGAGCCACTCGAAGAACATGGGTATGATGGAGAAGGGGATACTGAAAAAGAAGGCAATCCTGATGAGTGCTTACCTACCAAGTCCCCTATCAAGTGCATAGTGTTTGTACAAGACTCCAATGAGGAGAAAGAGGATACGAGGACAGAGCGAGAGACCCTCATTGAAAAGGTAATTGAAGTCAGAGAAGAATAAAATGGGGATCAATAGGAGTCACCTTGGAGAAATTCCTCAATGCCTGATTGGTTGATGAGATAGCTAGAAAAGAGGGCTCCCACTCCAAAGGACCCAAAGGCAAGGTTGGAGGTCATTTTGGCTTGAGCCCAAATCGGCACCAGGAAGGAGAGGAAGCCAAAGATCATATCAAAGGTAATGATGGATGCCTCTAGATCCAGGGCCATACAAATAGCTACACCGGTGGTGGGAGAACATGGAATAAGTTATAACATATCAAACATCGACTTCGGAGTGAGGGAGCAGAAGGTTGACCATCTTTAGGAATCGGTCGCCATAGTGGTGCATCTAATTCAGTATTAAAAAGTTTTGAAGGAGGGGCTTAAGGCACAGGTGGCTAATTTGACAACCTATATCCAACAATGGTCATCCGTTGAGGAACAACCAATTACATCCTCAGCCCCACCATAGTTGATGTCAAAAGAGCAGATTAACAAGTTGGAGAAGATAAATAACTTGGACAAGACCACAGAAAATTGGTTCTGGTAGGTCTTGGATACTGGCAATACAGTTATCAATCTTGTTGTCTGAATAGCGAACAAGTTCTATGAGGTGCAAACATCTCTTGAAGGTACAAGGAAAATCTGCATTGAGTTCCCAAAGAAGTATGGGGCTTCTTACCCAAAAATTGAGGCTATCCTCAAGCTGCCAAGTGAAATTTGGGAAAAGGAATTTTCCTTCAAGGACGATGACCATTGGCTGATGGATGTGTGGAATTGAGACTTCGATCACCGAAAGGAAAGGTTGGAATAGGTACTTGAGTGGGTAAATCCGAATGTTGAGTGGGCCAAGGATTCCAAGGAATATTTCTTCCGATACCTAAAGTTGATGATAGGGTATGAAGTGCCCACTATCAAGATCAATCCAGAAAGTATAAAACCTCACTTCCGAAAGAGGACGGAAGACGTGATGTCAGCCGAGATTACTACGGATTTTATAAGCTTTGTTCCCTAAGCTTTCACCCAATCTAAGCTATTCAGAGACCACATTGCCAAGTATGAGGAGGACTGGGAAAAGCTTGTTAACAATTCCAAAGAGTGGAGCTACCATGTGTTGAGATCCAACATCATTAAGGTTGACAAGTTCAGGTCGATGATCTTGAAATTCATAGAGTATGTAGATTCAAAGAAGTGGGAGGGCAACCCTATTATTGATGAAGAATTTCTAAAGGAATAGCTGCAGTAAAGAGCAATCAACAAAAGGACAAAATGCTATAGTCTTTCCACTAGAAGACAAAACAGGGATATGGACAAAATGTATTTTGAAAATGTAATATATTGGGGGGTAGGTAGAACCCTAGTTTGCAGTGAATTGTGGCCACACAAATTTAAATTAATCTTGGCCACATGTTCTACTTTTTGGACACTATAAATAGGGGGTCTCCTCTCATTTTCAAGGAGAGTTAAGTTGTTGTAATGGCATGCTATAGAAATTTCAATAGAAATACATTGATTTTGGTGAATTTCTAGATTTCTTCTCATGTTTCATGATTCTTCTCTCATAGTTGGATGACATAGTTGAATTTTCTTTATTGTTCTAGTTTCCTTTAGTTAGCTTTGGTAAATTTAGTGATGATGTTTCCTGTTTATGAAGATTTATGTTGTGTAGATGCCCTCCTTGTCCATGCATTTGGTTGTTTTCTATTGGGAGATGGTTGTGTAAAGTTAGTTTGGACCTTGATTTGAAGCTAATTTTAAATCTTTACCTTAGTTCATGCATATGTATGGTGAATGAATGGTTAAATATCTGCAGTCCTTACAAGATAGCACAAATTTCATGAGATTGTGAGATTTCTGGTTAAGTGGAGTTTTGTTCTAAGGAAGATTTCCACAATAAAGACCTCCATGATCATTGTTCATTAGTAGTTGCAAGTCTAGGAACCCTCTCTCTTCCCTACCCTTTTTTTCCTTTTTTTAAGAAGTGACTTGTGCTAAGGTTCATTGCACATTGTAAAGCCAAATCTCAAGTCAAAATAGAGTTTGAAATTTTTGTTTGAACTTGCAGCAAACATACAGTAACTTCCCCACCTCATAAACTCCGTTTTCATATTTGATTCCCCTTCCAGCTTAACTCGTGTAAGTCTTCCCTGTGATTATCAAAAAAATCACAGCAAACATCAACTGATGTATTCTATGAAATTCATGACCTGACACCCAAGAGACCTTGGGGTTATTTTCAGCCACTTGCTGGATATTTCCTTTCAAGAGAGGTGATGCACCAATGCATTAGTTGTGTCGAGAAAGTGTGCAAAAACACCCATCAATAGACGAGATGCTTGAATAAGGTCCCATAATGATATCTTAGTAGGAGTGCTCTTAAGTTGTTCAACAAGATCATACTCATTTCGACTTTATGGAGGCAAATAGGGAGGAGCTGGTAAGATAGGGTTAGGAAATGGGAGGGATGTTGAAGGTGTTTATCTTGGTTGTTGAATGTTCCTAGTGTTCTATGTATGAGCAATGGTATTGTAACTCAATTTCTATGAAACATTGTTCTTAGGTGGTTCGAGGATAAGGACAGGTGTCATGTCCCCGAATCAGAGGTATATTAAATTAATTAATTATTAAGTTATTCCAATAAAATCTAATATCAAAAGGGATAACTTATTATTTAATTAATTTAATAATAAAGTGACTTAAGTGACTTAAAATAAATATTATATCATAAAGTCACTTAAATAATAAAATAATATTATATTCTAGAAGCTTTTGGAAAAGTGAATAAGAAATCTATTTAAGTTGTTGGCTAGGCAATTGAACATACTTGATTTGGAATTCTTTACTCATTACCTACGTGGTAAGAAGCAGAAGCCAAATACTTTACTCGCTCAAGGTTTTGAAGACTCTACAATGTCAAGTTTGGTTGTGAAAGATCAACCCTAACTGGAGTTGAGAGATCCAACCAAGGTTTCTACATTGTGTTTAATTGAGGAGATCTAACAGGTGCAATAGATGTTGTATTATTGACCTAGTTGAGTTTTTGCACTAGCTATTGTATTACTGCAAATTATTCTACAAGTTTTTTGTTTTCAAATTTTAATGGTCTATGACCAAAATTTGGAGGGACAAAGAGAAAATCGATTTGGTGATTATTCAGCATATTTGAAAGAAATCATTTTATTTTTGGGTTTGTCATTTATATTCAGTTTTTATATTATTGGCAACTTATAAAAGCTCGAACTTGAAGAGAAATCTGTAGATATTATATTATATTCTATAGTGAATCACCAGCTTGGAAAAGACAAATTCGAATGAGACAAACTCAACTATCAAACAAAAATAAGAGTTTCAGTTCTATTTGAGAATTTGCAGGAGCTACTTGCTATGAGACAAGCTGAGATAAAATCGAACAAGCATTAAGGAGACGCGATTACAAAGGGAATAAAGTCACAATTTTATATTTTGATTGGATTTTGTCAGCCACCAAATGTTAGTAAGTTGTATTGGACTTCTATCAAGCTATTTGGAATTCTCGAGACCTAGGTGTGTGCTTGGTTCCCATCCGCTAAAAGATAAGAATAAAAATTCCCATCTCATTCTCCAACAATAGAAGACAAAGATGGGATTGCCAGTCTTATGAGGAAAGATGTATATAAAGGGAGTCAGCACATGTTCTATTTTGGTGGAGACGTGGAAGAGATAATAATTTCATTCGAATCTCCTTGTCCAAAGTGTGCACAAGACAAATAATGAAGTGGATATTTTATTAACACATTGAAGGATGAATTTGTTGGGATAGCATCCAACCTTGTAGTTGATTTGACATTCTGACTAAAGGCATAATATAATTCATCTTTTCTTGAGAAGTGATCACATCCCATCAAGGAATGTTAGCACTGCCTCCTTGCATCCAAGGGATGTCTTGAGGAAGGGAATCGATTGGATCTCTGTCAAGGTTCTTTTAAACTTGCATTGCATTTATAGTCATTCAACAATTTTTGTTGGTCTCCCATATTTTCATAAATGTTTAGGACTGTATTTCCAATCTCTGTATTTTCTTTCTAGGCAAAAATACCAGCATTATAATATGATTAGCATTGAAAAGGATTTGTAATTAGTTATGAACCTTTGCATCCTTAGTTGCATCTACATCATTGATGTATTTTCATAGTTAGCAGGTCACAAGATTGTAACTGCTATTTTAGTAGCAACAAACATTTCTATTGTAGTTTGCAAGGGAATTGTCTCTTTATCATTATAAGATAGGTGCAATCATATTTGATAATATTATTTCATATTGAAATTCAATTGGGAGTTTGGGAGGTTGCATACTAAGTGTTTGGTAAAATGTCACTTGTTGGAACTGTACATTAGCATAATTTTTCAATCATTTTTCATTTGGGAAATCATAAAGTTGTGCTTTTGCAAATATCCTTTCAATTGTAAGTTTTTTTGGTAGATGTAGTTTAGTCTTTAATGCATTGCACCACCATTCAAGAGAGAGAAAACAAAAAGAAAACAACATACAACAGTCGTAGGACAAATGTTTGACAGAAATTCCAAGGCAAAAAATTGAAAATTTACATCAATTTAGCAAGGGACATTACAGTGGTATTAGAGCCTTGATACTGCCAACTTGTTGGGTCATTCAAATTTTGAGTTTTAGTTGCAAAGCATGGCTTCATTGAGTGAAAAAGAGTTGAAACAAAAACTCTATATTATAGCAAAAATATTGGAACACTTGACCTCACCATAAGATATTTGTCTTAGCACTTTGGAGGAATTAGAAACTTGTTTATGCATGGTTGATCAGCCATTTTCTTATTTTATGCAACTAGCTTTGACTCCAGTAGTGTGTTCTTTGGTCAAGCCAGATTTGATGAGACATTGAGATGAGGAGATAAGACTTTGCAATTGTCACTTGCATAAGTGAAATTATGAGGGTTTTAGTTCCTGAAGCTCTATATGATGCTGACAAAATGAAAGAGTTCATGCAATTGATTATTGAAAGCTTCAATAGGTTAGGTGTCATCAAAATCCCTACTTTCAATAAGAGGGTCATAAATTTACAGTTGATGCCATAGTTGCATTCATATGTTCTCATGTTTAATTATAATGGACCCATTCTCCAATTTTTCAATTGCTTCATATTAGTAATCAGGAAATGCCATTTAGAAAAGGTGAAGATAGATATGTTCAACATCCTATCCATGATCCTAGATGACAATGAAAACATTTGCAAATAGTTGCAATATGATTTGTTAGCCATTTGGAGAAGAGAGCAAAATTTTTCATCTACAGCTTAAATGATCTTGCTAGAAGTTTAGTTGAGTGGAAAATTGAGAGGTTCAGGGAGCAGTTGACCACTGAGTCCAGTTGATATCATTTGGGTTATAGGTTCCATCATCTCTTCCGGAGGATAGCATACCTTCAATCGATGCATCAGCTGAGTTGGCCAATGAAGTAAAAATGGAGCCATCTTGTGTTTGGACACTTAATCAGTTCATTGAGGATATTTTGATAGATTTAATTAGTGTTGTCCTAATTCCAAATCAATATGAGAGCATACAGGACTTTGCAAAAAAATAATTTCAGACACAATTAGAAGCTTCTTCATGTGGAATAGAAGTTAGGCATACACCTCATAGTCCACATAATTGGAGGAATCAGCTGAAGGTGAACAAGGATGGGATTGTCGCAGAATTATCTCATCACGATAATATACACAAACTATTTGAGAATCACCTTTGGATGATTCAGTTGGAGAGAAGAAAAAAAGGATTTGAAGCAGAGTCTTCTCATGACACCTTGCAAGAGATCAAAGAAGGTTTGGGAACAATGAAATCAAAATACTTACACCTTCTTTCATATTGTGACCACCTTCTTAACCTTGTTAGGATCTATTCAGGTGCCTTGATGAGGAAAGAAGAGGAAGCTGATAAGCTCTCTCATGAGCTTATGATTACTAGGGATTCTTTGGTGAGCACTCAATTAGCACTTTAGGATTCCAAGAGACATGTTGATGAGCTGAGCTTGACTAGATGTACATCATGTTCAAAAATGTCTCAGTTGTCCATGGAAGCCAGTATACAGGAGGAGGATAATAGTGTGAGATCACCTAGTATTCACACTCAAGATTCAGGTGTAGTGTTAGTTGGTGATGGATTCCTTACTCTCGAGAGGCTTTTTATTGAGCTTCTAGTTGATTCCAGTCTATGGTTTTGAGTTAGGAAAGTGGATAAGTGTATTCTAGATATACCATGTATTCTACCTCATACTTCATTGAGTGTTGATAGTACTACTTTGAAGGCAGCAACAATTGAGGTGGATAGATGGAGTTGGGATTGTCACCTTGATGTTAGGGGATGAATTGATGATGAGTTTTTATCATCCCTTGGCAGTAGTGATACATTTTTCTCTATCACGGACTTGATTATTAGGCTACATGGTGTTGTCCTTATTCATACAAATAACTTGATAGATGTTGGTATATGTATTTATGAACCTATGATGGGCATCGTTCACATCTATAGGAGACCAATTAATGTAGAATGGATTGTTGATGGTTCATCAAACTTGGCTACAGGTTCAAGATCCATTAGAGATTTGAGCACCAGACTCCACTTTGGTACTTGGGAGGTTGACATGGGACATTTTTATTAGAAGAAGATGGGTTCTTCTAGGTCTTGCAAATTGGATTTTGGTTCAGCCTCTTTCCAAGTAGTAGATGGAATTAATGATGGTATTCTTCTCACTCTTGATAGTGAGTCAAGACACTTGCAGTTGTTTTCTAAGAGAGGTCTTGATGATGTTGCTGCAAGACCAACTCATACTGCTTTGAGTTATGAGTCTTCTTCTGATGTTGGATGGAATACACATGACTAATCTAGTTGTCCATTGGCATAGTTAGGGGAGTTTCATCTTGATTGCATCATGACGTGTGATCATCAATTTGTTTTCAGCCCACATACATAGGACTTGACTATGCCACTATTGGCGCAAAGAGGTGGGTTGAATATGTGGTATTTGGGTTCACTCTGGTGTGATAAATTCTCGACTTTAGGTGATGAGCCCAAGTCTCTTACTTGGCCCTTTCTAGTAGGTTGCTTCTAGAAGCAGGGTTTTGAGGTTTGGTCAGATTGGACTTTAAAGGGGGTATCAGAGTAGCACAGTGGAAGTCAGTTGGAGTTGAGAGCGGAGGACTTCCAGTTTATCCATGGGATCTAGGAATTATTTTTGAGGGATATCAGCATAGTACTCAGAGTTGTCATGATGAAGTTGATTTGCAGAGTTGGGATCTGGACATTCCATTACTAGCTGCATGGTTTCATTAGATGGCAAAGTTTGAAAACCTCTTGGGTTCCAGTTACATACAGAGGTTATGGGTTTTCACATGTTGTAATATCATTTTGGATCTAGGTGGTTGGTGGACATGTGTAAATGATTCCCCATTCAGGCTTCTAGTTATGTGGTAGTTGAGTTGGATTGGCAGTTATGGATTGATTGAGGGCAAGCAATCTTTGGGAAGGGAGGATTGTCATGTCCCTGAATTAGAGGTATATTAAATTAATTATTTATTAAGTTATTGCAATAAAATATAATATCAAAAGGGATGACTTATTATTTAATTAATTTAATAATAAAGTGATTTAAGTGACTTAAAATAAATATTATTTCATAAAGTCACTTAAATAATAAAATAATATTATATTCTAGAAGCTTCTAGAAAAGTGAATGAGAAATCTATTTAAGAAACTATTGGCTAAGCAATTGAACATACTTGATTTGGAATTATTTACTCGTTACCTACATGGTAAGAAGTAGAAGCTGAATTCTTTGCTTGCTTGAGGGTTTGAAGACTCTAGAGTGTTAGGTTTAGTTGTGAAAGATCAACCCTAACTGGAGTTGAGAGATCCAACTAGGGTTTCTACTTTATGCTTAATTGAGGAGATCTAACAAGTGTAATAGTTGTTGTATTATTGCCCTAGCTGATTTTTTGCAGTAGCTATTGTATTACTACAAATTATTCTACAAGTTTGTTGTTTCCAAATTTTAATGGTCTATGACCAAAATTTGGAGGGACAAAGAGAAAATTGATTTGGTGATTATTTAGCATATTTGAAAGAAATCATTTTAATGCTAGGTTTTTCATTCATATTTAGTTTTGATATTATTGGCAGCTTATAAAAGCTTGAACTTGAAGAGAAATCTGGAGATATTATATTATATTCTGTAGTGAATTACTAGCTTGGAAAAGACAAATTTGAATGAGACAAACTTGGCTATCAAACAAAAAGAAGAGTTTCATTTCTATTTGAGAATTTGCAGGAGATGCTTGCTATGAGACAAGCTGAGATAAAATCAAACAAGCATTAAGGAGATCCTCTTACAAAGGGAATAAAGTCATGATTTTATATTTTGATTGCAGTTTTTCAACTGCTAAATGTTAGAAAGTTGTATTGGACTTCTATTGAGCTATTTGGAATTCTCAGGACCTAGGTGTATGCTTGGTTCCCATTCGCTAAAAGACAAGAGTCAAAATTCTCGTCTCATTCTCCAATGATAGAAGACAAAGATGGGATTGTTGGGCTTATGAGGAAATATGTATATAAAGGAAGTCAGCACATGTTCTACTTTAGTGAAGACATGGCAGAGATAATAATTTCATTCGAATCTCCTTGTCCAAATTGTGCACAAGACAAATAATGAATTGGACGGTTTATTAACACATTGAAGGATGAATTTGTTGGGATGACATCCAACCTTGTAGCTGATTTGAAATTATGACTGAAGGCATAATACAATTCATCTTTGCTTGAGAAGTGATCACAGCCCATCAACGAATGTTAACACTACCTCCTTGCATCCAAGGGATTTCTTGAGGAAGGGAATCGATAGGATCTATGTCCAAGTTCTTATAAAATTGCATTACATTTATAGTCATTGAACAATTTTTGTCGGTCTCCCATATTTGTATAAATGTTTAGGATTGCATTTCTAATCTGTGTAGTTGCTTTCTGGGCAACAATATCAACATTGTAATCTAATTAGCATTCACAAGGATTTTTAATCAGTTATGACCCTTTGCATCCTTAGTTGCATCTACATAATTGGTGTATTTTCATAGTCATCTGGTCACAAGATTGTAATTTCTATTTTAGCAGCAACAAATAGTTGTATTGTAGTTTGCAAGGGAATTGTCTCTTTATCATTATAAGACAGTTGCAATCATCTTTGAAAATATTGTTTCATATTTCAATTCAATTGGGAGTTTGGGAGGCTTCATACTAAGTGTTTGGTAAAATGTCACTTACTAGAATTGTATATTAGCATAAGTTTTCAATCATTATTTAATTTGGGAAATTGAAAAGTTATGCTTTTGTAAATCTCCTTTCAATTGCAAGTTGTTTGGTAGATGTAGTTTAGTCTTTACTACATTGCATCACCATTCAAGAGAGAGAACACAAAAAGAAAACAACATACAACAGTCATAGGACAAATGTTTGATGAAATTTCCAAGGAAAAAATTGAAAATTTACATCAGTTTAGCAAGGGACATTACATTAGGTTTGTTTTGAACTTGTGGTTTTTGAGAGGTGCATAAATTATAAGTTTAATCTCGGGAGAGTAGTCCAAGGGGTATCTAATGTGCATCACCTCAGAAGACTTATCCTTATTTTCGTGATCTCTTAGTGAAGAGGAGTCTAATGTCACTTCATCATCTTCATCTAAGGAATTACTATTGTCAATGTTCTCATTTTCTTCCACTACTATATCTTCCCTAGTAGGAGAGTGTTTAGGAGAACTACAAAGCAAATTTTCTTGGCATTCAAGGGTTGGTTCTTCTAAAATGACTTCATTGCATGTAAGGGAGTTATCAATGGTTGAATTTTCAATAAGGGTTTCCCTAGGTGAGGGGGGAAAACTAAGATTCGCATGAATTTCATTGATCAAAGTATCTTCTTGACAATGAGGGGAGATACTAGGGGAAGGACAACTATGATTTTCATGATCATTTATGGTTTTATTCCTATGTTCCCTAATATCTTCCAAAATAGGATAAGTAGGGGAAGGATCATAAAGAGGGTTGTTATAGACCTTAAAGATTTGATCATCTAACACCAATCTATCATCCTCACCATTTACAACGTCATTCTCAAAGGGGAAATGGAGATTAGGTAGAGTAATGTTGAGAGATGTGTCTATGATCTCATTCTCTTATGGTATAATATCTTCCCAAAGAGGATGAGGAGAAAGACAAGCAATATCTTCATGATTCTCAATGATTTTATCTTCTTTCACCAAGATATACCTTCATCACTAAAAGGAGAGGCATCAAGAGAAGAACATTTATGATCATCATTATTATCTATTTTTGTATTCTCTTCTATCACATCATCCTCACAAATAGGAGAGAGAAGAGGGGGTGTAGTTTGAAATCAAGCATCACCATTTTCACGCTCTTGTACTAAGAGACTCTCATAACTAGGGAATGCACTGAATGAATGACTAACGTGTGTATTGACTAAATTTCTCTTTGAAATTTTGGAAAGGATATATACTAACATTTTTTAATAGTAATCTATGCATTTAACTCAAAATGCAATGTCAAGGCCCAAAATGGAATGTATAAATGCAATTTTGAGATCTCAAACAAGGTAATTTGCTGATTATAATATGCAATGATCTAAAGGATGCAATCTTTTAAATGCAAATTTGGAATTGATAAATGTATGAAATGAATCACTTTAAGATAGATTTAGTAAAATGCATGAAACAGAAATTCAACCCACTGAAACAGGTAACCAATTTTCCAACAAAAAGAATCGCATAAATGATGATTCAGATTTTGAAAACTGCAATCTGAAATTCCATAGGGACTAAGATGCCATGGAGGGTGTCTTAGTCCTCCTGATGAAATTTGAAGGTTTCAAAAGTTGAAATGAATAGAAAATCACTCAAACAGGGTACTGCAACAGAAAACCAAAGAGGAACTAAGATGCCACCAAGGGCGTTTTAGTCCTAGTAAGGGTTTTTTTGTAGAAAATTGGTCAACTCTAGGTTGATAGCTAGGTTCTCAGGTTGCCTACCTAGGGACCTAATGTTTGAAAACAAAAAATTATGCAAATGAAGGCAAGAAAAAGTAACTAATGACAAGCAATTAGATGCAAAAGTGGATGCAATTTTTTCAATTTTGAATGCAATAAGAATGTTTCTAGATGAAATTAAGAGAATGAATAATGCACTTTTCAGATTTTCAATGAAATGAAATGATGCCAGAAAGTAAAAATGCCACCTATATGCACTTTCACTAATGCAAAAATAGGAAACCCTAGATGTAATTTCACTAATGCAAAATGCAAGAAACCCTAGATGCACTTTCACTAATGCAAAATGCAATGAATGTAATCTAGCTCTAGGAATTTTAAGGGACTCCAACTAAAAAAGAAGAAGAATGTTCAAAGAATTCGGGTTCACCAAAATAAACTGTAAATAAAATAGGAGAGGTATGGAGAACCTTCCTATTCTATCTAGGTCATTCAATTATGTCCTAAGAACCCTAATTGGATTGACTATAAACCTCACAAGGTGAGCCAATTCACAATTAGGAGGACTTAGGAGGGGGTTCTTTTCAACTTTAAGGGGTTCACCACCAAGTGAATGCTTGGAAAACACAATGTTAGAAAACACAATGTGATATGAAAAATAACCTAAAATGAGCTAAATGAGATATGCAAATACTGAAAATATGTAACACCAAGTTAGGATATTTGTACCTAGGAAATTTAGAGATGTAATGAGGATTCTGGAAATGCAGAGACGATGTCAAAATATGCCTTGGAGGACTAAGACTGAGTGCCATTTTTTGGGGCAAACACAAAATCTTCGGATGTCGGAACTAGATCTAAAAGAATCTTCTAATGGTATGCTTGGGAGGACTAATATGCCCAAGATGGCGTATTAGTCCTGCTCTAAATTTTTGAAAAATTTGAATGTGGTCCTAATCTCCCAGGTTTGCACTTGCTTCCTTTAGGATCTCAGGTTCTAAAACAACCGGATTTGACCTGTAGGTGAGTTTTCGTGAAGATGACAACTTTGCAATGCAACTTTGAAACTTTGAAAACTTTTCACTTCAGGTGATCTTCAACCTAGATCTACAAATAAAAATATGCAAGATAGGAAAAACTTGTTGATTTTTAGTGAATGGGGATTTGCCTTGGTCAAACCTTTTTTGGTAATTAAACCTTGAAATGAAATAATGAAATGAAGGGAAATAGTGAATGAACAACATGCAATGCTACAACTCACCAAACCCTTGTAAATTCTGCAAACTTGTGTGAAATGGCTGCAATGAACATGGATCTTGAAATGCTTGATAGACCTTGAATTACTTTCTTTCTTGAATACAAACCCTACATCACAAATGTTAGCACAACACACATGATGCAAGAATAGCCTTTGACATGATGTTTGAATCTTCATGATGGCTCCAAATTCTTGATGATATGCTCTTGAATGTTCTTGATCTCATAAATTTTCCTTAGGAATGCTTAGATATCTTGTTAGCTTGTTAAGGGAAAAATAAGAGAAGGAACCTTGTATTTATACTTATATATGCTTAATATTGTTAAATAATATCACACCAAGCCAAAATATGAATTCATTAAATGAAGGAGGCTAAATCCTGCCAAAATTTGAAATTAAATCTTGAAAATGACTCAAGGACTAAGATGCCCTAGGTGGCATCTTAGTCCCAAGAATTGAAACTTGGGACATAGGCCACAAAAAGGGGCCCAATTAATTAAGGTCCCGAAACCTAGGGGGAACAAAGATGCCCTAGGTGGTGTTTTATTCATTACAAGAAATCAGTGACACACCAATTAGAATCATTAGCAGATCATTTATGCATTGGAGAATGTCGAGATTAACCAGAAAAATATGCCATACATAGGGCTTGTGGATGCAAAATAAGACCAATTAAGCCATAAAGAAGGATAAATAATGCAAGGCGGGCCCAAACATGTGTGAAAATGCAAGGGTATGCATTTTACTACACTAAAATACATATACATATACATATATGTATATGTAATAATATTCATGTAGCGTTCACCAACTAGCATCTATCCATCTCTTAACTAGAGTCTGAGTGTTGTAGGTTGTGGTTGTTGTTTGAAACTTGTAGAGAACTGAAGCAAGCATGTAATGGCGTGCAAGTGAAGAATAAACCAGAATTTTCTAGATTGAAAGGTTGTAAAGTTAGCAAGTTGTGTGAGGCACTGGGAGCATTGAATGCAGGTTGGCCCAAAAAATACGCAGGGTGTATATGTATATGTATATATATATATATATGTATATGCATATGTATAGACATATATATTGGACTCAAGGGAACACTGAGAGGGGGGTAAATCAATGTTCAGCAATTCTTAAACTTACATTAAACAAAAATTCAAACCCTTTTGTCATGTCATTAAAGGAAAGATGCATACACTCAATGAAAACATTCATAACATAACACGCGGATTTTTGCATGGAAACCTTGTTAGGTAAAAACCACGGTGGAGGTTAATCCACAATTTTGAGTACTCAAAGTATGATTGATTACAAAGGGAATGCACTTGCATTCAGGCACACTTCCTGGAGCTCACTACTCAAGAGGAAAAGGCTTACTGCCCAAAAAAAATTAGATCAAGACCATCTGAAGTGTGAACTGAGATAGTAGCATCTATCTATGTCAAATTACAATTTTGGTGAAGCTCATAGATTTGATTCTGGATCTCTTTTCTAATTTTGCACCTCGCTCTATTTTTCTCTGCTCTTTGCACAAATACTCTGTTGTAGTTTGCACTACACAATTATGTATTACACTTTCACACTTCTTACACATACTTATGCATATCACACCTACTAAATGGAGAAACCAATCTCATACACATCTGTAATTTAGGATTTGTCCATCCAACAGTCGGCTTCACAAAATAGTTGGTTGCTTTCACCTTGTCGGCCAAATCCATCACTAAATCATTATGCGCATCCTCCAAAGTCGGTTAAGACAAAGAGAGGAACCAAAAAAAAATTAATTGAGAACGAAGACTTGTAATTAATTATATCTTATACATTTGTAGCTATCATGTTTGTTGGGTCAACCTTTTAGAAATGATAATCAACAAGTTAATTTTCTGGATCTTTTAGACCACATACCAAAGAGTTTGCACCAAGAAAATCATTCACCAAGGTATTACAAACATAAAAAAACTTTCCTTAGAGATCCTCAGCTCAAAATATATGTCTGGTAGGGTGTCTAATTCAACTTCAATGCCTATAATTGGATGCTTTGTTCTTTACCCTATTCTATTGGTAGAAACAAAAACTATACCTCAAACCGGATAGGTTTCTTGGGTTTCTATCAATGAAAACACTTACAAGCCATATGCTATAGGTCTCTCCAAATATATGCCAACAATCTCTGCCTTTGGCATTGATGGAAACACTTAGTGAAAAATGACTAAGTGTCAGAATCATTTTAGGTACTCTGCCAAAATGTTTGCTGCATTTTCTCCCCTGAGATTTATAAGGAATTCTCTCCTTCTTGGAGAATTTTTCACTGCCTTCTCCCCCCCTTTGACATCAATGACAAAGCATAGGTACCATATGCCAAAAATAAAAATTCAAAATAGTGACAAAACAGGTGTTCAAACTTCTCAAGTCTTTAAAAACTTCACCACATATATGTCAACAATTATCCTCCTTTGATCAAAACTTCAAAAACTTGAAAACAAATAACTGCTATCCTTAGAAGATTATCTTATGGTTTTTCTTCACTTCCGAAAGAAATTTCTTCCAACCATCTACTGCGATTCCAATAACAATGATCAAGCTATTGTTCTTGGAAGTCTTGTTCACAATTTCAGTTAGAGATTCAGGGATTGTAATTATTTCTTCAAATTTCTCGACGTTCCTCAATATGTCCACCATCTCCTCCAACCTGTATTCAATTTGATCTTTTACCTTCCAAAAGGTATCCACAAGATAATTTTTGGAAAGTTGTATTTTTGTGTGCTCTATCTGAAGCTCCTTGATTCTTTTCTTGATAGTGCCATCTAGATCCTGAGACATGTCAAGACTTTTCCCAGTGCTATTCAATTCAGTTTCAATTTTATTCAAATTTTCAATATAATTGTTGACTGCACGGGGCCAACGAATGCAATAGTTGCAGATGCATGTGGCTGAGTTTATGCATTGCCTTAACTCACTCATCTTCTTCTTCAGTTTGGAAAGAGATAATCTAAATTGCTCCTTCAGATGAGAGATAACTTCACTAGCTTCCTTTTTTTCAGAATTCAAAGTTTATTTGCTACACTCAATCATTTCATCAGGCATAATGTTATGTAGGCTCTCTAATTTAATCTTACATTGCTCAATGTGAGCATTCAACACACTCAGTATCATGTCTTGATCATAAGATGGTCTAGCAGACCATAACTTGGCTATCTTCTACATTCCACCTTCTCCTTGAATAATTTGTTGTAACCTTTCTTTTCTCAGATCTTCTTCTTCTTCACTACCCTTTTCTACTTCAGATTCATTTTACAATGGGTTCTCAATATCTTTATAAGATTCTTCATCTGGAATGTCCACAATTTCCTTTTATTTTCCTTTTCCCTCAATTTTGGGAACTTTTCTTTCCGAAAGGTAGTACTTAGTAATTTATTTTCCTCTTTTTTGTCCTTTATCAATACCATCGGAGGAGGAACCAACTTCAATTGATTTTACCAGAGGGGAAATATTGACCACACCACATTTTTCAAGCACATTCTTAATGAAATTTTCAAATTCCAAATCCCAATTAGCCGAACTCTTGGAGTAAGAGTATATTTGTTTACATACTAGCTCATTTGATTTCCATACCACATTCTCAATTTTTGGCAAGCAATTCATGAAATACATTACTAAGCATGTAATCAGTGTACCAAACCTGAATGGGTAACCTGATTCCTTAGTTAGTTGGACATTCTCCATGAGCTGATCATTTAACAATCCGCATAGGACAAATTCCTCACCTTCAGTTATCATTTTGTGAGCAATATATAATGCGTCAACCGATGTGTCTCCTTCTAGATTTCTGTAGAAAATTGTGTATGTTATCCCATGTGCAATGTACTTAGTGACGGGATTCTTGATTCTTGCGATCATTAGAGCTCTCTAATCTCCTATTACACTAGCTAGGGTTTCAACTTTCTTGTTTCGGATAGACTTTTTCTTGGGAACATCTTCGACTTTACAAAATCCAGTTAAAGTCTCAATTGCCTCTTTTGAAATGATGTAAGTTTTATCCAAAGTTAAAACATCATCATGTAACCTGTTCAATATGAGTTTCACAAATTTCACATTTTCGAAGTACGAAAACTCACTCCATAAATCCAAATTCCCGTGTTTCGCTTCACTTAATTGCTTTAGTTCACTCGGTAGCAACAAATTCCTCGTAGACTTTATTTTTGCACTGATATATTCATCTAGAGTGATCGGCCCCTTGATTTTTCCCATTTTCTTTATGTTTTTAGAGTTTTAGTCGCACACCAAAATGTATAGAGACTTCGAGAATAATTTGAAATACCTGATAGATCTTCAAGATATGTCGATGAATTGATTTTGATCTTTCGTAATTTTCCTAATGAGTTCTCTCCTTCTTCTATTATTCGATGCAAAGTGACAAATGACGACTACATCTTGACTTTTATAGCTCACACATGTGCAATAAATGCATTTACCCTAAGTATTCTAGAGTCTCTATTTTCCCTAATAGCGACAGAAAAATCTTCTGCAGACCTGTGATTTTACTGAACTCTTTTGCTATAATTATTCAAAACTTTTGTACACCACAAATACATTTTCTCAACTATTTTATTCGTTTTGGTACCATCCATAGATAGAGCAGGAAGGATTTTCTTGAATTACTCCCCCTAGGCCAGTGGCTTGCACTCAATTACCGGAAGAGTTATCGGAGGCAAGTTCCGGTGTGGAACCATTTCCAGCATCTGAATCACTTTTCTTCACCCATGTCTTCTTCATCTGATCTTTGGTTTCATTCGTAGTTTCTTTTTCCTTTCCTTTATCAATTTTCTCTGCATTTTTGCCTCTGTATACCGGACCTCTTTTGTCTACACTTTTGTTTATGCAGAATCTTGCAATATGACCATGCTTATTGCAATTGTAACACATAATTTTTTCTTGTTCTGACCAATTATTCCAATTATTTCTTCTAGATCTGCATTGATTAGCAACATGTCCAAGTTTTCCACATGTATAGCATTCAACACTTCTTCTTAACACATTATTGCGTTCAATTGATTTATGACCAAACTTTTGCAATTGAAACATTGACCAGAGAATGATGAAACTCTTGAATTCATATTGCTTTTACACTGAGAAATCATATGGCAAAACTTATTACAGGCAAAGCAATATCCATTAAACTTTTGTGCATTAGGTTTTCTTACTGGATATGTTCCATTTTTGTTTTGTTTGAGATTCTTTTGTCCTAATTTGGAAATTTCTCCTTTTTCATATCCAAGGCCTCTCTTATCATTTCCACTCTTATGTCCTTGTGTTAGCTCATCAAGTTTCCCATAATTGATCTTAAACTTCTCTTTATATTCATTTCTATGACAAGATCATTCCTAAGAGTAAAAATTTTCTTACCAAGTTCTTCTTCATTGTTCTTGGTTCTTTGTAGTTCACTTTCCAACTGAGTGAATTCCCCTTTTATCTTACTGCATTCGTCAAATTTCTCTTTTAGGGACTGTGCAAGACTTTCTTCATTTTTCTTCCTTTCTTCAATCTCTTTTGTCATCTTCATCGTTATAGATTATATTTCATGCTTTAGTTTTGTATTGTCTCTAGCAAGATTTTCACATTCTTCAGTTATCTCCTTCAAGGTTTGATTCAGGTGATAATCATCCATATTTTTACTTTCTTTTTGCTTTATTTGATCACAGAGGTATTTCTTCTTCACCCTGTACTTCACTATCTGATTCTTCAATTACTAAATGAATTTTTCAGCATCCTTTAGTTTTTCTTTCAAATCTTGAATTTTTGCTTTAGACTAATCAGGGTCATCAAGTGCTACCATAAGCTGCTACTAAAGACTTCCAGAGTCCATCACATTCCAAGATCCACCTCAAGCTGCAAAACTTCTTCAGAGGAACTAGCTCTGATACCAATTGTTGGACTCAAGGGAACACTGAGAGGGGGGTGAATCAGTGTTTAGCAAATCTTAAACTTACATTAAACAAAAATTCAAACCATTATATCATTCATTAAAGGAGAGATGCATACATTCAATGAAAACATTCATAACACCATAACACATGGATTTTTGCATGGAAACCCTGTTAGGGAAAAACCATGGTGGAGGTTAACCACAATTTTGAGTACTCAAAGTATAATTGATTACAAAGGGAATGCACTTGCATTCAAGCACACTACCTAAAGCTCACTACTCAAGAAAAAAAGGCTTACTACCCAACAAAATTTAGATTAAGACCATTTGAAGTATGAACTGAGATAGTAGCATCTATCTATGCCAAATTATAGTTTTGGTGAAGCTCATAGATTCGATTTTGGATCTTCTTTCTAATTTTGCACCTCGCTCTGCTCTGTTCTACTCCTTTCTGCTCTTCGCAACACTTACAAAAAAATCACACAAATACTCTGTTGTATTTCACACTACACAATGATGTATTACACTTTCACAATTCTTACACATACTTACGCATATCACACCTACTAAATGGAGAAACCAATCTCATATATATATCTGCAATTTAGGATTCGTCCATCCAACAGTCGTCTTCACAAAATATTTGGTTGCTTTCACCTTGTCGGCCAGATCCACCACTAAATCATTATCTGCATCCTTCAAAGTCGGTTAAGACAAAGAGAGGACCCAAACAAAACTTAATCGATCATGAATACTTTTAATTAATTATATATTATACATCTGCAGCTATCATGTTTGTCGGGTCGGCCTTTTAGAATAGATAATCAACAAGTTAATTTTCTAGATCTTCTAGACCACGTACCAGAGAGCGCGCACCAAGAAAATAATTCACCAAGGTATTAAAAACATCAACAGACTTTCCTTAGAGATCCTCAACTCAAAATATCTATCTGGTAGGGTGTCTAATTCAACTTCAGTGCCTATAACCAGATGCTCTATTCTTTACCTTGTTCTACTGATAGAAACAAAAACTATACCACAAACCGGATAGGTTGCTTGGGTTGCCATTAATGACAACACTTACAAGCCATATGCTATAGGTCTCTCCAACTATATGCCAACAATATACACATACATATACATATACATATACATAAATATGTATATGTATATGTATATGTATATGTATATGTATATGTATATGTATGTGTATAGGTTGGCTCAAAAAACACAGGGGATGTCTTGGAGCTTAGAGGAAGCGACATGCATTAAACATGATTGTAGAGAAGTATAGCAAGGGGAAGCAAGTGATTAATGCAACACAATGGAGTGTTAGGGTGGAAGAGTGAGATAAGTACACGTGGTAAGGTTTTCCACTTCGAATTTCATTCCACACAGGAATCGATAGTCAAGGTGCCTACATATTGGTCGCATGGTCTTTTTGGGGATTTTTTTAATGGGTGGAAAAATAGCATCGTCCCACGTGGAAAAATAAATTGAAAATGAGAAACTATCAATGAATAAGCATACATTACAAATCAAAACAATCACACATTGCAAATTACATACAACAGACATGGCAATATGATCATAATACATTGCAAATCAAAACAATAACGATGAATTTGTACTTATCAAAAATTTTAAAGTTGTCAATGAAGAAGAATACATTAAAAATTGCATACAACACACATTGGAATCTAATCAGATTATATTATAAACCAAAATAGTAACGCTACATCTGTACTTATCATAAATTTAAAACTGTCCACAATTTTTGTGCATTTATAAATATCAAAACTTGTAAATTTTTTTAAACTTGAATTGCATGTGAAAACAGAAAAAAAGGATACATCTAGCTGTTGTGATAGGGAAATGGATGTTGGCTACTTGGGGTTCCACTCACCATGTTCTTGTCCCCTTCTAGTCGATGAGGAGTGTTGCATACATGAGTTGGACTTGGAGTGGAAAGTTGGGTGCAAGTGACATGTGTTTGGGGCGATGGTGAACACATTTGTACATCCCGAGTACCAGTATGATATGGATATTGAATGCCCCTAAAGTCAGATTGGGAGAGGTTTGAATAATTAAATGCTATGGAGAATTGAGGGATATTAATGTTGAGAATATCACGAAAGACTCCATTACTTTGAGACAACGGATTAGAAGGGTTCCTTAACTACCTCTCTCTGAAAATCCATTTGTGCCTCCTCAATCTCTCTTTCCTTTTGGTCCTCTTCCTTGTGAAGCCTCCCTTGCTCCTTTTTTGCATCTCTATCCTTTTTTTGTTATAATATTTATTGCTCTTTTTTTTTTTGCAATATCTCCTTCTCAATTCTAGCATTCTCCTTCAACTCCGCTGCCACAATTTTATTTGCCCTTTTCTCCTCATTTTGTTGTCTCTTTCTTGCTTTTATCTCATCAACCTCTTTCTTCCTTTTCTCTTGCTCCATTAACAACCTCATGTAGTCATTTGTTGTCAATAGTTGAGACTGTTTGCTAATCTGAATTACACCAGCTTTGGATTTATTTTGACGGGTAGTGTGCATAGGTAGCTTGAGGAACTTGTTGATGTGTGGAACTATTTGTGTTTTTTCTATCTCATCCAACTGTGTGGAAATGACCTCCTCCACTGCCTATGAGTCCTTTGCTACATCTTCACTGCCTCATAAATCTAAATTGCAAGAAGGAGCATAATAATTCACTTGAGAAGGGTCAATTATAGGTGGTGGTGATGGGAAAGTATAGGTATCATATTGCTGTGGTACTTGCAAATCAAAGCACAAGTTCATTGCTCCCTCAACCAACCACGATGTTGGTTACGCTCTAATTTAAGATCTAAGTTTTCACTGAATTGATCAACGGGGTGTGTTCATCATCCACCACTTGTGTAACTAGTTCAACAAGATAGCTATGAGGTGAGTGTTGTGTTTTTGTTGCACCATTCCATAATAAGATGTTCTTCCTCTTCACTGAGGACCGTTGGCAAACCTTTCTTAGAAGTTGTTGTTAGACCCCCTAGCCATTTGGACAATGTGGTTGTTGGGATTCACCACTTTTTTTAATCCCCCCTTATCAACATGTCATTCTCTTCAACATCATAGAGTGCCCTTTTCATGCCATCCGAAGACCATGGCTTTTGTATTTGTTTTACCTTTTGTTGTATTTGAGGTGTACAGTAACCTCAATCTGTGATATTTGAGTAGAAACCCCCTCTACTTGTGCAACAAGATCTATTTTAGGGGGAATCTAGCCCCTCATTTGTTAGAGGGAAACCTTGTCATGGCTCTTTTCTTTTTTTTGTTCCTAGTATGGGTCACCACTACATTACCCTTAGCCATCTTCCTAGAATAAGTACAATCAAGACAGTGATGCTTCAACAGTTATATTTATATGTATGAAGACAATGATGCTTGAACAAAAGAATAATTAGTGTGTAATGTAGAACATATGAGAATAAGATAGCCAGAGTGAATGATAATGTAGAACCTATGAAACATAAATGCTAAACTATGAAACACAAATGATTTAATAGTTATCTTTATATGTATGATGACAGTGATGCTTGAATAGAAGATTATTTAGTTTCTATATGTGTTATCTTTTTAGTTTGTTGCATTTAAATTCAGAAATATTGTTAACAGTTTAGAGAGTTACATTTATTTTGGAGTGGGTGACATAATGAAATAGAGGAGTGAGAAGCATAGAATTACAAACTATGCAAGGGAGTTAGAGTTTAAGAAAATCTCATATCTTTTAAGTGTGTACAACATAAACATTCTCATGCACAGCAAAGTAAAAACCACACTCACATTTTAACTATGACACAATAGAAAGATTACGAATGAAAAAAATTAAGAGTTTAACAAATCTCACATATTTTGTCTTTGACGAACTCATTAACAGGCATACATATTTGTGAATTGATGAAGCGGAACCTATGAAAAAGATGAAAAAAAAACTAATAAAAAGAGAAACTCAAAAATTAATGACTGGCATCAAAGAAAACCTTAGTGAATGATAATGCGGAACCTATGAGAATAAGATATCCAAAGTGAATGATAATGCAGAAACTATGAGAGTAAGATAACTAGAGTGAATGATAATGCAGAACCTATGAGAATAAGATAAGCAGAGTGAATGATAATGCATAACCTATGAAACAGAAATGGTAAACTATGACTATAATATTTGCAATATAAATGATAATGCAGAATGTATGAAAATAAGATAAGAAGAGTGTATGATAATGAAAAACATATGAAACATAAATGCTAAACTATGACTGTAATTTTTATTATATAAATGGTAATGTAGAACCTATGAGAATAAGATTAGCAGATTGAATGGTAATGCAGAACCTATGAAATAGAAATGTTAAACTATGACTAAAATATTTGCAATATAAACCCTAGAGAAACAAAAAGGATAAACTATGACTAACATTTCCAATATCAACCCTAGGGAAACAGAAATGGTAAACTATGACTTTAATATTTCCAGTATAAACCTTAGGGAAATAGAAATGGTAAACTATGACTGTAATATTTGTAATATAAACCTTTTGTAAATAGAGATGGTAAACTGTGGGTGTAATATTTGTAATTGTAAGAGAGGGAGACCAACCACGTCAAGGCCCCAAGTCACGGAGGGCCGAGAGCAGTAGGCTTCCCTAACTTACCTCAGTTTAAGGGAATATTAGGAAAGGCGAGATGAGAATGATGAAGACTATAAGGTCCTTCGATCACTCTAAAAACCCAAGATTCTAAAGGAGACTAGGCAAGTTAGTTTTTAGGGTCAAATCTGTATCTCAGATAACTCTCTGCCAAAGGATAGAAGCACGATTTTGGGATGATAGCATGACACGCTAGTGTCTGTCAGGTGTGTCGTCGTTCGTACAGACAAAGAACTAGGAAGACAAGGTCTAACCACTAAAAAACTAACTAACAACCTAGTTAATAGTTTCCAAGAGAACAAAATAAAACTATGAAATACAAAACATTAAACGGATATGATAAAACAGGTAGATTAAGGTAAGGGTGACAAGAATGATCTCACACAAGAGCTTGTTCGCTAGCTCACTCCAAGATATCTCCACCTACACATAGAAGAGAGAGAAATTGTTGGGGGACTGTTTAGGGGTCTGCCTCAGTCAGACCCCTATTTTGGTGTTTCCACCTCCACAGACAACCAAGTTTGCAATGATATAGAAATAGTACGATAAAGAAGGAAATGCAAACAAGGAACACTAAAACACTACAAAATAGTAATGTGTTAACTCAACCAAGTAATAGAGAAGGAAAGTAGAGAGCTTACCACCTCCACCAAGAGTGCTTAAGGTTAATGGGGGAGAGAATGAGAGGAACTCAAGCCTCTATTGCAATGGTGTTGTTCTACACTTGCTCTATTGAAGTGATTGAATGATGGAATTGCTGCTATGGAGTGAAAGAATGTGCTTGAATGCTTGAATGCTTGAAGTGAATGCTAGATGGATTATGGAGAGATTCTAGAGCCCCAAAATGGATGAAAGTGAATGAATTTGAAGGAGAGATGAAAAAAATGGCCATATTTGGGTCAGTCGGCTGAAGAGGGGCGTTACAATTTGACCTCCAATGGGAAGTGTAACACCTCTACAAGTTCCAATAGTAGAAATCTGCCAGGGACATAAGCACGTCATGCAGATGTTTGTGTGCCATGCGAGCATCCTCGATAGTTATTCCCCCACCGACGCTCAAAATAGGTGCCAAGTGGAACGAGGATAGTGGGCTTATGTGGAATTAAGCCTCTGAATTTGGTTTTCTAATGTGGAGAAGGGTAAAAGGGAATTTGCATTAGGGGTGCAAATTCACTCCTATACATTTTTCCCCCACTTTAGTGAGTACGAATACTGATGAGTGATTTGGTAAAGTAGGTCAAAGAAGTAGTAGGGTAAGAGATGTATACCTGAACTATCAAGGAAGAAAACCACGATCTAGCGAACCTGAGAGTGCAGGACAAGAAAAGGACTTCAAAGCTCTGTCGAACTATGAAATTGAAGAAATAAAGCACCTTACAGGCACGCAGACCTGCAAGGAGGGTATCCTTCAAGAACTCTCAAATGAAGGAAACCAGGAAGAGCGTCTTACAGACCTACAAGGAAGGTATCCCCAAGAACTCTCACATGAGGGAGATCGAGAAAAGAAGACTCCATAGAGTCCAAAGGTGGTGTTGTGTTTACCCAGAGATAGAACACGCTAGGAAGTGACCATCCAGGCTAGTAAGTGGGCAGTCATATAGACTATCGATAGGTTGGAATAATTTCAAAGGGATCCCTCGGGAACCCTTCAAAAGGAAGAGGGGTCCACTCAAGGGACACCTTGTTTGAAAAGCGAGGTCTAGTCAGGCTATCCCCAAGCTAGACGCAAAGATGTAAAGCAAGCCTATTCGGGTTGCCCCCGAGCTAGACGCAAGCATACAAAGTAGGTCTAGTTAGGCTTCCCCCGAGCTAGATGCAAAGAGAAGAAATAGGTCTAGTCGGGCTTCCCCCAAGCTAGGCACCATAAAGAAGAATTTTGAAGGGGTCCCTTAAGAACCCGGCGTAAAATAAAGGGTCCACTCAAGGGACACGTTGTTCAAAAGCTAGTGTCTTCTTTCTTGAATTGATTCATCATCAAGGAATCCTTTTGAAAGATGTTCACCTCATCAAGGAATTCAAAAGGAAGGATATTTTCCACATGAGGAGAAGATCAAATTTTTTCCCGCTTCGAAGGAAGGTTTCCAATTCCTTTCTTTATGAACACGTGATGAAGTAAACATGTTTTGTTAGGGTTTCAAGTTGAGAATGCGATTCTAACAAAGAAATGTGTGAAGGATCTTAAGAAAAGATATGTTGGTCATGAATGCATTTTCTAAAGATCGAGGTGATGTAGAGGTGGCATTTTCACGCATGAGAGGGAAAACTCAAGCAAAGAAGAGAGAAGGATAGGAGAAAGCAAAAGGAAAGAGAACACAAACAAAGGGCACAGGGGTAGCCTAATATTTCGGGGTCAGAACTGCTCATAAATATATATATATATATAAGTATAATTAATAGTATATAAATTAACTACCATCAACCCCCTACTATATCAGGCCATGTGAGGAATGCACGAGAAGACAAAGTAAAAATAAAAAATTGGGTCAACATGGAAGGGAAGCCTAAATGCCCCTGACACTTTGCATCGTCTCCAATTTGCCAAAATTCAATCACAAACATGGAAGAATGATGATACACATAGAAGAAGGTTTATGACACAAACACCATTCCTACATCCAAGCACCAACAGGGCTGACAAGGGTCATCTAGGCACATATAGCACATTTACGAGGTAACACATCACAAAACACACTAATCTAAAGATAAAGAAGGGGCCTCCCCCTAACACTGATCAACTAAGAGGTTGTCAAATTCCCACTCTAGATCATTGTAGGGGGGAGGAGGATGAGCCTGCAGTGGTGGAATGTTAAGGGGAGGAGCTTTCGACCCTCCCGCAATAAGGGCTAAGGAAGAAGGACCTCCGTGGTCTCTGTCACTCAACTCTTGTGGGTCTAAGGTCAAAAACTTCGTGAAGATCGCTGACAAGTTCAGAACTTCATCAACCAAGTTAAACATACACTTAATGGGAGTGCCATGGTTCACCTCAACAGATGGAGGATTTTGAGCCCGAGGTTCACTACTAAGCTCACCAAGCGATTCAGGAGCAGTGATGAACTCAGGAGAGGCCAGGACTGGTTTTGTTACTAGGATGGAACAATTTAGCATGGGGACACCTTTTGGAGAAGGTGGGCTCCTCTTACATCCTTCGTTGTTGGAGGGACCACTCTCTACCTTCATCGTCGGAGGAGGCAAGCTCCCCACAAACGAGGCAAGAAGGGCAGAAGGAGAGGAGGAAAGAACTACAAAAGATACGACCGAGGTGTTAATCATATCCATGGGCTTCAAGAAAGGTGGGACATCTGGAATGGATGTCAATAAGGGCGTCTTTATGGAAGGAGCGATGAACACCTGCACCTTTCCAGGGTTAGGCGCACTCACTCTCACAACAGAAGCTAGGAGTGATGCATACCTGGTTCGAATGGGAACAGAGGAGAGAATAGAGGAGGATGTAATAGAAGGCCTTGAAATAGGGGTAGTCATCTCTTCTTCCTTCCTTTGTGAGGTGGCCTACTCAGCCAAGAGATATTTTCTCCAGTGCTTGTGCTCGCATGCAAGGCGATTTCTGTGACTCTTCAAACTAGAGGTCAGAGGTTATGAAGGAGTGGAAGGCTCCTGCTCAGCCATGGGAGTGTCCTCCACAGCTATTTCTAGTGGAGGGATAGACTCTTTAATGCGATTGGGAGGGACAAGTTCAGAGACAACGAGGGGAGTCAGCTCCAACATTTCAACAGCGAGCCTCTTCTCATTCACTGCTTTGGGAGCATAGGTGGTAGGAGGCCACAAAGGCCAAGGCGTAGAGGATTCCCCACAGGGGGATTTCTGCCTGCAATACAAGTAGTACCAAGGACTAGGAGGCTTGGTAGGGAGGTTTGATATCCTGACCTTGGGCCTGTTAGGAATAAGGTGTCTCAACCTTGGATAATTCCTATTCTTATTATTTGTTTTGTAAAATGTATTTCTTGCAAATAATGTAATTAAGTGTGAGTGTACATGTCTAGTTGGCATGTTGATGTGTCGGCATCTTGAATTGTGTGTAAGGAGATCATGGCTGAAATGGTTATGATGGATTCCTATGACACGTAAGAGCTATGTCTCGAAGATTCAATGACGGGTGAAGACATGTGGCAACTGATAAAGTTGAGTACTGTACACTCTTCCACGATAGTGGGGTTTGGGGCATTGCCCCGAAAAAAAAATTTGGGTTCCTATTTTCTCGAAGAATGGTAAAACCCTAATACAGTTATCTTTGAAAGTTGCCCTAAAAAGGGAAGCGCATGATATAAGCGTTTTTTAGGGTTGCGAAGATGTGTGATGTGAGTGTATTGTTGGAACATTTTGATGCTGCCGCGTTTTGTCTTCAAGTGTTGGAAATCTCCTGAAAGAACTTGCATTGCAAGTGTGTTGTAACCGTTGTGTTGAAGATAATACATTGTGCAGATTTTGGAGTGCTGGGGTTTTTTACCGAAAGGTTTTCCCCAGGGTAAATCATTGTGTCATTCTTTATTTTCTGTATGTATGGTATATTGCTGCAATATCATTGTTAAGTAGATTAACGAATCTGAAATTGTAAGGGTTTAAAACGAATTTGCACCATACTTTCCTTAAGAGATTAGTGTAGGAAGCTGTTTCCGCACCTGAGTTTCCTTACAGGGCCTACACCAAGCAGGCAGCATCAAACTCAATGGATAAAGATTGGGCTTACTCATCCCATACTCTTCTCAAGAAAGGGGAGTGGATGAGGTAGCTCTAGGAGCAAGCTTCTCTTTTCCCTTTAGTGAAGAGGAGGCAACTAGTTGTTTTGCTACAAGATGGGTCAATTTCGGCTATCCCTTTCCCTCGGTCTTACACTTTATGTAATTCTTATAAAGTAGGTATGTTCTTGGAGGGAGCAGACCAACCGAGGTGGACCAAAAGTGATCCAATAAATATCCCCCACGAGATACCATGGACTGGTATTCGGTGTCATGCACTGTGTGCACAACACCTTCATGGGAAAACTTTAAACACTTATGAATTACAGAGGCTATATCCCATTCATGGAAGCTAGCCAAGGTATTCCTAGCTTCACCCTAAATAGGTCTGACTTGAGAATAACATTGAAAATCATGTCTACATTCCTAGGTCCAACCAGTATGGATAGGGTTATCAAGCCATATAGTTTAAGAGCAAGGCCATCATGCGTACGGATGATGGACTTCATTTTTTTGTATTCTTCCTTTTGCAAGGGATTCAAAAATAGAGTCTCCTTTGTGATGACATTCACCCTACTCGCAGGTTCAACTAAGACCCCGGTCATAATTTTTCCATCAAGGCAAAGGAGAATGTATAGTGAAGGTTTGTCATTTGTCAGTATATCTTGCGAAGTGAATGTTATATCTAGTGAACCAGTCGCAAGATGAGGAGAAGAGGTAACAATAACCATGTTAACATATGCTTTAGGTTGAGTGACAAAATCAAAGGGATCGATAATCATGTTAGCAGAATGCGACAGAAATAGGTCCATGTATATCTACAATTCACTATTAGCTTTCACCACTAATTTGTTTGTATTTTGTTTTCTTCCATCAAGATGAATAGTAACATCCTCGATGCGATCCTATATCTCATGATGCAGGCACATGCAACATTCGGTATCATGTTCATTAACTCGATGGTATTAACAATAGGTATTATCTTCATACCAGCTAGGGTAAGGCTCCCTAATGGACTTAGGTCTTGGCAAGCTAACGATCTTATCCTTCAACAACTTTTGTAAATGGAGGAATAAGATTCTGATAATTTTGTGAATTTTCGGTCGCATCTATGGCCATTGTTATCCATAGCAGCTACTACATTCGCAACAACTTTTCCTTTTCCATAAATTGATACGATGGACTTCCCTTCAGGACGGGAGCGTGAGGGGGGTCCCCCAAACTGAACCACCATTTGTTGGTACTCCCGTAGGGCCCCACACAAATATGTGAAAGAAGGGTATTTCATAAGGGAAAAATTATCTTGCCACAGCCCTTGTAAGTTCCCTATGAACACCTTCTACACATCTAAATCAGGTAACAGGTATGAGATATATGAAAAGAGTGCTTGATATCATGCTATAAAATTAGTAATCTTCTCATTATCCCCTTGTTTACATCAGACAAGGTCAGAGAAGGTCATCTTAGGTCCAATGTTGGCTTGGAACTGTCATAGGAACTGGTTCACAAGCTAATCGAATGTAAAGATGGAATTGTCGGGCAAGGAATAGTACCAATTGAGTGTCATGTCCTTGAGAGATTGGGGGAATAGTTCTTCCATCAACGTATCATGATGGAAGAATTCGGTACACAAGGCATTAAAGGCAAACACATGTGTTTGTGGGTCCCCTTTGCCATCGTATTTCTCGAATTTAGGAATATCCATCCCTTGCGAGAAAGGAGTGTTTAAGATCACTATTGACTATGGGCTATGTTAGAAGAAGGGCTAGAAGATAGGCTGGGCAGAAGCTTGGGCAAGTTTCGCCAGTCGGTTCTGCATCTTCCCCATATTCTGAAGAAGGGTATTCAGGATCGGATCGTTAGAAGATATAGGACAAGTGGAACCACCACCAGATCCACCACCAGAACCACCACCGTGACTACCACCGGAGTCTCCATCAATGCCACTGCCATGGGTGTGACCTCCATCGGATCCACCACCACTTCCAAAGCCACTACCATGACCTTTGTCGGAACTACTTCCGCCAATGCCACCTTCGCCACCAAAGCTACCACCACCAAAGCCTCCACCAATCATCCTGCCAAATCCCCCACCGTCAAGGGCAATAGGAGGGGGGAGGTGGAAACCCAGGGGGTTTCTATTTACTCTGAAAGTTTTGAAACTTTCATAGGCAACGGGGATACTAATTGAAGGGACTATTTCAGCCATGTACATGGATGTGGGAGGCATCAACACTCCTAGTTGTCTCTCATGTTCTTTGAAGGGGGCACCTCATATCATGCTACCATGGTTCGAAGGGGTGCACACTTCAACCAAACTAGTGAGACTAGCCAGGAGTTCTATGCATGTTTGGTATTTTCCTACCATATACTTTATTTCACTGATAAATTTAGTAGCCCTAGCCAACTTCAAATTTTTCTCCAGGTGATTTTCCAAGGCACCCAACCCCTTGCTTAGACTAGAAACATATTCAGAAGGGATGTGGATAGCTTCATGCTCATCTATGGAAGATGATGTAGGTGATGCAAGAGGAGTAGGGACGTGGTCTGTTTCATCAAAGAATCTCGACTCACCTTGTGATACCTACTCCTATGTGGCAAGGCCAACTACAGAACTGGAGAAAAGGCCTATAGAAATATAAGAAGTGACCTTTGTCTTCTCCATCACAAGGTGTCATAGACTTCTCCTAAAAATATACCCAAAGGTCATCGATTGGGTTGTGATTCTCATAAACCTTCACAACACACAGGGGTACGACAATCAAAGGGTACAAGAGGAAGATCCCAACACACCAAAAAATGAATAGACGTTGGTTCACATTGGGTTCACCAAAAATGTAAGAGGGGGACCAACCACATCAAGGCTCCAGGTCACAGAGGGTTAAGAGTAGTAGGCTGCCCTAACTTACCTTAGTTTAAGGGAATGTTAGGAAAGGTGGGATGAGAATGATGAGGACTATAAGGTCCTTCGATCACTTTGCAAACCCAAGATTCTAAAGGAGACCAAGTGAGTCGCTTTTCAGGGTCAACTCTATGTATAGGATAGCTCTCTATTAGAGGACAGAAGCATGGTTCTGGGATGAGAGTGTGGCGTGCTGGCATCCGTATGGCCAGAGAACTAGGAAGACAAGGTCTAACCACTAAAAAACAAACTAATGACCTAGTTAATAGTTTCCAAGAGAACAAAATAACACTATGAAATATGAAACATATAAACGGATATGATAAAATAGGTAGATTAAGGTAAGGGTGACAAGAATGATCTCACACGAGCTTTTTCACCAGCTCGCTCCAAGATATCTCCACCTACACACAGAAGTGAGAGAAATTATTGAGGGGTTGTTTAGGGGTCTGCCTCAGTCAGACCCCCATTTTGGTGTTTCCACCTCCACAGATAGCCAAGTTTGCAATGATATAGAAATAGTACGATAAAGAAGGAAATTCAAGCAAGGAACACTAAAACACTACAAAACAGTAATGTGCTAACTCAACCAATTAAGAGAGAAGGAAAGTAGATAGCTTACCACCTCCACCAAGAGTGCTCAAGGCTAATGGGAGAGAGAATAAGAGGAACTCAAGCCTCTGCTACAATGGTTTCATTCTACACCTGCTCTATTGAAGTGATAGAATTGTTTCTATGGAGTGCAAGAATGTGCTTGAATACTTGAAGTGAATGCTAGATGGATTGTGAAGAGATTGTAGAGCCCCAAAATGGATGAAATTGAATGAATTTGAAGGAGATATGAATAAAACAACCATATTTGGGTCGATTGGCCGAAGAGGGGTATTACAATTTGACCTCCAATGGGAAGTGTAACGCCTCTATAGGTTCCAGCCGCAGGAATCTTCCAGGGATGTACCACGCGGACATATGTGCATCGCACGGACATCTTTGTGCCACACAGGTGTCCCCGATAGTTATTCCCCCACTGACGCTCAAAATAGGTGCCAAGTGGAATGAGGACAGCGGGCTTATGTGGAATTAAGCATCTGAATTTTATTTTCTAAAGTGGAGAAGGGTAAATGGGGAATTTGCATTAGGAGTGAAAATTCGCTCCTATAAAACAATATAAACCTTAGGGAAGACATATGCTAACATATGACTGTAATATTTTCAATATAAACCCAAGGGAAAGCTTTAAATGGTAAACCATGACTGTAATATTTGCAATATAAACCCTATGCAACACATATGCTAATAGATGATTGTAATATTTGCAATATAAACCCTAGGGAAACAGAAATGCTAACCTTTGACTGTAATATTTACAATATAAACCCTAGGGAAAAATAAATAAAAACCTATGACTATAATGGTTGTAGTGAAGATCAATATAAATCTTATGAATGGAAAACAATAATGCTTGTAATGAAGAACAATATAAAGCTCACGAATGGAAAACTCTGAGAGGAATACCTAAAACAATATGGATGTTGGTAAGCTAGAATCTGAGTTCATGCCTCACGTTGTTGTTAACTCAGTGAATTTTGTGCTTTTCACTCCTTTTCTTATGTTGATCACTGCAAAATAAGTCAATACTTGAAGGTTTTCATGGCTATTTGAATTGGGAATTATTTGAATTTGATTGATGCTTGTTTGGTGTGGTGAAATAAGTTGTTGTCCTCTTTCGAATTTGAATTTTGGGTGATATGAATTGGAGATTTGATTGATTTCGACCATTAATTATTAAGTTGATTGGTTTGGTGGATTGTTTGAAATTATTTCCATTATATATTTTTGAATAATGGCGGCCTTACAGCTCTTAAAAATGGGTGCAAGTGGGAAATTTGTGTTTGGATCCAGTACGTGTGCACCCTACTTGGCGATATGGGACAGATTCATGCTAATATGTGTTGTAGGTCTCATTGTTGAAGAGACGGGTGAATGCATTTGTGTGTTGGTTTGGTTATGCTACGATGGGAAACATGGTTGTAATGGTTTTTCCAGTCGGTCAAAGATGGCTTGGATGGGTTTGAATAGTGTTGACTTGGCACCTTGTTTATGTTGTGTAGTTGTGGTTGATGTGAAAGTGATGCTTGCATTGGTGCGACAATTGGGTTTCAAAGTTTACGAAGAACAGTGCAAAAATTAATGTTTGGGTTGTTTAATTTCCATCTTGGAATGCTACTTGTGTTATGTCAAATACAAGTTGGATACACTTCATCATGTTTGGCTACCAGTGTGTACACGTGTGGGCCCCAATGAGCACATGTCCCATCACATGTTAGGGCCCCCACCTATGTATCGACTCCTCTCCCCTATTGGTAGTTGTAGAAGAAAACTCGTACTTCAATACTCATATTTTTATTGATTTAAATTTACCAGTCATTTTTGTCTCAACTATAATTCACCTAATCTTAAAATGCAAAAGGCTACTTGTGACTCTTTCCTACAACGAGAATTGTACAAACACCATTGGTCATTCAAGTGGGCATTCCCATAAAACTAGACATATCCATTGTCTAAATTAATTCACTAATAATTGGGAATCCTTGCAACCTCAAACTAGGGGATATCTACTCAAGAATATTGATTATGGCAAAGAATTCCTCGTACATGTTATAATAGCTAAAAAAGGGTTATCTAGGCAATTCTCTCTTGTAATGTATGTGAAGGCAGTTAATAATTTGTTGAGTTGTGATAGTCTCAATAATCAAAGGCTTCTAGAATTGGGTTGATCTTTACTTTCTACAAGTCACTATAATCGCCAATGGTTGTCGCTTTGAATGTGGAATTTAATGAAGGGGACTCCTTCAGATGATTGAAACCTTCAAAAATTTGGCTCTCGTCCATATTATGCTCCATCTCGGGTGTTATTTTACAACGCTGACACTTTATGTTGTTCTTGTTCTGCTTTTGTTGCAATGCAACTATTGCTTTCATAGCTAGGGCAACCATTTCTAAGGGCAGCAGGTGGTTTTACAACTTTTAGTGAGGCAGAAGAAAATAGAGGTGACCCACTTTCAATTGATACCCTACATAAAGGGGGATTAAATAGTCATCAAAATCCATGGAATCAAAATTTGATACAAATAATCCTGCTCTTTCTCTTAAAATTTCTACTACTTTCATAGGCTCCAAATATTCCTTTAGTCTACCATTATCTAGCTTCGCAGTCGGATGAGCTACTTGGCAAGTTAAGCAGATACCCATCAAATAAAATTGGGTAGATGTAAAGAATAAAAAGTGTTTTGTACTGTATGTCCCCCCCTCCAAGACAAGATTTATAACAAAGAATGAACTCAGTTTCCTTTCAAGGTCAATAAGTGTGACCAAATTCATCTACTAACATAAGCAAAATTGTCATTGAATCTAAAAAGTTAGATTGTTGGACAAGCTACCTGATAAATTCAGGGGAAAGACGTATTAAATTGCGCATATTTTTTTTCAAATTTAGAATATAAATTGTAGAAAAAACCCACACACAAGCAACGACTCATTTCAAATTCCTTTTCATGATGAAAAATTTGAGTGAATGAGGCACCCTGTTGGATATAATGACAACAAAAGAAAAAAGAAAAATAAATTAAGTTAATTTAAAGTAAAATAAAAGAATATTTAACTAATAAAATAGTTCTTAAATAATTTTGAAAATAAAATAATAAATAAATAAGATAAATAAAACATTTTCATAAATATTGTCTTGAAATATTATTTTAAATTTATTTAATAATTTTTTTGGCTTTATTTAATGAAATAGTTAATTTCAAGTATATTTTTTAAAATAATATTAGTGTTGTCTTATTGTCTAACTCTTTCTATATATCCTAAATATATTTATGTTTAAAAGATCTCAATTTTGAATTATTCTAGATATTGAAGATTTTTTTACAATATTCTTTGTAATTAGCTGATAGGCTACATATATTGTGAGATTTGAGGTTAAACTTAGGAGTTCTTTATTTTGTCAATGAAGTTTTTTTTTATGTTAACTAGAGATCTATTTATGATATTGCTATCAGGATTCAACCGTGTAGTGGAAGAAACCTCCTACTTATCTAGAGATCTATTATTAAATCATTTTGTCTCATTGCATGAGATACCCACTTGTCATGATTAAATCCCTTTATCATTTAGGGTTGCTCCTATATAGCACTCAACCCTCATTGTATTAGCACACCTTTGATATACCTCTTGATAACCAATCTAGATTTTCTGTAGCTTTTTCTTGTTGAGGATATTGCATATTATTGTTTGCAGCTCTCTTGTGTGGAAGGTGTCTTTGTTTGTTGTTTGATTATGTGTCTTGTGTTATTCACAATTTTATCATCAATTAGATTATTGTTGTAATTATTAAATAATTTTGATGAGATAATTTAATTAAATCACAAGTTTATCCATTTTTTTATAAATGTTAATTAACATTAGCATTTAATCAAAGAAATGTAATTTGGATGCTCATAAATTAGATCACATGTAGTACAAAAGAATTAGTTAAATGCATACATAACAAACAAAAATGCTTATATATATCATGGAATTCATATGCATCCTCATATCACCATGCTGACAAAATGTGGTGTATCATACAAAATCATATCATCATCCTATAGGCTTATGGCTACTAGACTCTTCAAGGCATGGTGGTGGCGATTGGTGATAGAATTTATATTTGAGTATCACCTAGAGAAACTCTATTCTAGTACATCCTTGAGCTAGTACAACCTTGACCTCACCTCTAGGCTATATATTGGCCTCTTGTGCCTTCATATACTACTACTAAATTCAGTCTCTCCTAACTCACACTCTATCCAACCCTTCTTGTAAGATCACATGTTGCATTAGTGGGAGCTTGATCTCTCCTTGCTCTCATCTCCTCGTATGTAGCTCTCAATCACACTATATGCTCAAGAATCTATACATGATGCTCTGTAGTTTTCTATGGCCTATAATTAGCTCGCATAGGTTGGTGGGAATACACATTACGAACCATCTCTACTACTAATCAACCCATAAAGTTGAGCCAATATTGAGTGCCAACTTAAAAAGAGAAAATAGATATCATCATCATTAAAGCATAAATCAAAATTAAGTACAACATCTAGTATACTATGAAAGAAAAAATCAAAAAGAATATTATATCACATGGATCACCAACTTGTCAATGGGGATCCATGCATGAAACAACTATAGCTATGTTTGGGCTCTCTCATGAGGCTTCTCGGGTATGGTATTTGTCTCTTTACTCATCTCCCCATTCTTGTATACTCTCGGTCTCTTGGGTGTGCTCATGATATGCAAGGGCGAGAGCTAGGTCTCTCATGAAGGGCATCACCATCCTCCTCCTAATCTTTTGGATATCCTATCGTTGCCATGATTGGTTGACCCTCATACTCCTCATCATATTTTCTTACATCATCATCCTCATCCTCATCCTCCTCCTCATAGTCGGGTGATCCCACAAATCTAGTTTACAATTTCTGGGAGATTCTGATTTTTGTTGAAATCGCATATTTTTAGAAAATATAATGATTTAAGCCTTAAAATTTTCCATTTTAATGATTCCAATTGAAGATGGTTTGATCAAACCACCTTAGTTCAAACCCCCTTGGATAGAACCCCGCTAGTTTATACCATACCTACAATAGAGTCTCTTTTACACCTATCAAAATGTTGATAAAAAATCACTTTTGATTTACCTTTTGGGGGATCAAATGAATTCATTTAAAATTTATTTCAAATGATCATGGTATTCCTCAGAACGATCTATCCAATTAATATAATTTTAATATGTTTTTCTTTTATTATGTATGTGTTTTTTTAGTTTTATTAAAGATAGGTTTTTCACCGAAAATCAAGCTCTTTATTCTGCACATGTGGAAAAATAGAAGATTGTCAAAATAAATTTTAAAAAACTATGTTCGGGCTAGGTATTGATGTCCTTGATCCATTAAAAAAATAAAAATGAATTTTGATACATACAGAAAAAGTTATGTTGTATACAGCCCGTCTATGTTTCAATTATAATTGGTTTGACTTTGAAACTTGATTAAGGAAAAAATATTTAATAAAACACTATGAAACAAAATGAAAGTGCTAGATATTATAGTTAAAAATCTAAATTTGAAAAAATTAGAATTTTATCCTTCATATAAAAAAAATTTATGTTGTATACAGTGAGTGTCACTCCTTAAAAATGTTGTTTTTCTTTAAAAGGTAGTTTTTGAAGGAGATGGAAAAGAAGGGAAATTTGATTCCAAAATTTTTGAAAAATATATATTTAGAATCTATAGAAAAAACATCACAAATCACTAGTTTCCATCATCTTCAAATTCCTCACGGTTTAGCCACTATAGGAGCCCAAAAGTAAAGATTTAGTTAAAAGAAATCAGTTTAGTGTCCAGTTTGCCCAAAAATTATAAACCAGTATTGTGGGATCACCTATTCTTCCCAATCTCATGGTCATGCCCTGGGATCACTAGTTGGATAATTCACAAGAAATATAGGATTTGGATGTGTGATGTCCCACCACCTAGTATATGCAATGCTCGATCCAATGTGATCTACATTAGACACCAGATGTGCATCTAGCTCCTCATTCTTAGAGTCACTCAAAGGGACATCCATGATGGTGAAACAAGCTATGTATTGTAGCTTAGAATTTTTGTGATTCTATTTAAGATAGGTCAGTCAATGAATGGGAATCCTTTGAGGGTGATCGAGTTGTCTAGTCACTTCATCATAGTAGAATTACATAATGATGTACTCATACTAACCCACAAAAAATTGATTATGTTGCATCCTCACAAGCTTAAGTATGGAAAGACTGTCCAAGGCTATCGATTCCTAGATGATATCTTCAAATCACATCTCTATCATCCAATTGATCAATTTCAATACTCCAATTTAGTAAATCATTGTGCTACTATGGTCTCTTCAAAGGGTAAGAGTAAGCTCAAGGATATGTCCATGCTACATCTATGGGATATCCTACAAACCATGTGTAAGTGATGTGCTCAAATACCTTGACCTGGAGAAGTGTAAATTTCATAAGGCTCTGTGTCTCATAATATACATGTCATCTAAGATCATAATATAAGTGTGTTAGCACTCTTTGCCCTAGGAAAACATGGTATCTCACTCATCCATCACTCATATAGTGTGTACGAGGCCCCCATGTAGGTGTGTACCTCATCCATCTAGTGAAACTACTAGTGTTATGGTCATGATCATGATCTGACGAATGATGAGGATGTTTGTATCTCCATAGAGAAGCCACCATAGTTGTATTCAACCCTTTCCATCCTCTAGAATATGTCAAGATGCAATAAAAATGATCTAATAGGGTGTCATTTGATGACCTCCCCTCTTCATGACTCTCAACCCTACCCTAGATGGATAGTTAAAGAATATGATATACATCCTCAAGTGTCATTTTCATCTCTCTCATCATTAGATGGAAGGTAGAGGGGTCCATGTACCATCGCTCTATGAGTTCCATCAACATAGCATCATGGTACCTCATGGTGGGAATGGTATAAATCTAGAGTAAATCAACCTCTCGTAGATGGCTCTTATTTTCTATATAAATTAAATGAGTGTGGTCGTACATGTTTGTATAAGTGACCCCTAGGTGATCCTCCATGTGTGGTGGTACTTATTAGTTATAAAATATTCTTGTAGTGTCAAAATAAGATGCTTTTTCACACTTGTTTGATAATTAACATTAAAGTTGAACAAGTGGTGTCTTGGAGTAGTGTTGTAATGTCTTGTACACTTTCACATTGTACTAGGACCCTTATATAACTAAAACATACCTTAATTGATCCTTTGCAAAGGTTTTGTAGTGTTGTAACACACTTTCACACTTTTCTAGGGTGTATTTGCTTATTTAAGCCTAATGGGACCCTTTTCAATAAAAATATACATAATGTGTACCATTTTTAAGTGTTGTAAAGTGTTTTAAGGTACTTTCATACTTATCTAGGTGGTCTTAATTCATTATGGTTAATTGGAGTTATTAACCCCCTATTTAGGCCTTAATTTTGACACCTCTCGAGGATCTTTCCCGAAAATTATAAATTAAATATCAAATTATTTCATTGGGAAAAGCTTGGTCCTGGTAAGCTGAGCCAAGACCCATTCACCCTTAATAGTGAATGGGTCCTCCCTTAATAAGACCCCCTTTCTCTGGTGATCTGCAATTGGTTTTTGGCCTTCTTTCAGCTCCCCGAAGCTCGGTCTTGGAAACTTAGCCAAGACCCATTCGCCTTTGGTGGTGAATGGGTCCTCCCTTAATGAGACCCTCATTTTTGAATTTCATTATGGTAGGAATTTAATTATCTTTCTTTCTAGATCTAGTGTCGGTCTTAATTCTTTGAATTTAATTATGGCAGAAATTTAATTATCTTTCTTTCTAGATCTAATGTCGGCCTTAATTCTTTGAATTTCAAGGTTATTCTCCTAATTTAGTATAAATAAGGGGTTAATTCACATTGTTTCACCTAGCAATTTTAGAATCATCCTAGCAATTTTAAGATACCATCCTAATACTTTACAAGAGCATTATAGAGCACTTCAAGAGAATTCATAAAGCATTTCAAAGCAGATTTCAAGTGTTTATTGCAGCAATTCAAGATCATATCATCATTTCAAGGAATTGATGTATGCATTCATGTTGTTGAGCTAAGATTGTGAGTGTAGCATTGAAGATCTATTTGTAACTATTATCTACATCATTTTCAAGTATCCTAGATCTACATTCTCCATGGCCACTCCATGATAGTTTGCAAATTTACTTTATAAGACAAAATCTAAGGTGACATCATTTCATGTTCATGCTTCATTTACTTATTTGGTTTAATTACCTACAAGGGGTTTGACAGAGGAAAACCCCCATTCACCAAAAAATCAACAAGTTTTTTTCCCTTGAGTGTGTAATTGTAAATTTTATAGGTTGAAGATCAAGTTGAGCAAGATTTGGAGCAAGATTTTCAAAGTTGCAAAGTTGCTAAAGTTGTCATTCAAAGTGAAAGATCATAGAAAGAGCTCTAAAAAATTAACTACAAGCTTCCAGAAATTGATAATTAGGATTTCAAGAGTGCGGACATCAAGGTGCAAGATCTTGAAGTCGCTTTTCTAAAACCCTAAAAGGACCCATTCGCCACTGAAGGAAACTGAGTCCTTCATAGCTCAAAAACAGCTTTATGTCCAGATACAAGATTTTTATGCTCTAAAAACACCCCCATAGTTTCTATAATAGTTAGGTTACATTTATGACTATTATTGGCATCTTATTTTACACATAATTGAGTGAAACACCTCTTAGAAAAGTAGTGATTCATCACTCTTGTTTTGGTGAATTCATTTTTTGATATTTCAATTCTCTCATTAGTTCATGCATGAAACAATAAAGCAATGTAAAATAATATCTATTTCAAATATCTAATACATTATGTCTAGTCAAGGGTACCTTAGTTGGACTAGGGCACCATTTCTAGTCAGGGGCACCCTCATGGGTCTAGGGCACAAAACTTGGTCAAGGTGCCCCATTTTTACAAAAACTCATTAAAAATAATAATAATTGAGATCCTAACTATGTGAAAATTGAAAACACAACATACCTCTCATATTGACATGCCTCATGCAATGCATTCTCTCAAGGCCTCCAATATATGTGCATGATACGATCACCATTGTGCTAGGATTTTTTTCTCCTAGGAATGCTTGGATTACCTCACAATGTTGTCAAACTACAAAAGTCAAAATTAATGGAAAAAGGGTGAAAATTTTGTTACTTATAGTAAAAATTGACAAAAGATCATTCATATCATATTATCTTCAAATCACCATAAATTGGGATTGCAAATTCTAGTTTTTGTGTCATTTATTACCATGAAATCCTAGTTCCACCCTTGTTTATATCATATTTTGTTTGGTCCTTTGGTGTTATGATTACATGGCCTTACCAAAGATATTTTCATCAAAACCCTAATCAATTCAATGTGGTGAGATTACCACATTGTTTCTACATTCACAAAGCAAGTAGAGGGCATGCATATACCATAAAATTTTATTCTCCTTAGAATTTTGATACAAACACATTTGTTTGTATGTGTAGGATAATTTTTTAATTTCTAACAAATTTGTTTTACATGATGTGGTTCCCAATGCTATGGTTTACAAGCTACTATGTTGGGGGATTCATTCTATTTCTTGGAAAATTTCCTACAACCTCTACAGTATCCTTTTTGGGTACCCTTTTATGATCTAATTTACTTTTAAATACTTTAGCTTGCATATGCATGTAGTTTCATACATGACCACTAAAGTAGGGGTTGAATGTAGCCTCAAAACTTACAGTAATCCCTATAGGTGAAATTACAATTTGATGTTTTATTTGGAAATCGCTTTAGTGTCTACTCTATTAATGCATTTTAGAGACACTCCCTAGCCTTGACCTTTCCTATCAACCCAAGAGAACATGTTTGTGCTACCCTTAAAGTGCCTTCTCGATCATATTTCAACAAATTAACCAGTGCTCGTTTTCTGAATGAGTCCATATTAAGCAGACTCTTAACATATAAATCAAATTTGAATATGTGGAAAAGGGTTGGAAAGGGGTGCTAGCGCCCTAGTCTAGGTTTTTCTCTTGACAAATTTGATTTTCCATTTATGTTTGTCTCTAATTTCAAGAATATGTTCAAATTTGAGACTTAGTAGTAAATTAATCCCAAAAATTGAATGTAAATGGGCTGGCCTACACTATATTTTATTCCTATGTTCCACTATAAAATATGAATTATTATTTCAAATAAAGGAGAAGTAATTACAATTACAACAAATATCTATCAAAATACATATATCTTTATAGATCTACAAAGAGAATTTTTCAATTAATCTTGCTAGCACAATGATTGGAGTTTGATTCCAATGGAAGGACATGATGGAATATAGGTTTTTGAGATACCGTTGGCTTCCTTCAAGCACATAATGACTCATTTTTAACATTTTTCTCATCTTCATACTTTGATCTCCTTGCTACCCTAAGTAAGGTATTTATGCATTTGGATTTTCCCTAGGGTATTTGACATTCTCTTCAGTTGATCTTTCTTGTGACATTTAGGAATCCTTCTCTAACACACTTGAGTAAGTTTTTATTATCATTTTATCTCATTACAACCTTAGACATACACTTAAGGTTAGGTGAACAAATATTTTATTTATCAATCAATCAATTATTTATGGATGTAGAAATACCAAAATGGGGTTTTAACCAAGGAAAGCTCCTATATAGCCAGACCTTTCCCTCCCTTTGTTGTGATTTTGAAAGTTTAAATTTGAAGAGAAAAAATTATAGAGAAAAAACCCACAGTGCAAACCTATATCTTACATGCCAGAAAGTTACAAATCCTTATTCACAATTCTCAAGCAAGGGCACTACCACCCTTGTCCTCTTATTTTGACTTCAAATTTGCAGGACAAGTGTACAACAATTTTCCCTTCTTAGATCTATCTTCAATTTGTTGATCTTAAATTTCATCTAAGCTAATAAATTGTGTTTTCATATTAGGTATCATATTTAAATTGAGTCAATAAATTTATATAAAAATCCAAGCAATTTTCAAGGCAACAAAAGAACCAAGCCCAGGGTATATTGGCTCTCCTTTTGGGTTGTTAGGAAATCTTTTCACCTTGTTGGTTTGGCTTCAAATGTTGAAACAAAGAAATCATGATCCAAGTAATCTATTCACTATGTCTAGGATCTCTTTTTCCACATCACAATTAGTTGTTTTATTATAATTATATTTTGAATTTTGTGTTCTTATTGGAGACTTTTAGAGGTTTACCCCTTCAAAGTGTCTTGTCATGCTTAACTATTATCAAGTATTTATAACATATTACCTATTATATTCTTCTCTTGTGCAATTTATTTTATTACACTTCCTTTCTCACCACTTGAAAATTTAAGCTTATAGCTTGAAGATTGATATATGGGAAAGAGATGATGACCACCAACATTAAATGGTTTCTTATCTTAGAACCATAATATCTTGTTAGAGAAAGCTCATATTTGAACCATTGATTATAAGATGACATTTAATATTTGTATCCAATTATTGAGGCTAGGAGAGATATCATTTGGTTTGTTATCTATAAATTAATAGATATAGATAATGAGAAATGTTGTCATGAATCTACTTATATTTAAATGTGTATGAGGAAATTCTTCTTAAGATTATTGAATAAATATATAGATTGAAAGATTTGAATAATTATGTGTATTATATGTAGATGTATTTAGTATTTTTATGCATTGTTCTTCTTGGTCTCATCTCCTCAAACATTTACACCATTTTTTGTCAATGGTTATGTGAAATACTAATTAAACAAGGTTTGTTTCTTAGAGTTATATTTTCTCAATCGAGTAAGTTTTGGAATCATAATAAGCATGCTCATTTATTCTCTTCTCAAATCTTTATCTTTTGTAACTTTTAGTAATTTTAATTAAATAAGATTGAATTTATGAAAAACTTGCAACTTATTATAAATATAAATCTTTTATGATTGTATGTGGTTAATCATTGTTGATTTATTAGTCTAAAGTGATACATGCCTGCAATGAGATGAATGAAAATTAGTTGAATCTTTAATTTTAAATACTTATATTCTTATGCAATAATATAAAAAAATTCTTGAGTTCACTCATATATATGATAGGCCATTTGAATTAGAACAATGTTACAATGATCAAATAGTTATCTTGCGTTCCCATGACCTAGTAATATAGAGCTTGAGGAGATTTAATTTCCTTTTAAGAGAAATAGAATAGATTGATGTTTTATTTGAGTTGGTGAGTGCTAAAAGACTCTTTTATAGGAATGACTATAAGAAGATTTGTCTTTTAAAATAACATATCACCTAAGGGAGTGAGTAAGGAAATGAGAAAGAAAGTAGGAGATGCAATAAATAGGGTGAGATAGGAATACTTGTCCCTATAGTAAAGGTAGGTGAAATATTTATCCTTTAAGAACCAACATTAAATTAAATATTCAAAAGAAAGGATGAGGAATTATAAGGGGAAATTTCATCATTTTTATGAATGTTGAAAAATAAATTAGAAAGAATATCATTGAATACATTAGAAATGTCAATAATTAGATAAGAAGGAGAATAATGGTATAACAAGAAGAGGAAAAATAATTGGATTATATATATAATTAGAATGGGAGATATAAATAGTAGGTAGAAAAATGAAAGGTCAATTTCAGTTTTACCACTTATTTTGTGATTTTAGATCTTAGAGAGAATGTCACATAATTTCAAAATGATGAGAATTTATGGATACCATAACAAGTAGGATGTAAATCCTTGTTACAACTTGAGAGTGTTTGGCCCATAAACAAAACATACATTTTAAAATTTATTCATAATTACAAGAAATTAGGGAAAAAATTGTAAGGCACGATAGTATTTTCAAGGGTTTGCAAAAACTCTTCATTCATTTGATAGTATTCTTAAAATTTTATGTATACTTTTTGCTAAAAATATATAAATAAAATCATATAATCATCAAATTTGGTCCATGACACATCTATGATGCATAATCATTACTATACATATACTTTGAAATACCTTTAAATTTTCTTGTGTTCATCACTCCTTTTTAAGATGTTCCTTATGCTATAACTTGAGAGGTGGGGAACAAACGTTAATTTATCCATATGAATATACAAACTCATTTTTGTAGACAATGAAATATAAATGTCCATTAACATTTATATAGTTTCTTACATTTAAATTATTATAAAAATAAATATTAATTTTTTAAAACAATATTTAATAATTTCAAAAAAAAATGTAAAAAGAATTATTTAAATATAATATTTTTTTCAAATATAATAAATCTGATTTAAAAAAATATATATATATATTAAATTTTAAATAAATTTATCCATGAAAACATAAAAATTATTTTAAAAACAATTATCTAAGTTTCTATTTAAATCATATACTTTTACTTACATCAAGAGGGATAATTACAATGAAAAGAAAAAAATGGAATATAATAACATGAGTGTTAACAAAACTATTGAAACTAATAAAAAATAAAATCTTGTAAATACAAAGAAAATAATTCTTATATAATTTAAAAGTAAAATAGAGTAACTATTAATTAAATAAAATAATTTAAAAATAAATATCAGTCATGTAAATAAAATAAATAAATTTTAAATAATTCTAAAATAAAATAAAATAAGATATCTATTTTCTTGTAAAATTATTTAAAATATGTAGTTCTAAAGTAAAATAAAATAAGATATCTATTTTTTTTAAACTATTTACAATATATAGTTCTAAAGTACAATAAAATAAATGTCTATTTTTTTAAAACTATTTAAAATATATAGTTCTAAAGTACAATAAAATAAAATAAATGTCTATTTTTTTAAAACTATTTAAAATATGTAGTTCTAAAGTAAAATAAAAATAACTCTTAAATAAAAAATATATTTCTTAACTCAATCAAAACAGCTCTTCAAATAAAATAAAATAAAAAAAGAATAAAATTATGAAACAAATCAAATAATTTTAAAATAACTCTTAATTATCTAAAATAAAATAAATTTAAATTTAAAATAGTTCTACAATAAAAACAAATTAACATATTTATCTTTTAAAAAATCTATTTTACATATTCTTCTCAAAGCACTTATTTTCATGTATAAAAATAAATACCAAAAAAAATATTTTAAATATGCTAATTATTTAGCAATGAAATTATAATTTGATTCATACAAAACTTAACAGGGAACAACGAAATTTAGAAGCAGCTAGGTAGTGTATTCATGAACCCACGAGTAGGTATAATCGATGCATCTACTTGGTCTCAAAGTTTCTTTATTAAACTCTTCTTTTTTTAAAAGGTCGTCCCTCGAGACAATAATATATAAAATGGTGCATAGCCTATATTTTGGGATTAAAACTGTTTGAATTTTTGGATTAATCCAGAAATATATTCCTATCACCACGATGGGATTAGTCGGTAAAATGTCCTTTTCTACATGTTATATTCAAAACCAGAATAAAACACGGCTTTCGTTTTTCTACGTTTTTCAGTTAACTATTTAACTTTCTACATTCGATTACGAATTCCCTTACGTTAAAACATGGCTTTGGTCATACTTAGTGACCATTAAAAGCACACTGCACAGTCAACTTTGTCATACTTATTGACCGTTCAAAGCAGACTCAATTCATCCGACCTTATAAATCTTTGTCCAGGGGGGACACACACTCCAGACCACAGTTTTTATTCATTACATCGACCCAATTTTATTTGATGGGCAGCTGCTTATCTTGTCAAGTAACTCATCCGACCGCCAAGCTCATATTGGATGATGGTGGGCTAAGGGAATATTCGGAGCCTGTTAAAGTAGCAGAAATTATAAGAGAAAGGGCAGGCTTCTTCGTATCCCATTCTGATTCCATGGATTTTGATGACTATTTAATCCCCCTTCCTGCAGGGCATCAATTGCAAGTGGGTCAACTGTATTTTCTTCTGCCTCAGGAAAAGCTGCAAAACCCCCTGCCCTCCGCAGAAATGGCTGCCTTGGCCGTAAGAGCAGTAACTGCTTTGCAACGAAAGCAGAACAAGAAGAACCGCAGAAAGTGTCGGCGTTGTAAAATAACGGCTTAGGGGGAGCATAATATGGACGGGCACCAAATTTTGGAAAGCATGAATCAGTTGAAGGAGTCCCCTTCATTAAATTCCACATTCAGAGGAACGAATGTTCGGCAATTACAGGGGTTTGTGGAAAATGAAGCTCAGCGCAATTCCGGAAGCCTTTGACGATTACTAAGAGTACTGCAAATCGACAAAGTATTAACTGCCTTGGAATGCATTATGAGAGACAATTGCCCAAAAGATCCGTTTGCAGCCATTATAATGTGTACTCGCCATTCTCTGCCATAATCAGTATTTCCGAGCAGATATTTCTTGGTTCTTTTTGGCGGCGGGGTTAGAGTTTTATATCGAACACTTAGATATTGGATATTTTAGTTAATCTATGATGAACTTATTTAAAACCATTCAATTTTATAAAAAGAAAAGAATTTTTTCTTAATTTAAATTTACAAAGATTCTCAATTGTTAATGAAATTAGACAATGGTTAAATCAATTTTAGGCGAACATCTATTTGAAAGGTCTCTGGACTTCTACACAAGAGTTTCTTTGAGAAAGAGATAAAAGTAACACTTTGTGGATATTTTAAGATTTATGTGAATTATAATTGAGACACAAAATAAATGGTAAATTAAAAAGCAATAAGTTTTTTAATTTTATACAATTTCTTCTATGATCACTAATACCACGTTTTTCATGATTTTTTTTGGAGATTTTATTTATATTATTAGTTGTCATTTTTTATTAAAAAACTTAAATTTTGATAATTTTTTCTTTTTTAAAAATTACTTAAAAATAACAATTTATGAGATATTTCTTTATGGATCAGTGTTTTTCATGGAGTAGGAGGTAAATGCTTAATTATTCACTTAATCTTCAAATTTATATTCGTTTATATAAATTAGTTTGATCAATATTTCGTTGGTTTGATAAGAAATGTATTTTAAATCTATTATTTGTTAGATAGTACATAATTTTATGAATTTTAAAAATTAAATTTTGTTTTGGTTTTTTCGTTTGTTTTGTAATAAAATAATTTATTATTACAATATTTTAATACTTTTTTGATTAGGAAAAAATGTGTATAATTTTTTTTTTTTAATTTCAGAAGTTTTTAAAGTTTTTAAGTTATAATAATGTCTCCTTTGTGTAAATATTATAAATGATCTAGATGAGTTTTTTTAACATGTTATCTTTTTATTCTAAATTCTAAGGGATGTTAAGATTAGATTATTATTCAGCAAATATTTTGACTTTGAACAATTTACATTATCGAATATATTATTATAGTATAAATAATTGATATGACATGTAATCTCAAGTCTAATATTTGAGATTTTTAATCATCAATACTCTAACAATATTAAATTTGATGATGGTGCATGCATTTATCATGTATCTATCAATGCATTATTAATGTTAAATAAATTCTCTTAAAATTAATTTGCTTCTACTATATCCTTTTTTTTTATCAAGTGTCAAATGTGCAATTTTGTAGTACTCAAAGTCAAGGATTATCATATATCCATCACAAATAATCTAATAATAGCTTAAGAAAAATTAAAGGACATAAATTTGTTTCCTAAAAAGAGACTTGAAGCTTTGAGAAGACGAAATTCATTTTTGAGAGAAAAATGATTAGTCTTAATTCATTTTGAATGGATTGCTTGTAAGTAGAACCTAGAAAGACAACACTATATAACCTCCAACTATACATTTACATCAATTATCAAAACATGTCATTGGAATGTTGATCATGATGTTCTATCTAAATATGGAAGCATTAAGGTATTCCTCCACTTGTGACATGAAAAACTCATCCCTAGTGGTTGTGCATATTTCCACTCAGGGCCATTTCCTACAAATTAAAAAATAGTTGTGTCACTACCATATATATCCAAGTTCAAAGTGTTATATACATCA